>OY720441.1:127149943-127749943 GCA_963082915.1 Dolichopus griseipennis
TAAGATAGAGCGTTCCAATTGTGTACAAGGATTAACTAGTTTTGAAAAATTTGTACCATGGTTTCGGGTTCTGGAACCTTTGAAAAGTTCAAGGGCTAACAAACAAATATCTTAACAAGCGATGAAAAAAACCAAGGGTTTTTAAAAAGCTCATTTTCAAAATTATATAGGATTTCTTGCTGAGTATTTTATCATTTACTTTTATGGAAATATAAATAAAAATAAATGATAATATTATAATTTAGTTATTTCATAAATTTTTTAATTATGAATAATAGTGAAATCAATACTTAGAACACAATCCCTGTTAACAAGTTCGAAATATAATGTTGAAGCTTCAATTTTAACGTTTTATTTTGGAAACACATACACTGGTGAATAAGTTACTGTTTTATAAAAACATAAAAGTTTTAATTCTTAAGACTTAGTAGCCCTTCAATAGGGAAGGTTCCCAAATTTTTGTTTAGCAAACTTATGTTGGATCTGCTTATACTCCTCCTGTCCCCACCCTCACCAAATTTGGAACTTCGTCCCTAATTTTTTTATTAAACAAAAATGGCTAAAACTAAGAGACAATTTCTCCAATTTAAAGAATCCATTTTAAATTTAAGAAAAAGCTTTAACATATGTAAAACAGCTTTAAATTTTTTATCAAGTTAAAGGTGTTTAAAAATAGCAAAATTTCAATTTTCGAGTCCTTATAGCTCCTAAATAGGGGGCTTGACTTTTGTTAACCGACTCCTACTGATATTTCAGGATCTAGCTTCTCCCAGAATTTCAAGACCCTAGCTTGAAAGGTTTTGAAGATATGTGTGGCCAAAAATTTTGCAAAAATTGAGTTTTGCATTGTGGTAAATTTGAGTACCGTAATTTTAGTAACCTTTATAGAGCTACGGCCCCCAAAGTTGGAAAAAGCCCTATTTTTAATTAGTTATAACAAGAGTTCTAAAATGTATTTTCAATCTGAAAAAGGCAAAAGATAGCTGATTTTATGAAGTATTATAAATTTTTAACTCTTTGTTATTCTCTTATTGGTAAGAATGCGTCGAATCGACGAATATGTGTACAAAGGCATTATTATATCTAGAAAAAATAGAAGAGACTCATTTTTTTTATATTTCTTAAATAACTCAAATAATATAATAAAATTTAAAAACAGAAATCTCTAAAATTCAACGATAAAATATAAAAACAGAAAGTAGGAAAATAGATAGTGATTAGGTAGAAAAGATTGTTATAAATATAAAATTACATGGCAGCATTGCTACGTGAAAATTTTATTATTTAATGTTTTCCGCATATGTGTTTATTACATATTGTACATTGAGTTTTGTCATTCGTCTTTTTTTATAGTCACAGAACTGCAGATCTTTCTTCTTTTAATTTGATATTCTTCCTTTGCAGTGCGTAGAATGCAGTACCTACTTGTGCTTAGTTCAATTCCTGTATGTGATTATGAACTCATACATTAAATATAAGTACATTACGAAATGATTGAGGAAAACACAAAAACTGGAAAGAAGAACGACTAAAATTCTAAGAAGTAAGCGCAACAAATTTCCGATGTTCGTCGAAACGACGAATAGTTACTCTTCTGGGTTTAAAAGACAAATGTTTAGGGTTGCCATACGGAACTAAAATTTACCACTATGCAAAACTCAATTTTTGCAAAATTTTCGGCCACACATATCTTCTAAACGTTTCAAGCTAGGGTCTTGAAATTTTGGGAGAAGTTTGATCCTGAAATATCAGTAGGAGTCGGTTAACAAAAGTCAAGCCCCCTATTTAGGAGCTATAAGGGCTCGAAAATTGAAATTTTGCTATTTTTAAACACCTTTAACTTGATAAAAAATTTAAGGCTGCAGCATTATAAAAGGGGTTCCTTAAATTGGAGAAATTGTCTCTTAGTTTTAGCCATTTTTGTTTAATAAAAACATTAGGGGTGAAGTTCCAAATTTGATGAGGGTGGGACAGGAGGAGTATAAGCAGATCCAACATAAGTTTGGTCTTTTTCATTGCTTGTTATGATATATGTTTGCTAGACCTTGAACTTTTCAAAGGTTCCAGAACCCGAAACCATTGTACGAATTTTTCAATACTAGTTAATCCTTGTACACAATTGGAACGCTCTATCTTAATTTTAAGTTACTATTTTATTAATTTCGGTGATAAGCTCTTAACCCTTGGGGGGTTTAAGAAGGGTACTGAACAACCACTCCGATTGATCCAAAATTGAGGGGCGGGCAGGAAGTAGTACAAAATACCCATGTGCCAAATTTGAAGCTTCTACATTTGTTTCCAGTTACTATCTTTATTAATTTCCAAAATATGCTTTAAGGTCTTCCGAAATGTGTGGCTGGTCCCGACTCACTACTTCAATGAGGCACAAATTTCAGGGACACTAAGGAAATAGGAAGTGACACCCTAATACGAAATTTGGAGATTCTATCTTCATTTGTTTCGGAATAATGCTCGTTTGGCCTTAATTCGATCAAAAAGGTCTAGGTTCCGAACCCATTGACCAATCGCAATACCCGCCGTAGCTTCATTACTAGTAACCTACGGCACAAATTTGATTAAAAAAGCGTTATTAGTTGTTAAGTTATCGTGTTTTTTTATATATGTTCGTTAGTCCTTGGACCGATTAAAAGGTCCAGAATCCAAACCCATAGGCCAATTATGCCCATATGCAATCCACACTGTACTTTCAGTCCTAGTAACCTATAGTTAAAATTTCATCAAGGTAGGTACATTGTTTTTTGAGTTATCGTGCCTACGGACGGACGGACGGACATGGCTAGATCGACTCTGGAGTTCACGCTGATAACAAATATACATATACTTTTTCATATCTAGCTCGCTTCCTGTAGGTGGTTACAAACACCATACCAAAGTTAATATACCATACCAAAGTTAATATACTATACCAAAGTTGATATACCCATTTACCTATTCCATAGGTGTAGGGTGTAAAAACTATGTGGTTAGAATTAAAAATTAGTTTTCCCATTTTATACAAAAGAATTTCATGGGCAACGCAGTCAAAAGCTTTTTGGAAGTCTAGAAAAATGAACGCTGCATATATATCTTCATAAATATTATTTGTTATAAAATGGGTTAGACTAAGACAAGCTGTCTTTGTATTGGAGTTCTTTTCGAAACCGAATTGTTCTTTATGTAGGAATACATTTTTTGTTAAAAAAGTTCCTAATCTCTGTTTAATAATGATTTCAAAGGTTTTAGAAAATGAAGGAAGAATTGAAATTGGTCTGTAATTAGAAATATTTGATTATATTATTTTTTAACAATAGGGGTGACTTTAACTGTTTTCAATGAAACTTGGAAAGCAAAAGGACTTGTTGATTAATTTAACTAGCACTGAATATTTAATTATAACTAGTTCTAAATATTTTTTTTTAAAATTTCGATGAGATATGGTCAAAACATGTCACAACTGCAGGTTTTAAATTATTTATAGTCTATTTCACCTTTTCTAAATTAGTTTGTTATAAATCAAAATCAGTATTTACAACCCTGGTGAATCTATCCATGTATTGACAATCAATTGCATCCCTTGGACCGTTAACTTCTTTTGTCACATTAATGAGTACAATTAAGCAATTATAAAGTCTGTTGTTAGTTTTTTATCATTATGTTTGATTAACTTAATACGATGCTTATTTATATTTTTATTAAACATCAGTTATTTGTAAATTTTCCAAAACTGTGGCCCGTTACCGCAATTTTTCGCTATAAATTCAGAATAGAATCTAGTTTTTACTTGGTTGATTAAGCCCTTAACTTCTGTGTTGCAATCATCATTAAATTTATTTATTCGAGTGTCATTATAATATTTTTTTCGTAATTTAAGATATGAATCTCGCATTTTCATTTCAAGAAGGTTTTCATCAGTCATCTACTCATGCTTTTTTATTTATCTGTTTGGATTATCTTTTTGGTACTATTGGTAATTAAATTATTTAAAACTTCCACAGTAACAATAAAACTATTGCAAGAAAAATAGATATTCCAAATAAAATCTTTCTCTATATTAATATAATTTAAGACAACATTTTAATTTTTTTTTTTTTTTTTTTTTGTGCGAGGGAATGGAACACCCCTTATATTCACACAATGAAAATGCACAGGTTTCTTTGGGTAGTGTGGCACCTTAACGCACAAAAACCACACCCTTTTTGAACCAAACTTTAGGAAAGATAGATCCTGTGATACAAATGTACAATATGGTTAGAGTGGTGGGAATATGAAAGGATTATGGGGAGGTTATTTGGGAATTTAGGATTATGGGAGCTGGGAAAAATTTGGAAGATATTGAGGAGAAAAATGTTAATACTCTTCTTAAATTTAATTAAGTCGTAAACATACGACATAAAAATTTTACGACGAAGTAGGGATGAGAATCTGTACTCCTTGTTTCACCCTGGAAAACTTTGAATGGAGGCATTACTTGTTTTACTTCTTTAGAACAGCTATTCGTCCCCACTAGATATCTATAAAATAGGGTAAGTGAGCATACTTTAAGCCAAAGGCTAAGTGCAGTGAGCGTTGAGGTAACCCTGTGATCATTTATAAAACGAATAACTCAGTTTTGCACTTAATCGAGATATCCCAGCACCGATTGTGGACCACATGCCCAAATATGTGCATTACACTCCATTTTTTGTCTAATATATAATTTATAGATATTGAGAAGATCAAGTGGAGAAAAGTAAGTTTTAAAAAACCCATCGGTTTAAAAAACCCAAATATCTAAAAATGTGATTTGACCAAGTACATTTTTGGTTTATCTCGATTCCCAAAATTTTAAAATACGTTGAGTGATCCAAAGCTTTTCCCTGAAAAATCAGGTTGGGAAGAGAAGTTGCAATTTTTGGCGAGATAAGAGGGCATTGGGTCTTGTTCATGTTGAATTGAACACGATTATTTTCACCCCATTTATGAATTTTTGCTAAATCATTATTTAGCACACTGTAAAGTGAATTTTTTTGCTGTTGTATTAACCTTATGCTTAATGTCACAACGGCTATGATATTCATAGGAAGCTACTAAGTTGCTGTCATCTCCGAAACCGTGGATTGGATTTCAAGTTAAAGATAGAAGGTTATTTATTAATATTAAGAAGAAGGAAGAGAAAGAATAGATCCCTGAGGGACACCAGCGTCAGGTGATAGACCATCGACCAACACTCGACTCGTACGATTCGAAAGGAAACCTCCAATCCATTAAGATAGACTCTACCTAACCCTTGCATATTGCTAACAAAGCATGCCATACACGGTCGAAAGCTTTTGAAATATGTGGCGCTACAACATCAGATTTACTAGAACGGTGAAAACTAAAATTAGACTTTTCACAAAGGTAAGTCATGAGTTTACCAGTTGAACGATGGGCTCTGAGCTCGTATTGTCGAGCATGAAACAAATTTTTACGATTCAAGTACTTCAATTTCTTTTGGGTTAGGATTTTTTTCATTACTTTGGAAAGGACCGAAGTTACAGCCATAGGGCGCTAGTTTGAGGGATCGCTTTTATAACCTTTTTTGGAATTAGAAAAACGTAAGCAATCTTTCATTGGGCAGGATGAATACCCGAAATAAAGAATAAATATAAGAGGTAGCGTAGAGGTTTTGAAATGGTAGAATAGGTTTTTTTAGAACCATCGTTGTGATTCCATCTTCAGAAGATTTTCATTACTGCTCGCATCCTAAAGCGCATTCTACCAAAGGTGCAGCCTTTTTCAGGAATATTTGGTGGTCTTGGTGTATTTGGTTTGACAAACGCCTTCTTTCTTGAATATAAATCAATTGTGTTGTTTTTATCAATCAGCCGAGGAAAAGAAGACCAGCTAGTGCAAATGTCCAAAACGATTTACAATTCTTTGGCATGTGTAAAAGTAAAAATGTTTTGGAATCCCGTTCAATATGTTCATGGATTGAGGAATATACAACCTCATTGTAACTAAAATAGTTTCGCTAATCGCATTTGCAGCGAAGTTGGCATTTTTACCGTGGAAGCACAATGACTAAGTCAAAAGCTTTGAAGTCTTTCCAGTTTTTTTTGTAAAATTGTTGAAGTCTTTCCAGTTAGTACGACTATATTACCATACTAGTTTTCTGAGAAGACTCCTTCTGCTGGCTTACCAAGCTTGTGCTCACCAGACAGTGGTCAGAAACCCCAAATGAGCAACCAACTAAAAGCACACATTTTTCAAGGTGGGTAGGTAAGTAGTAACAGATGCATGAGTTGACTCTTTTGATCAGCTCGGTTGGGGCTCCTAATGAGATTTTGGACAAGTTGAGAAAGATGAAAAAGTGAAGAGAATAATTCAATCTCTTACCCAATTAAGTTTTGACTCAAAGAAGATTTAATCAAAAAATGAAGCCAGTTCTTGTAGTGTACGTTGAAATCCCCCGGTTTCTAGACAAGGTCCCAAAATTTTATTGATCTGGTTTGAAAGATTTTCAATTTCAACCGATGATTCCTGTTCATTTGACTTAGGAGATCTGTATAGAAAACAGAAGTCTGTTACATGCTTTTCAACGAGAATTTTAACCCAAATATAGTGCAAGGTTGGGCTAAAAAGGTTCTATTTATCTAGAGTATTGAAGCAATGTCATTTGTAATGTAAATCGTGTGTCCTCTTTTGTGTACTTAAAATTTGATACACGAGGGTTTTTTCCTATTTCCGTTTATATTTAACACTTTTATCATTTTAAAAGGCTAAGAATTTTACCATAAAACATATTTTGTATAATATTTTATAACTTAAAAACAAAAATTTTTTTAATAAACGACTAAACTCCTTTTTTTTTAATTTTTATTATATCATATATTTTTTTTTAATTATTATCATAGGTGATATATAATTAAGAGATTGTGACCGATATTTAAGCTATATTCAAAAGTACTTGCAATATATTTTCATTTATTTAATGTTTTATTGATTTTAAATAATTTTAAATAGTTAAATTATTAAGAATTTGTAACATTTTTGAATAGATAAAGTAATTGGAAAATGTTTCTAGTATTATAAAGTTAATTTGGTTAGCTATGTCTTACGATCAAACTAATAACAGTTTTTATTGTTTTAAAATGACTTATGGGTATCTCATTAAATTTTAACGAAATAGGTGTAGGATATTTCTAAGTCGGTTGCACCTGACGGTGGGACTGACTGTTTCTTTACTTGTTTATTATTTAAATTATTAAATTAATATATTATTTAAATTTATTTGGCGGTCGAGTAACGGTTGGCCGACACACCCACTACCGGCATAAAGCTCACATCCAACCAGTATTTGCTTTATACCGCAAAAAAGAAAATATTTTGGTGTAGGAAAGAAAGAAATAAGGGATCAAACTTCTTTAGGAAGAGTAAATTCCTAACTGACATATAATCTTTATATATATCAAACAACAATTAACAAGTTGTCATCTAGCAGTGTTAGCACTAAATAAAATTTTTCATTTCATTTCCAAATTCGAAGTGTTAGCATATCTTTTGAATAAATTCTTAAAATTATATTGTCTTTGTCATTAAAAAAGAAAAACGTAACTATAGTTTTATTTTTAATCAGTAAAAACTTTTAACTTTCAATAATTAAATTCAAACATAATTGAACAAATGCCGAAAATTAAAATACATAAATGTAAAATTTGCGATGAAATTGTTAGCGACAGTGATCATGGAATACCGTGTGATGGTAGGAAGGGTGCATAACAACTGAATAAACATAGAACCCCTCTACAATGAATTAAAAAGCTGTGATAATGTATACTGGATGTGTACAGAAGAAAAAAATCTAGTTTCACTTTATCTTAAAAATGAAGAATTGGTCAAATCATTTATGAATAAACATGAGGAAATGATAAAAACCTAAAGTGATCAAGGAAAAATTTGTAGCCTTAGCGCAGCAACAAGCTAGAATGGTGAACGAGAATACAAGGAAATAGTTAGAGCCAACGTGGATTACACAAGTTAATAATCTTTACATAATTTAAAAAAAATAAGTTTTTCTTTAAATTCAGAAATATATGAAACAAACTGACCCAAGTCTACTGATTCTACAGCAACACCTAAAAGTTGAAGTGCTTATTGGTAATGAAACATGGTTTTATTCCAATGAAGAAAAGTTGTACAATATCTTCATCAAAGACATAATTAATACTATAATAATGGAGATAGATCAAACATTCAACTCTACTGTAATCCAGCTAACAAACACATCACCTAAAATAATGATTGCCACAGCTTATCGTACAATCGTATTTTACTTAACCTAAATGATAAACAGAATGTTAATAAGTGGTATCTCCCCTAACGTTCTTAAGAAGATCATAATCATTCTTTTTCACAAAAATGGAAGGAAGAGCGAGATTTAAAATTATCGACCAACTTATCATATTAAGCGTTTTTGCTAAAATATATATAAAATAATAAATTCTAGAATAGTTAGCTCCATCAACAACACATGCGGATGATATTCTGGACGGAAACAATTATGTCACAGCTATTTTTTTCGATATAGGGAATCCTTTGATACTGGCATTTTATTAAAACTTATTGAAGATCTGGATATTTGAGGCCTTCTTAATCAACTGATTAGAAGTTACCTACATGAAATGGAACCTACATGAAACGGAAATTGTAAATAAAGTTTACAATTTGTTTAGTGGCAGAGAAGAGTTTATATGTGGTGTTCCAAAAGGATCCAACCTCGGATCAACTTTATTTCTGATGTATATCAATAACATCAAGCAAGCGGAGTTGAATGGCTACTACAACATATTCGCTGATGATATGTGCCTTCAATATAAGGGAGCAAACAGAAACGAATTAGAAAATCGGACAAATATTGATCTTATCAAATTTCCAAATTGTATTCCTTTTAGTATGAACGAAAGTAAAACCAAACTTATAGTATTCTCCAACAAAAATAATCCAGTTACTCAACCCACAATTCTTCTTTACAATACTGAACTAGAAAGGTTCAGGAAGGTAAGATATTTGGGTTATAGCTAAAAAAATGTTATTTAATTATCCCAGAGATTACAGCGCCACATTTAAAAAAATAAAAAGCAAAGAAATTATAACATTAGATAAGGCCACTTATATTTACAAATATTAAATAACAAAAGCACACAATAAAGATTGACCAACTAGAAACGCAAATCTGCTCAATATTCCAGTAAATTAGATTGAAAAGTTCAAAAAGAGTCTCTTACCTGCTGCCACTTGTATCTTTAACAAATAACTTTAGCATGTCATGGATTTTTCAACAGTTTGTCAATTAAAAAAAAAGAGCTTAAATTTATGAAGGAAGACATAAATATGTTCGCAAATTAAACAGTATATAAAATTTAATTTGTAATAAATATTTATAATATATTTATTGTCCTGTACCTTTACAAATATAAATTAATACAATGGTATACCAGTACCTCAACTCCAGTATTCAACTGAAAGCGGATTCAATTAATTGCTAACAGCTAGGATAGGCATTTCTTAATATTATTCTTGTTCAGACAAAAAAAAAACTGCTTAGCCAATTATCATGAAAATTTGTGCATAGAGGTTTTTGGGTACGGGAAGAAATCCTGGGTTAAAAATTTTTCTCCACCAGACCGCCAAGTTGGGGGCCTTGAGAAGTGAGTTGGCACTATCAACAGACTTGCAATATGTTAACCCATCCAAGCCCGACGGTTGACCAAAACAAATTTTTCACGCGAATTTCATCGAATTTTGCGAATTGCTGCTTCAGCTAAGAAGAACTTTCCGTTAACCGATTGCGAAACAAAAATTTCAAAAATTTTTTTCTAAAACAGTTTACCGATTGAGTTGAGGTTTGTGGGTTTCTGCACATTTAATATATTAAGCTGAAAATTTGTTTATTTGTTTGTCCAGGATTCACTTGAAAACAACTGGTTAGATTGTCATCAAATTTTACAGGAATAATTCTGAGAACCCGGCGTTGACTTAGGCTATGTTGCATTTTTAAAAGTCAACAGGTTGCGGCTCCAGAGCCGTTTTAAACTTTTTCGTTTTTTTGATGTAGAGTCAAAATGGTTTGACAAATTGACTTAAAATTTTGAACGAATGTTCCCCTTAGCTAGCTGAATTAGGTGTACAAAGTTGGTTAGAATATATTAACCCATTTCGGGCTTTTAAAAAATATTTTGTTTCCGACTTGGGTCCAGTTTTACAGGGTAGTTTTGCAGTCCAAAAGAGGGGCTTTTTTGTTCAGTTCGATTAACCCGTTTGCCACAATTACGCCATGAAATTTTCTATTAATTTTATTTGCTAGAATGGTTGAATCACTTTTTTTTAAGGTTTTGCACAATCGATTTCAATTATAGAAAATCATCGGGTGAATTCGGTTTCGAACTCTTTCAAAAATTTAATTTCTAAATTAATTAATAAGACTAATTTTTTTGCACTCCTCAAATAGTGCAAAAGCTAAATGACATAATATTAATAATAATAAAAATAAAGGTAATAAAGAATCCGAATAATAATATCCTTACATTTAAATAACATAACATTTTCCATTTCTACATTTTTTCGTTAGTCTTTGTGTTTTATCTATTTTACATTTGTTGTTCTTTAAAAATTGATTGCAGTCTCAATTTGAATTTTTTTTTTTTTATAAAAACCAAAAAATCAAAAAGTTTAATTTCGTATATATTATGGTTAAATACATTATATTTTAAAATACTACCAAAGAAGGCATTAATTTCTTTTATAAAATCATAAAAAAACCAGAAAGAGTGTAGTAGAACTTTCAGTTAAGTGAAGGACAAAACATATGTTGAAAATCAGCTCTTTAAATCACTTCCAGTGAACTGACTATACTTTATTCTAACGTTGGCCATTTAAGTTATCTACTACTGACATAAAGTAATGCTCATATATAACAAGTTATATGGCAGCATTAACAGTTGTATGGCAGCAACTCGAACGCAGTGCACAACCCCAATTAAACTTTAAGTTTAAAAAAATTTTAAATATTAAACTAAACTATTTTTGTGAAAATTTCAGACACTCTGTTTCATTAGGTATAGGGTAATGCTCGTATAAATAAAGAAGTTGTTAGCAACTACTCAAACTTTCTATAGTAAACCAAGCAAATGTTTATCCGTGGAGCTAGCTGACTGGATTGCAATAGCGATGACAGCTGTTTCATTAAAACGAATTTGTGAAACTTCAAAATCTTAGCTCTTTATTTTATGAGTTATAGGGCAGACGGACGGAAATACATATCTAGATCGATTCACTTTTTGATTCTGATTCGATCCATACCTTTGAATCTATATCTACTCCGCTTTTCCTCTATGCCACAAACGTAATGGCAAATTTAGTATTAAGTATAACCTTTTGATCCACAGTCATACGGGTACAATAATACTTACAAGTAAATTATATAATAGCCGGTTGAGTGTTAATGCGCCTCTCAAAGGCTTTATAGTTAAAAGCAAAAGTACAATTTGTAAATTGTGGAGCTGTAAATTAACCAAAATAGGCAAAGTGTTTTAAAAATTTTTGTAAATTTTCTAAATAATCTAAAAATATCATAATCCCAATATCGAGTTAACTGCATTGTTTTAACAACAGCACGTAAATAAAATTTGTAGGCAATCAGTAACACCGATTTTTCATTTTATTTTACAAAGAGATTTGAAAACTGTTTCAACTTTAAGTCTAGAACACTCACCGTACCCAAAAACTTTTATATACAAATTTTCATTGCTAGAATAATTCTAGAAAAATCAGTTGAAAAAAAATTGCTTTAATATATTTTTAAATTCCCATTTACACTATTGTATAATTCTTATAATTCCGGGCAACGCCGGGTTAATCGGCTGGTTATTATAATTATGAAAAGTTTCAAGTGAAATTTGATAAATTTATTAAAAAATTGCAAGAATAATTCTAGAAAAATCGTTTAAAAAAAAATTTCTATAATATATTTTTAAATTCCCATTTACACTATTGTGTAATTTTTGTGTTAACCCTTTTCACTAACACCAAATTAAACTAAACCTTCATTGCGGAGGGCAGCAACGTGGACGTTGTTAAGAAAGAAAAAGCGAACTCTCAATTTTCTTATATCACAAATATAGTTTAAAAGTTAGAATCAAAGTATATTTAAGTAGTTAAGAATCACATATATTTCTTTATTCTATTATTGGACTACGTTAAAAATAAGGTCTTGACCAAAGATTATGTACAAGATGACCAACTCTCATTTACACATTTAAATGCATTTTTTACAACTACTGAAACAAAAAAAAATCCATTAGTAAAAGTATGTAAACTATAGTTTACTTCGTTTCAAAACCTTTCTGTTATTGAGATACTCAGCCCAAGGAAATGCGTAAAAAATTTTAAATAGAACAAAAAAGTTTAAATACTTGCTCCACAGTCCCACTTGGCGATCTGTTAGAGCAAAATTTTTAAATTTGGTTCCGTATCCAAAAACCTCTATATATACAAATTTTCATGACAATCGTCTGCTAGTTTAGGAGTCTAATCGCTAAATACTAGTAAACAAACAAACAAACTTTCCCTTTTATATATACAGATAGAAGGAAACAAACAATTAAAAATAAATAAAACTCTCATCTCAAAAATATTAGTTTTGTGGTGTTGTTTATTCTCTTAAATTGGAATTGAAGTTAAATTGAGAAGGTTTAAAAATTTTTTCAAATGTACTTTTATACCCTACACCTATAGAATAGGTAAAGGGGTATATTAACTTTGGTATGGTGTTTGTAACCACCTAACGGAAGCGCGTTAGATATGGAAAAGTATATATATTTGTGATCAGCGTGACCTCCTGAGTCGATATAGCCATGTCCGTCCGTAGGCACGATAACTCAAAAAATAATGGAGCTATTTGATGAAATTTTAACTGGAGGTTACTAGAACTGAAAGTACAGGGGGGATTGCATATGGGCAAAATCGGCCTATGGGTTCGGATTCTGAACCTTTTAATCGATCGAAGGGCTAACGATCATATGTAAAAAATCACGATAACTCAACAACTAATGACGCTATCTTCATCAAATTTGTGCTGTAGGTTACTAGTAATGAAGCTATGGCGGTGATTGCGTACGGTGAGGATTGGACAATGGGTTCGGAACTTAGAACTTTTTGATCGAATTTAGGCCAAACGAGCATAATTCCGAAACCAATGAAGATAGAACCTCCAAATTTGGTATCAGGGTGTCGCTTTCGATTTCCTTAGTCTACTTGAAATTTGAGCCCAATTGGAATTGTGGTTGGGGACCAGCCACTCAGTTCCGAGGACCCCAAAGCATATTTTCGAAATTAATAAAGATAGTAACTTGAAACAAATGTAGAAGCTTCAAATTTGGCACATGGGTGTTCTTTACTATTTCCTGCGCGTCCCTCTAATTTGGGATCAATTGGAGTGGTGTTCAGTACGTCTCTTACACCCTTAAAAACACATATAAATCAAAAAATAATGCCGCTATTTTGATAATACTTGAACTCTAGGTTACTAGTAATGAAAGTACCATGGGAATTGGTTGTGGTCGAGTTTAATTTCGAAGCCAAAGAATATATTTCCTATTTCCTATGTGTCCCCGAAATTTAGACTAAATTGTAGTGGTTCAGCTATGTTCAAAGGTAATTGCTGCATTTATGTAAAATTTATTTTTATATTTAAATGAATTATATGAAAAGGTCTAAATTTTTAATTGTATTTTAGAAATACATTTATTGCATATTTTGCGTTTATAGGCTTTTCTATTAGGTATATAACCATTTAAAATAATTGCAATTTTGAAAAATTTGGATTATTAAATATATTATGCTTTGATTATCTTTTTATCACAAAATTTAGTAATTAGAATTTTTTCATTTTGTAATTGAATTGGAATAAATGTATATTCATTTATTTTCAAGCTTCAAATTTGGCACAAGGGTGTTCTTTACTATCTTTTGCGTGTCCCCCTTATTTGGGATCAATTGGAGTTGTGGTTCAGTACCTCTCTTAGACCTCCCAAGTTTTAAAAGCTTATAATTGAAATTACTTAAAATAGTAACTTAAAATTAAGATAGAACGTTCAAATTTGTACAAGGGTTAACTAGTACTTTAAGTACAGCACGCACTGTATAAGGCCGAAATCAGCCCAAGGGTTCGGATTCTGGATCTTTTAATCTGTTTCAGGGCTAACTAACATATATAAAAAATCGCGATGACTCAACAACTAATGACCCTATCTTCATGAAATTTGTGCTGGTAATGAAACCACGGCGGCGATTGCGTACGGTGAGGACTAGACAATGGTTTCGGAACTTAGAACTTTTTGATCGAATTTAGGCCAAACTAGCATAATCCCGAAACCAATGAAGATAGAACTTCCAAATTTGGTATCAGGGTGTCGCTCTCGATTTCCTTAGTCTCCTTGAAATTTGAGCCCAATTGGAGTAGTGGGTGGGGAGCAGCCACTCAGTTCCTAGGACCTTAAAGGGCATTTTCGAAATTAAAAAAGATAGTAACTTGAAACAAATGTAGAAGCTTCAAATTTGGCCATGGGTGTTCTTTACTATTTCCGTTAATTTATAAAATATTTTATAAACATTTTGTTGTTAATTTATCTAATATATAAAGGAGAAAATTTGTTTGTTTGTTTGTTCGCTTTTGTTCGTTTGTTCGTTTGTTTGTTCCAGGATTCACATGAAAACCACTGGTCCGATTGTCACAAAATTTTAAAGGAATAATTCTGAGAGCCTGCGGGGTGACATAGGCTATGTCACATTTTTGTAAGTCAACAGGTTGCGGCTCCACAGCCGTTTAAAGCTTTTTCGTTTTTTCGATGTCGAGGCAAAGCGGTTGGACCGAGTGACTTGAAATTTTACACAAATGTTCCTCTTAGCAACCGGAATCAGTTTTATAAATTGGAATAAATTGGTTGGAAATAAATTAACCCATTTCGGCCTGGAGGTTTTCCAAAAAATTTTGTGTTTCCAATTTTACAGGTTGAGAGAGCCTGCAAAAAGTTTTAGGATTAAGTTAGATTAACCCGTTTTCCACGACGACGCCTTGAAGTTTTTTATAAATTTCATTTGCTTAAACGATTAAAAGAATTTTATTGATAATACTAATTTTTTTGCTTTCAAATAGTCTCAAATAGTGCAAAAGCTAAATGAGATAATATTAATAATAATAAAAATAAAGCTAATAAAGAATCCGAATAATAATATCTTTAAATTTATGTAACGTAACATATTCCTTCTCTACATTTTTTCGTAAGTCTTTGTTTTTTATCTACTTTGCAGTTGTTGTTTCTTAAAAAAATATTTCAGTGTAGAATTGCAGTTTTCTTCAAATAAAATCTAAAAATCAAAAAAAATTCAATTTACAAATTTATCAAATTTCACTTGAAACTTTTCATAATTATTAAAAATAAACTTACTAAAAATAACAAAAGAAACTCATGAAAAAACAAATCATAACAATAAAAATTCAAGCAGCACCAAATTGTCAAGAAGAAGAAGAAAAACGTATAGAAAAATTAGAAAAATCGTTCAAACTGTTTTGAAAAAATGTTTTTTAATGTTTTTGTTTCGCAATCGGTTAAAAGAACTCGACAAAACATTTTTTTAAACATTCCCCTAATTCAAAGAAGTTTTACCTACTTTCAAAAATTGGACGTAATTTACTTACAAAAATAATGAAAAAATAATTTTTTGAATCATCGTAGGAATGATAAGTATACAGATGTACGCAAGTTTTATTATTTTATAAGATGGAATTTTATGAAATAATACTTTTTTTTTTTTATAGAATAGTTCTTATTTATTGAATTAAAACACAAAAACATATTTTAGTTTTAAAATTCTTTATTTAATGTGAAATGTTACGAATCTAGACTTAAACTAGACTTAAAATTAAACTTTTTTAATTTTACAAATTTTATAATTAACATTAAATTTTTTAAATATTGATTATTATTAATAAGAAAAACAAGAAAAAGAAATTTATTATATAATATTTCATAATATTGCACCTGAAAAGGAAATTGTGTAAGAATTTAATTTGAAATAAAAAATTATCTCACTTTGTAATTCGATCTCTCATATAAATTATATAATTATATTAATTTAATGACTCAATTTTAGTTAATTGTACTTGAAGTAGAAATTTTGTAAGAATTTAATTTTAAATAAAAAATTGTTGTTTGTAATTTGATCCTTTTTTTTTAATGACCTAATTTTAGTTTATTGTACTTTAAAACCAAATGTTGCATTTTGCTTAATAGCAGGTCAATGGAATAAAAGAAAAAGAAGAACAACAAAAAATTTATAATATCAAGTATGTTGAAATACTTGATTTTCAATGTAATTGATTAAAATGAAAGTAAGAGAAAGAATTATAAATATAAGTTTATTGATTAGACCTCCTAGAAATTATATCTTCGAAGAATAGGTTTGCTGGATATATGACTCCCCCATCCTTAGGATTTTTGTACTCCTGGACAATATCATTAGTTTTAGAATTATATTATTGATTATTTTTCCTTTTCTTCTTTTACTTTGTAGAATTACAAAAATTAATAAAATTACAATTATAATTATTATAACAATTGTATTCGTATGAGTTAAATTATCATAAATTTTTGTTTTATAGTTAATTTCAACAATTTCTCTATTAATTTTCTGATTGTTTTAAATTTAAAGTTTCAAGTTTAACAGTATTATTTATATTTTTAATTGTTATATAATTAGGTATTACAATATTATGTTTGAATTCTTTGTTTTTATTAGAAAATTTAATGTTATCGATTTCGATATTACAATTATTAAAATAAATAATATAGTTTTTGTTTAAAAGATAATTCATATTGTTACAATTGTTTATTTATTTATTTATTTAAAAAATTTTTTTTTGGCTTACAACACAAAAAATGGTTTTGAAAGCCTGATCTTTCTATATTAAAAATTAATTTGTTATTTTAATATTTGTACCAATATTTGTAGATTACAAACTTACTTACTACACACTTACATACTAAGCTTTATTTTTACATATTATATTTTAGTTATATTTATACCCGTGCATACATATATGAACATCGGGTATATTAAAATTACTCCTCCGTTTGTAACGCATCGAAATATAAGAGCTAGATATAGTGTCAAGGGTACGTATCGAATCAGCATCGAAAAGTGAATCGATCTAGCTATGTGTGTCCGTCCGTCCGTCCGTCCGTCCGTCCGTCCGTCAGCACGATAACTCAAAAACTATAAGAGCTAGAGTTCTGAAACTTTCACAAAGTAATTTTTAGACAATTTGTAGGTTCCCTATTGTTTTTGTTTAAAATCGGAGAAAGGCTTCGGGTAGCTGCCATACAAATTTTTCGATATTTTATGAGTATTTTCTAAATTAATAACGAAATAGAAACCAAATATAAAAACAAACAAATTGTTGATAAATTATTAGTCGATTCATGGTGTAGTGGCTAGGACATGTTACTTGTAGCAAAAATGCCTCGGTTCGAATTCAGGCTAAGGAAAATTTTTTTTTTTTAAATTCATTTTTTTTTATCTATTTTTTTTTTAATAAAATATATGTATTTATTTTATGTTTGAAAAAATTTTATTTTATAGAAAATTTGACAGAAGACTCTCATTTATATTACAAATTATTAATTTTTTTTAATATTTCTATAAAAAAATTCAAAACTGTTATTTAAAACAAACAATTGATACCCTAGCAACTACGATTATTTAAAACTGTTATTTAAAACAAACAATTGATACCATGGCAACTACAATTATTTAAAAAAAAATAATGAGATAAATAAAAACTCGTTTTGTAGACAAATTATTAATTGTTCTATGGTATAGTGCAGTGGTTCATAACCGGTGGTGCACGCACCCCTTAGGGGTGCGAGTTTGATTATTTGGGGGTGCGAAATTGTAATTTTGCAAATTCACGTGTAGCTAACAAAATAAAAAACTAATCTTAAAAATTAATTTTGGTTAGTAAATTTTTTATTCACTAAAAATTTCTTAAATATGTTTGTAAATTATAAACCATAGAAACAAATTAATTTTTGTATTTTTTCTACAAATGCGTTTCTATAGTGATTTTTATATTCCTCGAAATTTTAGTCGATTGTTGCGATTATTCTTAGAAATATAAATACTGTTGTCAATGTAATGTGCCATTGAATAAAGATTTAAAAATAATTGAATTTTAGTGTTGACTATTACCAGTTTTTAATTTTTGTGTTGAATATTAAAAGTTAAATATTAATAATAAAACAATTAATACAAGTTAATTTTACAAGTTTAGTTGAATATTTATATTCTAATTATTAGAATATACTTTGGTACATTAAAGTCAATTTCAAAAGGTAAGCTAAAATATAGCAATAATAGATAGAAGTTTAATATTTTTTTAGTGTTTTATTAAAAAATTTATTTTAGTTTACGCCATGTCAAAGAAACGATGTTGGAATGACGATTATGTTCGTTATGGTTTTACATTTATAACGGAGAAGGATGGAACGCAGCGACCACAATGTATTCTGTGCTGCAATAAATTTTCAAACGCCAATCTCAAGTCGTCGAAACTAAATGAGCATATTACCAAACAACATGGTGGTGTAGATGCTGGCCATGGTTTTGAAAGTTTGAAATCTAAACGAGTTCGATTTGATAAAAGTAGAACTATCACGACTTTTGGTTTTATATTACATGAAAAGCCGTTGTTGCAAGCATCTTATCAAGTTGCATATATCTGTGCCAAGAAGAAGAAACCACATGCAATAGCTGAAGAACTTGTAAAGCCTTGTGCATTAGAAATGGCTAAAATAGTGTTGGGTACTGAAGCACAACAAAAGCTTCAACAAATTCCTTTGTCAAATGACGTAATCAGTACTAGAATTTCTTATATAAGTAAAGACATCTTACAACAAGTAATTGAAGATATTAAAGCTAGTAATGTCCCAGTGGGTATTCAATTGGATGAATCTACAGATGTTGAAAATTGTTCTCAGCTGATGGTGTTTGTACGATATGTAAAAGAAAAAGAAATTGTTGAAGAATTTTTGTTTTGTGAACCATTTGAATTGACTACAAAAGGAATTAATATATTTAATAAAGTCAAAGACCTTTTATTACAATATGAGATACCGATGAACAAAATAAGATCAATTTGTACTGATGGAGCTCCTTCCATGTTAGGCAAAAATTCTGGATTTGTAGCGTATGTAAAAAAGGAAGTGCCTCACGTTACAATTACCCATTGTATTTTGCATCGACATGCGCTAGCTACAAAGACATTGCCTGAAAAATTAAAGAAAACATTAATCACTTCAGTCAAAGTTGTACATTTTATCAGAGGTCGAGCTTTAAATCATCGTCTCTTCCGTGCTTTATGCGAAGAACTTGGCGCCGAGCATACTGTCCTTTTATTTCACACAGAAGTAAGGCGGCTATCACGTGGACGTATGCTAAATCGTGTGTACGAATTGCGAAATGAAATAATCCAATTTCTTAATAATCAAGGCAGTAAGTTAGCTGATGAATTCAGCAGACATATTCTAATAGAGATGCTATAATTCAGCTAGCATATTTGGCAGACATATTCACGCATCTTGATGAATTAAATGTTTCAATCCAAGGCTTTGGAGTGAACACTATAACAGCGAAAGAGAAGTTGGCTGCGTTTAGTCGAAAACTTTCAATTTGGATTAACCGTGTTGAAAAGATAAAATATGCTAACCTTCCTTTGCTTGAAGAAGTTCTTGTTTCAGATGATGAAAGAAACAATATTACCACCGAAATTAAAGATCATTTGCAAAAGTTGAGCGAATCTTTTGTGGGATATTTTGCTACTGGAGATAATGATATTTCAGAAAAATGGATATTAGATCCATTTATTTATAATCTGGACTCAATGGATGACAGTAATTTATTGAAAGATGATCTTGTTGAACTACGGACAAATGGACGTAATCAAATGGAATTTGAAACAACGAATTTGGAAAATGTCTGGTGTGCTAATAAAAACTTTGATAATTTATAATTGATTATTTCAGCTAACAATTAAAATTTATAGAAAATGTGTTACGCATATAAAATTAATAAAAAATATGTTTTGCATAATGTTTGTTTTTTAATTTATATAACTCATTAATTTCTGGTTAGGGGTGCGAAAATATTGTTTGAAAATTTTAGGGGTGCCGGTAGCTAAAAAGGTTAAAAACCACTGGTATAGTGGATAGGACATGGGACTACTGGTCGAAACGTTTCGGTTCGATTCCTGGCTGGGGCAAAATTTTTTTTTTTTTAAATTCATCTTAAAATTCTCATTTATAAATTATTTATTTTTTTTAATACATTTTTAAAAAAATTCAAAACAGTTATTCAAAACAAACAATTGATACCATCGCAACTATAATAATTTAAAAAAAAAATTGAGATGAAGAAAAAATTGTCGATGGCTTAGTGGTTAAGACGTCGACATTTTAATTGGAAAGTGTGGGTTCGAATCTCGTTGAGAGCATATATTTTTTTAAATTCATCTTTTTTTTTAATTTATTTTTTTTTTATTAATTTTTTTTGTAATTAAATATAAAAAAACAAATATTTTGAATTTTCTGTCAAACAGTTCAATTGCAATATAAGAATTTCTTATTTATTTAATACACGCACGGGTATCTAAAAGTTGACAAAGGCAACTATAATCTTCCTCGTTTTATACAAAATGAACAACAAACAAAAAATTAAAGATAAAAAAACTTAAACATTTTCTACTTTAATGAAGATGATATTTTTCCTTTTTAAATTTAATTTTAAAGCTTAAAACTATATTAAATTGTAAAGATTCTGTTTTTTTACGAATTCTATAATCCTATCATTGGAATTTCGGTAATCTGCCGATAGAGAACTCAATGAGATACCTAATGATGTATATACCTGTGATTTATAGGTAGGGGGCATTCCTCAAAAATGTGGTGTACTGACATAGTATTGAGAGTGCAATCACATTCATGTGCCAATGAGTTCTGCTTGTCAAATAGGTAACTGTGCGTCAGATTAGTGTATCCTATTCTCAACCGTGTCAGAACAGTAAGATCTCTTCGACTTAGATTATCATTGTTTTTCCACTTATCAATTTGTGGTTTTATGTTGTGCAATTTATTATTGTTTTTTGTATCCCAGTAATTTTACTTTTTTCGCATTATGTGTTTGTTTATTAATTTGTGTAAGTCCGATGTAATAAATTTATAAGAGTTGTCTAAGGGTTCTCTAACAGACTGTTTTGCTAGTAAATCTGCTTTTTCATTTCCATTAATACCAATATGTGATGGAATCCATAGAAACGCAAAATTGTTTAAAGATAGAGAGATCTCATCTTTTATTTTTTGTGCTAATGGATGTTTTGGGATTACATTTTGAAAAGCTTCAAGACTACTCAAAGAGTCTTTGCAAACCAAAAATCTTTCATTATTAGATTCGTTATTTGCATACTGAATACCTCGATATATAGAATATAATTCGGCTGTGAAAATTGTTGTATTTTCCGGTAGATGAAATTTTGTTTCGACTAAATCAATGGTGAATGCGCAGCCTGTGGAGTTATTAATGACTGAACCATCGGTGAATATTTGTCTGAATTTTTTAAATTTATTATTTACTTTTTCTTTGTAAAGTTTTCGGTAAATAGTAGTATTTGCATTATCTTTTTTATATGTTGCTAATTCCGTATCAATACATATAGGTTTCTGAAGCCATGGAGGTTCATTAAGTATTTTTTGTGTATCTATTGCGTTATTAAATACATATAAACTTTCTTTTGTATTTCTTAATCTGACAAAACATGGTTGTGTATTAAAATTTTTATCTTTAAACTTTTAAAATAAATTATCATTATTAAAAAATTCGAGTGATTGATGGTTTTGGCAAGAAATTAAATTTGTTGCATATTTAAGAGCAAACTTTTCTCTTCTAAGGTTTAAAGAAATTTCTCCAGAGTCTACAAGAAGACTATCAACAGGACTTGTTCGTAGTGCCCCTGTAGCTAAACGTATACCCATATTTAGTATTGTGTCTAAGGACTTTAATCGAGTTTATTTAGCAGTTTCATAGATAAAACTGCCATAGTCAATTACTGAAAGTATTTTATCAAATTCAATAATCTTAGTAGAAGCTTCCTATCAGAGCCCTAGTTTGTATTTGAGAGCATTTTCAGGATATTCAAGTTTCTTAAAGCTTTTGCTCTAACTGTCCTTATATGCTGATGCCAGTTCAGTTTTTCATCAAATGTTAGTCCCAGAAATTTAATTCTATCAACATAAGTTAGTTTATGATTTGTTAAAAACAAATCTGTTTTAATAATATTTTTCCTTTTTCTTGAGAATAACATGGCAACAGTTTTCTTTTTGGAAAACTTAAATCCTGTTTTATTGCTCCATTTGTCTAGTAGATTTTGTTGTGTTTGTAGTTTTTTTTGTAATTTTTTTGCATTTTTTCCAGAAATAAATATTGTAAGATCATCGGCATAGGCAGTATATTTTATTGCGCTTTTTATAATTTTTACAACACTATTAATGGCTATGCTGAATAAAACTATACTTAAGACTGAACCCTGTGGGATACCATTTTCAATAGATTTTTCATCTGACAAAACTTCGCCAATCGTTACCTGGATCTTTCTTTTGCTTAAGAAATTTTGAATGAAATATATTATATTTCCTTTAATTCCCATTTTTAATAGTTGATCAATTATGAGTCTTTTCCAAGCTATGTCATAAGCTTTTTCTATGTCGAAAAAGATAGCTAGAGTTGACTTTTTGATAGATAATGCAGTCAATATTTCTGATTCTAAATATGAAAGATTATCGATCGTTCCCCGATTTTTTCGGAATCCTGATTGATAAATTGATATCAAGTTATTTTTTTCGAAATACCAAATTAATCTATTCGATATTTACAGAATGTAGTGTATTAATATAAGCTTCAACAGCTTTTAATATACAACTTTCTGTATCAAGGTTGGGATCAGTTAATGTTAAAATCCTAATATGTTCTGTAATTGTTCCGTGAGCTCTTTCTATATCGGAATTACCTGTATGACTTCTGGGTCCTTCAAATTTAAACTATTGAATTCATTGTCAAATACAAATGTTTTTGGTTTACCGAACAGAGAATTTCTTAATCTTAAAGCTTGAGTTATGGTAACGCTATTCCTATCATTTAGTTTAATTATTGATAAGTGTTTTGTAAATTTATCTATAGTTGTTAAAAATACTTCTTGTTTTAAATAGTAAGTGTCTCCGTGAACTATTTCATTCGGTTCAGAAGGTGTTGCAGATATATTAAAATTATATTGATTAGGTTTCCGATCATACTTTGCTAGATAACAAATATCACAGTTATTTATATATTTGTAAAAAAGGTCTTTCATTTTTGGAAAATAGTACTTGTCTCTCATTTCATTAAAATTTTCTAAGATACCTCTATGATTTGTTTTTTCATGAGTTTCTTTTATTATTTTTAGTAAGTCGTTTTCGCTTTCAATTTCTTGAGCTAGTTTAGTACATTTAATAAATTTTACCTTACTATCGTTACTGAATAATTCTATTAATTTTCTTTGTAATATTTAAAAATTATTTTCGTTTAATTCTAAATAAATTGCAGTAATACCTTTTTTTATGAACCTTCGTAGTAAATCATTTAAATAAATTTGATTTTTTGAATCGTCTTCGGATATAAAATTTTTTTTATATTTGTTATATTTAATAATCGATTCACCTGCTTTAGTTATTACTAGTTGAATTTGATTAAAATATTTGTTTACTATATTTTCTACAATTGGTATGTGGTCATCCACATCATTTTCGATGCCACTATGAATTGTAGCTAAATCACTTTCAATGTTAGAAGACTCATTCAATTGAAAAATGTTATTTATTTCATTTTTATCAATATTGATTCTGCTAAGGAAATCAACCACTTTATTGTCTTTTCCTTTAACATAATTAAATTCATTTATTTTAATTCTCCATCTTTGGAGTTTTGAATTTGGTTCTTTTAATGAATTTAGCCAAACTGAAGGTTTATGATCCGTTTTTAGCACATTTTCAAAAAATTTTGTAAAAATGTGCCTATATAGCTTCACTCTGTCCGTCCGTCCGTCCGTCCGTCCGTCCGTATGTTTACAAAAACTTTTACACCGTTTGAAATAGAGAAAAGAAATTTTAACCATGGATAGTTTTTGCAAAAAAAATAATTTCGTGGAAGAATTTTTTTCTGTAGCCCCACCTGTTACGGGGCTACAGCCCCCCAAAGTTGGAAAAAGCCCTATATTTAAATTGTTATAACAAGAGTTCGGTTACATATATTTTCAATCTGAAAACGGCAAATGATAGCTGGTTTCATAAACTTTATAAATTTTTACAAGGCAAATGTTTAGGGTTGCCATACGGTACTAAAATTTAACATTACGCAAAACTCAATTTTCGCAAAATTTTTGGGCACACATATCTTCTGAACGGTTCAACCTAGGGTCTTGAAATTTTGGGAGAAGTTAGATCCTTAAAAATTAGTAGGAGTCGGTTAACAAATTTTTTTTGTTAAGCCCCCTATTTCGGAGCTATAAGGGCTCGAAAATTGAAATTTTGCTATTTTTAAACACCTGTAACTTTAATACCTGTCCAAATTTTTTTTTAGTGATAGACAAAATTCAAAGCCCTATAATTATATTTCAACATGTGTTAAAGGTTTTTCTTAATTTTGAAGGGTGACGAAGTTACAGCCCCTGCAAATTCCAAAAAAGCCCTATATTTAAATTGATATAACAAGAGTTCTGTTAGGTTTATTTTCAATCGAAAAACGGTATTAGAGAGCTGCTTTTATAGGCTTTACAAAAATATGTCACTTAAATGTATAGGGTTGCCATCCGGTACTAAAATTTAGCATTATATAAAACTCAATTTTTGCAAAATTTTTGGCCCCACATATCTTCTAAACGGTTCGAGCTAGGGTCTTGAAATTTTGGGAGAAGTTAGATACTCAAAAATTAGTACGAGTCATTTAACAAAATTTTTTTTTCAAGCCCCCTGTTTAGGAGCTATAAGGGCCCGAAAATTGAAATTATGCTATTTTTAAGCACCTGTAACTTGAATACCTGTCCAATTTTTTTTTTATTAATATACAAAATTTAAAGGTCCAACATTATATTTTAACATATGTTAAAGGTTTTCCTTAAATTCAAAAGGGGTTCCTTAAATTGAAGAAAGTGTCTCTCAGTTTTACCCATTTTTGCTTAGATAATAAAATTCTAAGTAAAATTCCAAATTTTTGTGTAATTCACAATTTAATTCCTAGAACCTAAAAAATTAGAGGATGAGGGGGGGGGGGGGGGCGAGTTGAAGTTAGATTCTTGAGAAATTTGGCAACCTTCCCCATTAAAGGGCTATAACAACTTTTAAATAAAAAATTTACTGTTAGCAGTAAATTTTATAAGTCAGTAGTAACTATTTCCAAGTAAATATTTCCAAAGTTAAACTCAGTATGTAATACAATATAATTTTGAAAATGTGCTTTTTTAAAAACCCTTGGTTTTTTTTCATCACTTGTTATTGTAAACCTAACGCCAAAAATATAGGGTCTAAAATACTTAGTTGCCCAAACAATTGCCAAAAGTTCTTTTACGGTAGGACTATAACGATTTTCGTGATCATTTAATATTCTACTTGCAAATGCAATTGGGTGTCCGTTTTGTGATAAAACAGCCCCTATAGCAAAGTCACTTGCATCAGAAGTTAAGGTAAATTTTTGATTAAAATTTGGATATCTTAATATTGGATCATTACTAATAATTTCTTTAAGTTTCTCGAATGCTTGAATATATTTAGGATTGTTAATGTCAATTTTATTATCTTTCTTTAGAAAAAAAGTTATTGGTTGAGCAATTTTAGCGTAGTCTTTAATGAATTTACGATAATACCCGGTAATACCTAAAAAGCTTTTAATAGATTTTCGAGAGTTTGGTAGTTCTCATTTTTTTATCATTTCAATTTTTTTTGGGTTTGGTTTAATTCCTTTATTTGTAAGTAAAAGTCCTAAATATTCCGATTCTTTAGAAAAAAATAGACATTTATCTAATTGTATTTTTAAATTAAATTTTCTTAACCTTTTAAATATTTTTCTAATTACATTTTCATGTTCTTGTAGTGACGTACTGAAAATTAGTATATCGTCTAAATATACAACACAGATATGATTTATAAAGTCACGTAAAACATAATTTATCATTCGTTGGAATGTTGCAGGAGCATTCTTTAATCCGAATGGCATCCTGCCAAACTCGTAATGACCTTGTGGGGTCGAAAAAGCTGTTTTTGGTTGATATTTTTCATCTACAAGAATTTGATGAAATCCTTTAGCGAGATCAATAGTAGAAAAATATTGGGCTTTACCTAATTTATCAAAAAGAGATTCAATATTAGGAATAGGAAATTTATATTCAATAGTAATCTCATTCAATTTCCTATAATCTACGACTATTCTCCATTTTTGTTTTCCTGATTGATCTAATTGAAAAAGAGTTACTATGTTTTACTATTCCTTGAGATAACATTTCGGAAATTTGTTTTTCCACCTCATGTTCATGAATCTTAGGAAATCTTTAAATTTTTGAATAGATAGGATAACTATGTTTTGTGATAATTTGATGTTTAATACAATTAATATTGGTTAAGGTCTGACCCTCTTGATGGAAAAGATCTTTATTACATAAATTTTTTTTAATATTTTATTTTCTTCATTATTAAGATGGTTTGTTTTTATAAAATCAAATATATTTGTTTTTAAATCTAACGAATACAATTCATAAGCGTCATTATAAGGACAAGCATTTTTAAATTTTGTTATTTTTCCCATTATTTCGATAGTTTCGTTTTCAAAGTCTATTTTTGCTCCTACTTTCAATACGTTTTGTCCTATAATCGCGTCAAATTTTTTATTATTAAGTTTTAATACTTTTCAAAGAATTTGTGCTGAATGATTAAGTTCTATTGGAACGTCAGTAGTTAATGTATGAAAAATTTTATTAGAACCGAATAATGTAAGAATTTTTAAGGGATTTTTCAATTTTTCTTTTTTTATTTCGGGGAATAAGATTTCATTGGTAACTGATGTTGTAGCACCTGTATCAATCAAACAATTTATTATACCCGTATGACTATATAGTCAAAGGGTATAATAAATTTGCCATTACGTTTGTGACGCAGAGAAGGAGGGGGGGTAGATATAGACTCAGGTGTATGGATCGGATCAGAATCGAAAAATAAATCGATCTAGCTATGTATGTCCGTCCGTCATCACGATAACTCAAAAAATAAAGTAGCTAGGATTATGAAATTTCCACAAATTCTTTTTTATGCAAAAAACGGAATCGCTATTAAAATCCAACCTTTTTGGTCCACGGGTTCGAGTACCTGCTATACAACTTCTAATTTTATATGAGCATTACTCTATTCCTATGGAAGCTGCGTGTCTGAAATTTTGCCAAAAGTAGTTTAGTGTAATGGCCAAAGATACTGCAATTTTGTTGGTCTACTGAAGAGGGTTCGAGTAGCTGCCATACAACTCCTTCTTTTATATGAGCTTTACACTACACCTAATAAAGCTGGGTGTCTGAAATTTTGCAAAAAATAGTTTAGTGCCCTCTCATTTCAAACTAATTTAATTACATTAATACTTCAATCATATTAACATATGAAAAAAGCGAAGTTAATTATTATTATTATTAGATACTATAATTAATACTATTGTTTTTGTTATTTTTATTATTTATTATTATTTTTTTAATTGTTTGAAATTAATTTCTCAACTTATTAAATAAAAAATATGGCACACAAAAACGTATAAATCAAGTTCAGTATTCAATTTAAATAAAATGTATTAATATTAAATTCAAAACAAAAATATTATATTGTTCTTTAAAAAAAAATGTCAAAAAACACAAAGTATATAGAAACATAAAAAAATATCAAATATTTAATATCGGTGTTGACACATCTATAATAATTGCCAAAAAAGGACATGTTTTTTTTTGTTTAACAAATCAGAAAGCATTAAAGTAAATTTTATTTGATTACGAAAAACATTTATTCTCTGATGTCAATTCAATTATTTAATTGACAAAGTGTCCTGTAGAAAAAATTCGTGTATTCAGAATATAATTGTGAGATAAACGTGAATAAATATTGCTTTAATAAGGGACGGTTTATTTATATCCGTTTTAAAAATATTTTTATTTAAAATACATTTTTAAGTTTTTTCTAATAAACGGTATTTTCTAACGGTACTATTTATAATAGCGCATATTTGCATCACTTCAAAATTTGCATGCGAAGAGGAGAGTGGAATCACCATCCAATTCTAATTTATTTTAATTATTTTATTAACATTATTTTCTAAAATAAACTAATTCCTATTTAAATTTATAAATGTTTAAATCAAAATCCGTCTTCTAATGTATCTTTGATATATTTATAATTTTGTTTAATTTACTCTCCTAATAAATGAATTTTAACTCCCCCTCCTTCTCTGGTGAAAATTTTGATCGTGTTAGTTGTATTATAAAATTGTCTATTTTTTACTGTAGTTTTAAAATAATAATTAGCTTATTCGTATATTAGTGTCAGGATTCGGACTTAGACCATCAATTTCTTTAGTATTTTCTTAGAATTCCCATATTATATGGATTTATATTATACTATATATACGGTGACCATTTTTGAACAGAAAAAATAAGGGACAAACATTTAAGCAAAACATTTTCCAATTTTAAACATAAACAGTCTTCTTTTTATTCAGGTAAAATAAGAAACAAAATAATATCGCAAATTAATAACTATTGTTTTACAAAATAATATTTGGTCTTCATCACTAGTTTTCAAAATAATATTGCATCTTCATAATTAGTATCTAGAAAAAACAATGTAATTAAGAGAATACAAATAAAATATAATTATACTTTTAATATTTTTGAGTAGAATGAATTTTTTTAAGAAGATCCTTTTCTTCTTTTAAAAAATTATAAAAATCTATGCAATTGAGATCAAAATTGCACTTACATATTAATAGTGATCTAACTGTATCAACTTTCATTTGTGATTTTTCTGCTGTCCAGAAATTATTCATGATGGAGAACACTCGTTCTGTAGGTGCATTTGAGCCTGGTAAACAGAAACAAAACTCGACAATTTTCAAGACATTTTTATAGTAAATTTTTTGTTCATCAAAATGTTGAAAAATTTCCACCCATCTTTTGTCACCACATATATTATTTGCATTCCAATCATTTATCTTTTCCTCAGTTGCAAAATTTGTGATGCACGACACTTCATCAAACAACTCGGTATCGTTAATATTCGGTATTTTTGCACAGATGTAAACTAAACCGTCTTCAACTTTTGACCAAGATATTACAGTTCGTAACAAAATCCATTCAACAACAAGTATATTTTCGAATTCTTTTGTCCATTGGCTTAAATATTTTACACAAGTATCATAAAAAGCAAACACTGTATTTTTGAATCTTGAAATATCAATTTCTTGATTTTTTTCTAAATCTGTAATCAAATTTTGAACTTTTAAGGGCAAAAAAGTTTCATTTCTTCTTTGTATTAATTTAAATTTTAGTTCTTTTAAAATAATTGCAACTTCAATCATTGATATATTTTCTGATTCGATTTGAATAATATAGTTATGAAAAGTTGAACTTTGAGAATGTACGAAAATTAACCATACTTCAGCACATGGATCTTGAAACAAATTTCTCAGAATGGTAGGACATTTTTCTTGGCTCAAAAAGAAAGATTTTAATGCAGGAAATAGTTTCAGTACTCTTTCAATAGCCGGTCTAAGAGAAAGCCATCTAGTCTTACTAAAACCTAATAACTTTTTGTACTCAACATCTATGGAATCACATAATTCCTTTAATTTTTCTATCCGTACTGAATAAATATAAAAAAATGAATAAATCTTAACTATTACAACTTCCACATCTAGAGGAAGATTTTCTACTGCACTTTGTATACAATTGTTCACGATGTGACCAGCACAATTTACACCAATTAAGTCTCTTCCAATAGATTCTTTCATTTTATAGAAAACATTATTTTTTCCTTTTCTAGCAGCGCCACCAAAATTGCAATTGGTATTATCCGCACATAAAGCCAGCAATTTATTGGCTATTTCATATTTTATTAAAACTTCTTTAATATAACTTGTTATAATGTCAGATGTTTCTCCTGGTAATTGTTTAATTTCAAAAATTTTTACAACAATTCCTTGTTTTGGTAAAAAGTATCTGCCCAGAATTGGGCAGAGTTTGACGCTTCCGTGATTCGAACAGTCTGAATAAATAGTTAAAAAATTCACAGAAGACACATCATTTGCAATTGAATTTAAAGATAATGGTGTAAAAATATTGCAAATTATTGCCTCTGATTTTGTTCTGGCACAAGCAAATTTCTCATTGAAACATGTCTTAATTAATTTTGTCGTGCAATCAGTGGAACGAAATGAATGATTATGTTGCACTGTGTGATATGCCCAGGCACCTTCAATAAGAGCCAAATTCTTTTCGCTATCGTTAAAGTTTTGATTTCTTAAAAATGAATTTAAGTTTTTACTACTACTTGCAGCAATATCAGCTTTTTTGTGTTTCACACTTTTTAAATGCTGCGATATGTCCCAGCGGCCACTGCTCGCAATTGAAAATTCAGCATAACATTTGGAACATCTTACGTCACTATCTGTTGAGGTTTTTTTAATAAATGGATATTCTTTTTCTAGTAATTCATTAAATATACATTTCCGCTTTGGTGGCATCCTTTAAAAAAATTATTCACTAACTATTAATAGAACATTTTAAGATTATCTAAAGTTACTTACGTTAAAATATTCAAATAAACATTAAAACTAATATATGTCCTTAAAAAATCTTTAAAAAAAATCATTCACTAATTATTAGTAGAATTTTTATACAAAGTTAACTTTAAATATTCAAATATTCAGTTAAACTACAAATATTCAAATAAACAGAAAAACGAATTACTTATTTTAAACATATGTTTTAAAATTTTTTTGATATTTTTTTGACATTCTTCTATTCTATTCACAATAAGAAATCGATTGATATTTAAAAGTGCTGTTCACAATAAGAAAAATTGAATTGTCGCTGCCCTTACTAGCTGCATTGTATGTAGCTGCAAAATAATAAAATTTACAATGTAGTTAGATATAAAAATGAAGAGATTTGTCGTTGTGAATGATTTTCACGCGTTGCAATAAATATATGGTATTTCAGAGATATGAATAAAATAAGGGACTTTATGGGAAGTATGGCGAGAACAAGGGACAAATTGCGTCCCTTTAAAAAAATTTAAATTTAAGGAGTGCCATACTGAAAAAAGGGACTGTCCCTTGAAAAAAGGGACTAATGGTCAGCCTAACTATATACGACATCCGTAAAACAATATTGGTTATTATAAACCTTGCTTTAATATGCGATTATTTTTACTGTTGAAGACATGACGTAATATATATTTATTATCACGCCAGTGATGAGTAATGATATGGATAGGTGTAAAAGTTGTTGTTTAAATGTGAATTAATTTAATCTCTGGGCAATATAATGTGTGATCTTAGCTGAAATTACAATCAGAATAAGATGATTTTTAAACATTAACCTCAAATGAACTGATTTTAATTTTATAGCGATAAATTACTAAAATGGTTTTTAATATGAAAAAATTATAAGTTACAATAATGATTGAAACAATTTTTTTTCGGATGTAAAATAAAACAAATGGAAGTGGAAATAGGTATATTTATAAAAGGAATGAACCTTATATCTATGACACTCTGTATATACTTATTGTATTTTCAAATAGAGATACATGTATATTCATTTAATAACAAAAAATACTTCACCCTAAAAATATCATACAAAAACATTACCTAAAGCCAAAACATATTTTTATCGTCCTTTTATTACATATCCTCAAATCGCTCCAAATTACTGTGTACAAATATATAACTCACAGCATATAAGACAGAGAGGACATAATATATATAGATCCATATTCTATTCATTTTACGGCAGTAAATACATTGTTATATTTTAATACAGTTGAGTACATATCCTTAATTTAACTTGTTGAATCTTTTACTTTTTATTTTATTTTTACCATAGTAGCTACTAGCATTAGTTATCAAAGTAGCATTTAAATCTATATTTATATTTTTGCATATATATATATATATAATATATATAAATATTTTACGTAGATTTGTAATCGTATCTGTTATGTTACCACAATGAAGGAAATGGTTTAAACAAAACAAATAAAATGGGCAAAAAAAATGACACAATAAAATAAATTAAACAATATTTTATATGAAATTGCAATGGAAATGATTATATAAAAAGGAAATTAAAATAAAATTTAATAAATTCGATTCTTTAATAAACGAGGAAGATTATAGTTGCCCTTGTCAACTTTTAGATACCCACTATGATATATAGATTATTCAATTAATTAATTCCCTTACGCTATTTTATTTAAAACAAGTAAAGAAACAGTCAGTCGGTGCAACCGACTTAGAAATACGCTACACCTGGTTCAAATTTAATGGGAAGTTCATAAGTCATTTTAAAACCATAAAAGCTTTTGTTAGTTTGATCGTGAGACATAGCTAATGCTTTTAGTATTGTAAATTAACTTTATAATACTAAAAGCATTTTCTAATTATTTTATCAATTCAAAAATATTAAAAATTCTTACCTATTTTTTCTTATTCTTATCTATTTAAAAATATTAAACAACAAATAAACTTGAAATAAAAGGATTCGTAAAATGCAATTACATAATTACATATTTAAAACTTTTTATCCAAATCAATAAAATTTTACACAAACGCAGCAATTACATCTTTTCAAGATTTTTAGCCGTAGTCCATCAACAGTTGAATGATTTACTACCGTTGATTAATTATTTAAATTTTAAATAAATTAGTCTCTTAATTTACTCATTTTTTAATGTTTTATATAATTAAACTCAAAGTTATTCGAAAGAAATATTAATTTCCAATAATATAAATAAAAAAGTTTATATAATTTGACGGTTTTTAATGTGGTTTTATTTAACATTAAATAAAACTCAATGCTTTCATTCTATTCCAAAATTTAATAATCAAAATCAACAATAAATGTATTTCTAAAATACAATGACAAATTTAGAACTTTTCATATAATTCATTTAAATATAAAAATAAATTTTGCAACTTAAGATTATACACAATATTTTAATTATATATTACCTATGGTAATAATTCAATAAAATATAGATATGATATAATAAAAATTAAATAATAAAAAATTTCGTCGTTTATTAAAAAATATTTAGTAGAATTATAATTGAATTCAAATCTCATCAAAATAGCGTAATTAAAATTTTATTATGGTGTTTTTAAGATATATGTTTATTATGTGCCCATATGCAGTCCCCGTCATACTGTCAATACTATTGCACACAATTTTTATTAATTTCGATGAAAAGCCTTTATACCTTGGGAGGTCTAACAGAGTTACCTGAACCACCACTCCAATTGATCATAAATTAAGGGAACACGTAGGAAATAGAAATGTACACTCTTATGCCAAATTTGAAGCTTCTACATTTGTTTGAAGTTACTATCTTTATTACTTTCGAAAATATGCTTTAAGGTCTTCGAAACTATGTGGATGATCCTCGACCCACTACTCCAATTGCTTCCAATTGCAAGGAACACTCTGATAACACATTTGGAAGTTGTAACTTCTTTGGATTCGGGATTATGCTCGTTTGGCCTAAATTCAATGAATAAGTTACGGGATCCGAACCCATAGTCAGATTTGGCCTTTATGCAGTCCGCGGCGTTCTTTCAATACTGGTGTACATAACAGAAACGTTCTTAACTATCTTAATTTTCAGCTACTGTTTTTATTAATTTCAATTATATGCTTTAAGGTCTTCAGAACTGTGTAGATGGTCCCGACCCACTACTCCAATTGGTCCTAAATTTCAAGGAGTGTAAGGGAATAGTAAGGTACACCGTGATACCACATTTGGAGGTTGGAATAGCTTCACTCTGTCCGTCCGTCCGTCCGTTCTTATATTTTCAAAACTTTTACACCCTTTGAAATAGAGTAAAACAAATAATTTCGTAAAAGAATTTTTTTCTGTAGCTCCACCCGTTAAGGAACTACAACCTCCCAAATTTTGAAAAAAACCAATTTTTAAATTGTTATAACAAGAGTTCTGTTGGTGTATTTTCAATCTGAAAACGGCACAGGATAGCTAGTTTTATAAACTTTATAAATTTTTAAAAGAAAAATATTTAGGGTTACCATTAGGTACTAAAATTTACAATTATGCAAAACTCAATTTTTGAAAAATTTTTGGCCACACATATCTTCTAAACCATCTTTTAAAAATTAAATAAATTAATAAAAGATTTTAAATTTTTTTATATGTGTATTTTCTTTCAGTAATGATCTATTTCTCCATTTATTAATTTTTTGTATATATATTTTTAAAAAATGTTGCTATACTTTCTATATTGTTTCCTTTGTTTAGATTCAAATCGAAATACTTGATTGTTGCTAACATTCTATAATGCACCTACTCAACCTTGCTAAATTTTTTTTTTTTTTTTTTTTTCCTTATTACTCCTCTTGGGAGCATAGGATATCTACTAGGCATCTCCACCTGACTCTATTTGGAGCAGTTATCTTTGCATCCTCCCATGTTTTCTCAATTGAAACTAGCTCTTCCGAAATCGTTCGCCTCCAGGTGTTATTAGGGCGGCCTCGTCTTCGGGTTCCTTGAGGGTTCCATTCTAGTGCTTCCCTTGCTATGCTATCTTGCGGTTTTCTCAGTGTGTGCCCTATCCATTTCCACTTCTTCCTTTTGATCTCTTGCCCAATTGGTTCTGTTTTGGCAAGTTTCCATAGGTCCTGGTTACTTATTATGTTCGGCCAGTATATTCTGCATATTATCCTTAGACATTTGTTGATGAAGACCTGTAGTTTCTGTGTGATGTTGTTTGTAACTAACCAGGTTTCACTTCCATATGTTAAGGTGGTCTTTACGCAGGTTCCAAATATCCTTAATTTTGTCCCCCTGGACATTTGTGCGCTTTTCCATACTGGCTGCAGGCGACCGAACATTGCCCTGGCCTTTTTGATCCTGCTTTCGATGTCGGCGTTTATGTTACCGCTGTTATTTATGATGCAGCCTAGGTAGTGGAAATTATCTACATAGTCGATTGGTGTGTTGTTTATCACCGGACGGCGTGGGTTGTTGATGTTAATGGCCATCGCTTTCGTCTTTTCTATATTTATTTCCAGGCCCACACTTCGAGCTAATGTTGCTAGATGGTCTATTTTAGCTTGCATATTATTTATTGTGTGTGATAGCAGGCAGATGTCATCGGCATAGTCCAGATCTTCTAATTGCCTGAAGAGATTCCATGTTAATCCAGTTCTTTTGGTACTAATCTCTTTCATTATGTCATCTAGCACTACTGTGAAGAGGATTGGTGACAGTGGACAACCCTGTTTTACTCCTATGTTGGTGGTGAATGGTTCGCTGGTATTACCATTGTGGAGTACTGAGAGTTGTGTCTCTTCATACATGTTCTGTATTATATCTATTATTTTTTCCGGCACATTTCGGTTTCTAAGTGCTTTCCATATGGCTTTTCTGCTTATACAATCGAACGCTTTCTTGAAATCGATGAAAACCAGGTATAATGGGGCTCGCCATTCTATTGACTGTTCAACGATGATTCTGAGCGTATTAACCTGGTCTATGCAACTTCTATGGGGACGAAAACCTGCTTGTTCATCTCTTATTTGGTTCTCAAGTTTCTCTTGCAGCCTTGTTTGTATTATTGTTGCCATAATTTTGTAGATTGTGTTTAGCACTGTTATGCCTCTCCAGTTGTCGCACTTGGTCAGATCACCTTTCTTTGGAAGTTTGATGATTATTCCATTTTTCCATGTGACCGGTAGTCTGCCCTCATCCCATGCTGTTGTGATGTGAGGTTCTAAAAGCTCGGCTGATGTTTCTGGATCTATTTTTATAATTTCTGCTGGGAGCCCATCTTCGCCTGTTGCTTTGTTTATTTTTAGCTTTCTTATTGCCTCTTTGATCTCTGCTTTGGATGGTTTATTTATTCTGATGTTGTAATTGTTATTATTTGTGCGATTTTCTGGTCTGGTTTCTTCTAGGTTGGGGTCGTTGTTATTACTGGATTCTGCGAAGTGTTGTCTCCATATTCGGGTTTGTTCTTCGGGACATGTTATTAGTTCACCATTTTGATCCTTGATTGGGTGATTTTTGTTGTTTCTTCTGCCAGTGAGCTGGTTTACGATTTTATGTAGCTCTCTTGTGTTGTTGTGTATGGCAGCCGTTTCCGCCTTATTTGCGAGATCGTTAAAGTATGTTCTTTTATCTCTTCTTGCAGCACTTTTGACTTGTTTAGCTATATTATTGTATTGTTGTCTTATAGCGTTATTGGTATTCAATTGCTGTTTTAGGTTATTTCTTTGTGTTATTAGATTCCAGGTGTTATTGGAAATCCATATCTTTCTTTGCGGCTGAATTGTCCCTAGGTGTTCTTCTGCTGTGTTTTTGAGGGTCTCGACAATGTGGTCCCATGTGTGTGGTTGGTTTATTGGGAGGGTTTGGCGTATTGTTTCTACGATGTTATTTCTTATTTCAGTGTTACGGAGTTCTTGGAGGTTTATCTTTCTTCTCATGTTTCTTCTGGATCTTCTTTTGTATTTCTGCCATATTCTTACATCTCCGGTTATTAATTCGTGGTCGCTTCCTATATCTGCACCTCTCTTGTTTCTGACATCTTGCAGTGTGTTTCTCCATTTTCTGCTGATACATATATGGTCAATTTGGTTTTTCGTTTGACCGTTTGGTGAGGTCCATGTATACTTATGTATGTCTTTATGGGGGAATAACGAGCCGCCGATAATTAATTGGAATGTCTGGCATATGTCTATGAGTCTCTCTCCGTTATTGTTTCTAACTCCGCAGCCATGTGTCCCTATTGTATCTTCTATACCTTGATTGTCTGATCCTATTTTAGCATTGAAGTCACCCATTAGTATCGTAATATCTCCTTTCCTTATGCTGTTTAACGCCGTTGTTAGTTGTTCATAGAAGTCGTCTTTAATCTCGTTTTCTGCGTCTTCTGTAGGAGCGTAGCATTGTATTATCGTTACACTTTTACTTTTTGTCGCAAATCGTGCCATGAGTATTCGGTCTGATATTGGCTTCCAACTGCTTAGTGAGTTACGAAAATTCCTTGATATTATGATACCTACTCCGCTTTCACCACCCCTATCTTTTCCACTGTATATTAGTTTGTTCCCATTTGATGTTATTTCTTCTCCACTTTTGTTCCACCTCATTTCGCTAATTCCGAGGATATCTAATTTATATTTGCTCATTTGCTGTTCTACTTGCGCCAGTTTGGATGCTTCACGTAGCGTTCTGACATTCCACTGTCCTATTCTTGTCCTTTTGACTGCATTAAATGTTGTTACCGTGAATTCATTATTGTATCCGAGGCTCTGCCTTGTGTTTCGAATCGTTTTTCCTTTTTTTCAATTAAGTAAATGATTAGTCTACTGTAATCTATCTACAAGATGTCGCTTTTTAATTTTTTCCCTAGTGTCATCTATCGGTCAAGTAGAGAAACCGTGTCATGTTTTTAGGTGCGTACTGCCACTGTAATTGCATATGACAATTGCAATTACATTGTTGTTTCTGTCACATATGTCATCTCTGATCATATGCACATATAGGTTATTATTTTATTCAGTATTAGTTATTAGATTATAGAGTAAAGCTGGAAACACGATTATAGGTATATTTTTATATTATTTGTTACTAATTATTTATTATTATATTTTTAGGTATAGAATTATTATATTATAATTTATTATATATTAATTTATTATAATTGATAATTTTATTGAATATGTTATCTCCCACCAGGATTCGAACCCGGGACTGCCACAGTGTTTAGATTGCGAGGTTGCGCTCTAACCACCTAGGCTAAGGAGGAGATAAACCTTGCTAAATAATGTATGTATTATTTATATATACGTAAAATTTTATTAAATAAATGTTGATTTTTGAATTGAATTTTGCATTATAAAAATTATAAATTTTATTTGGAATTTTTTTAATATACCTAATTTAGTTTAAAAAAAATTTATTTTTTTTGGCTTCTATGATGCATTGAACTCAGGTATTGTATACCCGAAGCCACTTGCCCAAACTTAACCCCATTTTCTTCCATTTTTAACTTTTTTTAAATAGAAAAATATTTAAAAGATTATGATGGAAAGATACAGGGAAGGGGGATAGATGAGGGAGAGTTAAGAGCGAGATGTGAGAGAGATGAGGGAAACTTTGAAATTACTTTGATACATTGCTTGATTTATTTGCTTAAGCAAAGCAAGCAATGCATCAAAGCGAATAATTAAGACTTAGTACACAAATGTTCATGTGAAGCATAGTCTTCTTAATTTTTATTTACAAAATGTTTTACTATTTATTTAAAATTTCCAGAAAATCATCTGTGATTTTTAAAGCTGAAATGAATTAATTCATAAACTATTGAATTGAAACTAAGAATTGATTCTATTGACAAATTGTTCACCTATGTCGGCCCGACGATTAGTAAAAAAAAATATTGCTTTGGCCAAAAAGAAAATCTAGAAAAAATTTTATCGAATCATGTTAAGCTTTTGCGGGACAACAATTTTTTTAAATTTTTTTGTTACTCTTCTATAACAGAAGAACGGTGACTTTTTTAACTGAATAGTTGAAATAGAGTTGACTTGAAATTTGTTAACTTATATCACCACGAAGATTTGTCAAAAATAAGCTAATAATTGTGTTTATTTTACATTATACTTTTTTGAATTTGGGGAAAGCTTAAAAAAATTTTTTCCTACAATAGTTCTAGCGATTAACTTTAAATTTCATATACGTGGTACACCTTGATGGTGCAGCTGGGGATGGAGAGTTTCTGAAAGCCAGTGAAACTATAGAATGTGCTCATGTAACGCCCCAATATTATGGAAAAAAAATTTATATTTAAAAATAACAAGTGATGAAAAAAACCAAGGGTTTTTAAAAAAGCACATTTTCAAAATTATATTGTGTTAAAAACTCAGTTTAATTTTGGAAATATATACTCGGTGACTAAGTCACTGCTTACTTGTAAAACAGCAAATTTTTAAGTCCTAATAGCTCTTCAATGGGGAAGGTTACCAAATTTCTCCAGGATCTAATCTCACCCACCCGCCTTCCCCACCTCCCTCCATTTTTTTAGGTTCTAAGAATTAAATCAAAATTTGGAATTTTACTTAGAATTTTACTATCTAAGCAAAAATGGGTAAAACTGAGAGACACTTTCTTCAATTTAAAGAACCGCTTTTGAATTTAAGAAAAACACTTAACATATGTTAAAATATAATGTTGGACCTTTAAATTTTGTAATTAATAGAAAAAAATTAGTACATGTATTAGAGTTACAGGTGCTTAAATAAAGCAAAAGTTCAATTTTGGACCCCTTACAGCTCTTAAACGGGGGGAGCATCAAAAAAATTTTCTTAAACGACTCCTACTAAATTAACATCTCCCAAAATTTCAAGTTTCTAGCTTGAGCTGTTCAGAAGTTATGTGGGGCCAAAAATTTTGCAAAAATAAAGTTTTGGTCAACGGTAAATTTTAGTACCGTATGGCAACCCAATGAATTAGTGTTTTTAAACTTTGTGAAGCTTATAAAAGCAGCTATCTTTCGACGTTTTCAGATTGAAAAAATATCTCATAGAATTTTTGTTATAAGGTTTTAAATATAAAGTTTCTTCCAAATTTGAGGGGCTGTAGCTCCGTGACGGGTAGGGCTACAGAAAAAAGTTCTTCCATGAAATTATTTTTTTTGCAATACCTAATCGTAGTTAAAATTTCTTCTCTCTATTTCAAACGGTGTAAAACTTTGTGTAAACATACGGACAGACAGACTGAAGGACAAAGTCAAAATTAAGAAAAACCTTTGACACTGGTTGAAACTTTCGTTTTGGAGCTTTCAATTTTGTATATAAATAAAAAAAAATATTGACAGGTGTTCAAGCTATAGGTGTTTAAAAGCTAAATTTAGAGCAAAATTGAAGGTTTTACACCCCTTGCAGCTCCTAAACAGGGGGCGTAACAAAAAAAAATTCTTAACTGACTCCTATTCATTTTTGAGCATCTAACTTTTTCCAAAATTTCAAGTTTCTAGATTGAGCCGTTCAGAAGTTAGGAAGAGCCAAAAATTTTGCAAAACTTAGTTTTAGATAACGGTAAATTTTAATATCGTATAGTAACCCTATACATATGACTTTCAAAAGTTTGTAAAGCTTATAAAAGCAGCTGTCTTCTACCGTTTTCAGATTGAACATACACTTTATAGAACTCTTGTTATAACTATTTAAATATAGGGCTTTTTCCGACTTTGAGGGGCTGTAGCTCCGTAATGGGAGGGGTAATAGAAAAAAGTTTTAACATTAAATTATTTTTATTGCAATACCTACCCGTTACTGATATTTTTTAGTCAATCGTAGGTAAAAAGGGACGGACGGACAGAGTGAAACTATATAGGTACATTTTTACAAAATTTTTTGAAAATGTACTAAAAATTGCTCCTCCGTTTGTAACCCATCGAACTAGACAAACCAAACATAGTGTCAAAGGTATGTTTCGGTTCAGCATCGAAAAGTAAATTGATCTGGGATAGTGTGTCCTTACATCTGTCCGTCTGCATGATAACTCAAAAACTAAAAGGGCTAAACACACACATATTTAACTTGATTAGAATCATACGATTATAATTAAGTTAGTTAGGTTTTTATTTTGTTTCTGTAAACGATTATAATTAGCGTTTACGAAACTTGATAGTTAAAGTACAGTTTATGAATTAAGATAAAGTTATTATGCATTTTTAGGAATGCAGTTAAAAGTGAAAAGTACAGTTTGTAAGTTAAAATGAAGTATTTAAATTAATGAATGCAATTTGCTTACGTAACACCTCCATCCCTAAGAGATTTTGGTCTCCAAAATTTAAACTTTAAAAGGGACTTGTTTTAAGTTCCCTTGGGTTTACATCTGTTTGATTTATACTTATTTTAATGTTCTTATTTGATTTTAAGCGTTTATAACAGTAGCTTAATATAATAGTTAAAATTATAATTACAACCAGAATTTTAGTTGTTAGTAAGGTATAAAAGTTGACATTTGATTTATATTCTAAATATTCAATGGTTTTCAAATTTTCAATTTGATTTACATAAATTTGTTTTAATGTGAAATTATTTACAATTTTTTTTAAATTTGATTCGTTTACAATTGGTATAATAGGTTCATCTTTGTATTTTTCAATTTTGTTATAAAATTCATTATTTTTAATATTTAAATTACAATTGCTATATTTAATTAAATTATTTCCTCTAATAACTATTTCTTGATTAATACAATTTTGTACAATTTTTATTTTTTCTAAATTTAAAGTTACAATTAATACATCGTTAATTTTTTTTATAGTTTCTAAGTCATTTATTTTAAAGTCACATGTATTATTTTCTTTTAGTAGGTTTTTTATGCAGTTATTATTTGGAAATGATATTCTGTATAGGTATATCTATGTATATTCTGTATATCTAATTGTTCGTGTTTGTAGTTTGGAAATGGTATAACTAAAGCATTAAAGTAATTTTCGCTAGTAAAGTTTGGGAGAAATAAATTAACTATTATAAGGCGCTCTTTAAATAGAATTGTACTTTTTATACAAGGCATATCTTCGATAGTAAGGTTAAACTTTTGAATTTCGTCTTCGGTAAGTATGTCATGTGCAAGGATTTCTAAACGACTTAGCAAGATAATGTCTTTAATGTGTTGTAGGTGATTGTTAATTGAAGTTATTTGTGCGAAGAGCTGAAGTGCAAAAGGGGTTTGTGATATTTTTGCGATAAGGTTTGGTTTGATTTTCGATTTTATTGAGAAACTGACTAATTTCTTGTTGTTGATTATTCACGTTTTCTGCTATTGTTTGGATATTTTTTTCTAAGTTTTTGTTGATGACTATTTGGTTGTTAATTGCGTTTGTTATTTGTCGGGTATTAAGATCTAAATTTTGTAGTTGTTTGAATATTTGTTCTGAGTCTTCGTTGTCCATTGTGCCTGTCAAAAGTTTCATTGTTGTCCCTAGGGCGTTAACCAATCCACGTTTATTTCGAATTTTCCCATCAAGTTTAGGTATTAGTGAATTCATAGTATGTTGTAAGTTTAAAAGTTCTGTCTTTAAAATTTTGTGTTCTGTGCTTGTTTGCTTTAGATTAAGAAGATAGAAATTATGATTAAGATTTTTAACTATTTCTTGGTATTCGGTAATATTTACAATATATAATGTTTTCGTGTAATTTTCAATGATTTTTTGTTCTTCCAGTTTTATAATAGCGAAACCGTTTTCATCTTTAAGTTGACTTATTTGTATGGATTGAAGCGAAACATGTGAAATGAAGAGGAATAATAAAAGTAGTAGTTCCATTTCCTAAAAATAAAAGGTATAAAATATATTAGATTTTATTGAAATTTAAATTTTAGCTTTCTCTGTTTTTTACAATATTTTACTTTTCTTTTATTGCCTGTATCTACTACATGTCTGTTCTCTATTTTGAAATTTTTTAGAATTTTGTATTTAGGCTAACAATTAGCAATGTCCCTATTGACAACAATATTGGTGTGTAAGTTTTCGTTTGATATTTTATTTTTATTTAAATACGCTGATCTTTTCCTTTTTTCTTCATCAAATTGTTGGGCTAAATTTTCAATTTCTTCCTTCGGAATATTTTTATTTAGAAAATCTATTGGCCTTCGTTTAGTAGTAGAATGAATTGTTCTATTGTATGTCATTCTAATTTTGAAAATTTTATCGTCCAGTTCATCAGTTTCATTAGTTTTGTCAATTTCTAGAATTCTGATGTGTTCATTGTGTGTTCCGTGTAACCTTTCAACATCAGAGTTACCGGTTTTATTTCCAGGAGTGGTTTGATGGAACTTAATGTGGTTTTCTAAAAGAAATTGTTCTATCGCACTATGTATTATACCCTTTTCATTATCCGTTATTAGTTTTTTCATGGCGCCTAAATAAACTAGCCTTTCTTTTAGTGCTTTTAAAATGGAAATCCACGTTCTATCATCCAATTTATGAATGGTAGTATGTTTGGAGAATTTATCTATCATAGTCAGATGCATAACATTTCTACGTGGAAACCAAATGTCCATGTGGACAATGTCGTTGAATTGTTTCGGAAATTGCGTAATTTCGAATGGGAGTTGTGAAGGTTTCCTATTTGGCTTAGATACAAACTTCACAGTTATTGACAAATTTGTGTATGCATAATTGCAAATTAGGATAATAATACAGTTCTTTAAGTTCGGAAAATATTTCGGAAATACCACGGTGGTTATTGCGAAGATGTTCATTTTTTATAATCTCTAGCATTTTATTTTTATCTGTGTCTTGCAATTTTTTTGTGGACTTTAATATTTTTAAACGTTGGTTGTTGGCAAAATATTTAAGATAAAGATCTTGAAAATTAAGATAAATATCAATATCGTCACTGTATACAGTACACATATTAGTCCTTTTTGAGGTAGGCAACGTTTCATTTTTTCTAATAAGTTACTGTCTTCAGCAATGTACAGGAGATTTATTAGGTTAGATTATTAAAATTTTTTTGTTTATTTCTATTGTTATTGTTATTTGGAATACCCTTGAAATATAGGTATTTGTTTTTCGCTATAATCTGGTAAGCGTCAAATAATGTTTTTGGGTCTCTATTAATAATAATTCCCCTAACGGGTTCAGGTAAATTATCTTTAATATTTATTTAAAGCAATTCTTTTATTTGCTTCTATTTCATCTTTACTGTCCTCGTCCTGTAGTAAAAGTACGTTGTTAATGCGTGTTCGTGTACGATTGATTTCATCATAAAAATCTTTTATCGTAGAATTACATCTAATTAATATTAAATTATCGACAAGACGAGAAGTTGGGACTGTTTCTCCATTGTTTTTTGTTAGAATTGATTTTAACTCGATCCAAGTTTCAAAGGGACCATGAGAGAGTAGGGCTTATTTAGCATATCCAGTTATTTTATCCTGAATGTGCCCGAAAAGGATTTTTTTATACTAATTTTCAGTCAGTGCCTCTATAAGAGGTATAAAAGATTCCATCCTTTTTATAAAGGTAGTTAGAACTCGTTGACTTCCATTAAAAGGTAATACTTGACCGATGCACTTAATGATTAGGTTAAAATTGGATATTTCGTTTTCGCTTGCGTTAGACATTTTTTTTTTAAATTATTTAAATTAAAACTTATTTAAACTTAAAATTTAATTATTTATTTTTAAACTATTTAAAATTCAAACAGCAATATTTATTTTTAAACTTAAAGTTGTGATATATATATTTTTTTTTTATTTATTTAAATTTAAAGTAGTGATATTTATTTTTTTTTTTATTTAATTTTAACCATTCAAAATTTAGAATAGTGCTATATTTTTTTTTTATTTAATTTTAACTAATCAAAATTTAGAATAGTGATATTTTCTTTTTAATTAATTTTAACTAATCAAAATTTAGAATAGTGATATTTATTTTTATTTAATTTTAACTTACTGCGTGATAATGATTATGATGATGATGTTATTGGTGCTGTTGTTGATGTTGTTGGTGCTATTGTCGATGTTGTTGGTGCAGCAATGTACAGGAGATTTTGACATTTTTTATTCACAATTTTTGTAGTAAATTTATCATTATTACTTGAAATTAGATAAATTTGATTTTTAAATAAATTAATAGGTTTTCCTGTTATCCTAATGTGGAGTGAGTCATCTTCGTTTGCGCTATGTATTGTAGCGGCAGTAGACATGATTTCCTCATCATTGTCATTGTTCACTGTATTGTGTGTCTCCACTTCGTTTAGAAACTGTAGCATCGACTGTTCGATTGAAAATTCATTTTTGTTGTAAATGTTGTTATTATTATAGGGGAGTCGACTTAAACCGTCTGCGATTTTATTGTCTTTCCCTTTAAGGTAATTTTTTTGAAAATTATATTTATTTAATTTGATCTTCCATCTTTGTAGCTTCATATTTGGCTCTTTAAGATTATTAAGCCACACAAGAGGTTTATGATCACTTTGAATTGTAAAATGTCTACCGTAAAGGTAAGTATGGAAATGTTTGGTAGTCCAAACGATGGCAAGAAGCTCTTTTTCTATAGGAAAATACCTTATTTCGTGGTTGTTCAACGTTCGACAGGCATAGGCTACCGGGTGGTTATTTTGGCTTAGTACCGCGCCTACTGCAAAGTTGGACGCGTCCGTTGTTAAAGTGAAATGTTTGGTAAAATCTGGATTTCTAAGAATGGGCTCGGTTGTTAAGAGTGTTTTCAATTTTTTAAAAGCTTCGATGTATTCTTATCATTTTTGTTTATTTTGGATTTTTTTTTCAAGTAGTGTATCAACGGATAGGCTATTTTGGAGTAATCTTTTACAAATTTTCGGTAATGGCTGGTTATCCCTAGAAAAGATTTTATTTCTTTTTGCGAAGATGGAAGAGGAATATTTTGGATGGTACTGATTTTTGATGGATCTGGTTTTATACCCCCTTGAGTAATTACATGTCCCAAGAATTTAGTAGATAGTTGAGCAAAATTACATTTATCAATTTGTATCGTTAAATTAGCTTCGCGTAACCTTTGTAAATTTTTTTTTATTGAAATTAAGTGTTCTTCAAAGGAAGATGAGAAGACTAAGATGTCATCCAAATATACAACACATATTTTGTTGATGTATTCACTTAAAACGTGATTCATTAACCTTTGAAAGGTGGACGGTGAGTTTTTTTAACCCGAAGGGCATACGAGTGAACTCATAATGACCACTTCTTGTTGAAAATGCCGTTTTGCATCGGTGATCTGGGTGGACTTCAATCTGATGAAATCCTTTCGCCAGATCTAGGGTGCTGAAATAACGGCAGTTTCCCAATTTTCCAAAGATCTCTTCAATGTTGGGCATTGAAAACTTGTCGTCGATTGTGTTATCGTTAAGTCGGCGATAGTCGATAACGATCCTCTACTTTTGTTTGTTGGAGTTGTCCATTTTCTTAGGGACTATCCAAATGGGTGCGTTGTATGGTGACATGCTATTGACGATTATACCCTGATGTAGCATTTCTTTTATTTGACGATCATCCTCGTCTCTGTGGATTTCAGGATAACGATATCCTTTAGAATAAACCGGTATATCGTTTTTGGTTATTATCTTATGCTTAATTTCATTGGTGAAAGTGAGTTTTTCATTCTCTTGATGGAAAACGTCTTTGAAGGTGTTTAGAACTGATTTAATTTGTGAAATATCTTTATTGTTTAAGTGAGACGGAAAATTAAAATTAATCTCGTTGTTAGAGTAACAGCGATCGAGGCTGAAAACATTAATAGAATCGCCGACATATCTGTTTTCGTGATATTTTTTTTCTTCATGATTTAGGAAGAATGGAATAGAAGCTTGTTTTGTTGTGAGTAATCGTTCTTTATAATCTATGTTAACATTTAATGTGGACAAGATGTTGTTGCCTATTAGTCCATCAAAGGAACTATGAAATCGAAATTCAAGAAAATCAAAAAAATAGCCAGGTTCATTGGAAATTTCGAAAAGAGGAAACCGGCATCTAATATTTAAATGCAGGTTCCTGTTAAAAGCTGTGAGTGTGAATGATGTTCGTTTCATCATTTAGATTCATTGAAATATCCATTGGTTCTATGCTTGAAGTTCTGTTATTTCCTAAATTTCTATTACCGGAATAATTAAGTTGTGAAACTCGATGGTTGTTTGGATAGTGATTCGATTTATTGATTCTAGAGGAGTTTTGTGCGTTAAATCGTCGAAAATGGTTTGATTGAGAATTTAATTGGTTTGGGTTATTATGGTGATATTGTTGTGAAGTTTGCGTAGTGAAATTATTATTATAATTTCTTGTTGGAAAAATTGAATTGTTATTATTTGTTTGTTGTTTACTATTATGGTTAGAATTATAATTCTTTTGAAAACGGTTATTAAAATTTTTTTGTTTATTTCTATTGTTATTATTATCTGGAATACCCTTGAAATATAGATAGTTGTTTTCCGCTATAATCTGGTAAGCGTCAAATAATGTTTTTGGGTCTCTATTAATAATAATTCCCCTAACGGGTTCAGGTAAATTATCTTTAAAAGTATTTAAAGCAATTCTTTTATTTGCTTCTATTTTATCTTTACTGTCCTCGTCCTGTAGTAAAAGTACGTTGTTAATGCGTGTTAGTGTACGATTGATTTCATCATAGAAATCTTTTATTGTAGAATTACATCTAATTAATATTAAATTATCGACAAGACGAGAAGTTGGGACTGTTTCTCCATGGTTTTTTGTTAGAATTGATTTTAACTCGATCCAAGTTTCAACGGGACCATGAGAGAGTAGGGCTTGTTTAGCATATCCAGTTATTTTATCCTGAATGTGCCCGAAAAGGATTTTTTTATACTGATTTTCAGTCAGTGCCTCTATAAGAGGTATAAAAGATTCCATCCTTTTTATAAAGGTAATTAGATCTCGTTGACTACCATTAAAAGGTGGTACTTGACCGATGCACTTAATGGTTATGTTAAAATTGGATATTTCGTTTTCGCTTGCGTTAGACATTTTTTTTTTTAAATTATTTAAATTAAAACTTATTTAAACTTAAAATTTAATTATTTAAAATTTAAGATAGTGATATTTATTTTTAAACTATTTGAAATTCAAACAGCAATATTTATTTTTAAACTTAAAGTAGTGATATATATTTTTTTTTTTATTATTTTTTTTTTTATTTATTTAAATTTAAAGTAGTGATATTTATTTTTTTTTTTTATTTAATTTTAACCATTCAAAATTTAGAATAGTGATATATTTTTTTTTATTTAATTTTAACTAATCAAAATTTAGAATAGTGATATTTATTTTTATTTAATTTTAACTTACTGCGTGATAATGATTATGATGATGACGTTGTTGATGCTGTTGTCGATATTGTTGGTGCTGTTGTTGATGTTGTTGGTGCTGTTGTTGATGTTGTTGGTGCTGTTGTCGATGTTGTTGGTGCTGTTGTTGATGTTGTTGGTGCTGTTGTTGATATTGTTGATGCTGTTGTTGATATTGTTGATATATGTATATATTTTTTGTTTATTGTTGTAAACTATTGTTATTTTGTATAATTATTCTTTTATAATTTTTTTTTTTTATTTTAGGTTGAAACTGGAAGTAACTTATTTACAAGTGTTTTTTTTTTTTTGTTTAAAATTCACAGTTAAAGTTTTTCTTTTAAATTAAATTGTAGTTAAAACATTTAGAATAAAACAATTCTTTTTTTTTGTTTATTAATTTAAACACAAAACACGTATATGCTAAAATTAAATTTTAAATTTATAAATCTTCTTATAAAATTTTTTTTATATTTTTTACCGACTGCGCCAGTTTTATTATTTATAAAACTCTTGTTTCATTTTTTTAAATATTTTTTATTATTAATAAAACTCTTGTTTTATTGTTTTTTTAATAATGGCAAATTTATTATACCGTTTGAAAAATGAAATTGAAACATAGTAAAATTGCATAGTGTGTCGTAAGTAATAAACCAATAATAAACTTTAAAATGTAATTTGAAATATTATAATATAAAGTTACTAGTAGGACCATTTGCACAGGTTTTTTTTAAGCATTTTTGTTAGTATTTTATCTATTCTAGCATTAAATAATAATACTGTCATTTTGAAGTACTTTATAATACCGTATTACTTTAGTAATTTTTTAATACTTCAACAAATATTTAAATTACGTTTTATATAAATACTAGTAAAAAAGCCTGTCGGACGCCAGGTATAATTTTAATTTCTCTGTTTATATATTTTCTTTTTTCTCCTTCGATTGCGCTACAGAATTAATAAAAAGAAATTCGTTACCTAAAGAACATTAAGTTAACATTATAAAAGTTAGTTATTAGTTCTGTAAGTGATATTGAAATAAAAGTATACATACTGAAATGTAAAAAATTGCTTTGTATGTTTTTATTATAATTTTCTGTATTTACCTGTTAACAGATTTCTTATACGTTTTGATTTTTTTTTCTTTCTGTTTATAATTTACATTTAATCAGTTTTATTTTTTCTTTCTCTTTCGTATGTAATTATTTGTAATTAGTATGTTACATGTGTGAATAACACTTAACATAACATAGGGCACGCTAGTCAGCAGCAGTTTGTCTTTTATTATATTTAGATTGCTAAAAACATAAAAATTCTGGTTTTTAAAAATTTATTTTCGAACGCGTTACCAATTTGATTAGTGAGAAACTAAAAACTTAATCTTTTTATTACTTCAAAATTTTTCTGGATATCATACCTGCTTTACTATTACAATTTTAACAAAAATAAAAAAAAAATCAATTCATTTTAATATTTGTTTTATATTTGCCTCTATATTCTATTTCAAATTCGTATCTGTTGCTGTTCTATCAATACAAATTGATGATCGAATTTTATTGTATGAAAATAAATTGTGATGTGAAATATCTAAGTCTCGCTAACATATTTGTGTATTAGTTGTTTGATTGGTTATCGTTTTTAAAAAATAGAACATTGCAATTAAGATATGGTTTTTTATTAAAAATATTTAAAAAAAATTAATATATGTATATCAAATTCAAAATATTTCAATTTATAACTCATCTTTTGTAATATTTGAAATAAACAACGAAAACCACCATACCATAAATGTCTATTTTAAGTTTTATTTGTTTTTTATACCCTACACCTATAGAATAGGTAAAGGGGTATATTAACTTTGGTATGGTGTTTGTAACCACCTAAAGGAAGCGAGCTAGATATGGAAAAGTATATATATTTGTGATCAGCGTGACCGCCTGAGTCGATATAGCCATGTCCGTCCGTCCGTAGGCACGATAACTCAAAAAATAATGGAGCTATCTTGATGAAATTTTAACTGTAGGTTACTAGGACTGAAAGTACGGTGGAGATTGCATATGGGCGAAATCGGCCCATGGGTTCGGATTCTGGACCTTTTAATCGATCGAAGGGCTAACGAACATATATAAAAAATCACGATAACTCAACAACTAATGACGCTTTCTTCATAAAATTTGTGCTGTAGGTTACTAGTAATGAAACTACTTCGGGGATTCCGTAAGGTCGGGATTGGACCATGCGTTCGGAACCTAGAACTTTTTGATCGCATTTAGGCCAAACGAGCATAATTCCGAAACCAATTTAGATAGAACCTCCAAATTTGGTATCAGGGTGGCCCATCCTATTTCCTCAGTGTCTTGGGAATTTGGGTCCCATTGGAGTACTGGGTCGGGGACCAGCCACACATTTCCGAAGACCTTAAAGCATATCTTTAAAATTAATAAAGACAACAACTTGAAAAAATGTAGAAGTTTCCAATTTGCCACAAGGGTGTTCTTTACTATCTCTTGCGTGTTCCCTTAATTTGGGATCAATTGGAGTGCTGGTTCAGTACCCCTCTCAGACCACCCAAGTTTTAAAAGCTTATAATCGAAATTACTAAAAACAGTTACTTAAAATTAAGATAGACCGTTTAAATTGTGTACAAGGGTTAACTAGTACTATAAGTAAAGCGCGGGCTGTATAAGGGCGAAATCAGCCCATGGGTTCGAATTCTGGACTTTTTAGTCGATGTGAGGGATAACGAATATATATTAAAAATCACGATAACTCAACAACTAATGAAGCTATCTTCATGAAATTTGTGCTGTAGGTTATTGGTAATGAAACTACGGCGGTGACCACGTACGGTGAGGATTGGACAATGGGTTCGGAACTGAGAACTTGTTGATCGAATTTACGCCAAACTAGCGTAATTCCGAAACCAATGAAGATATAACCTCCAAATTTGGTATCAGGGTGTCCCTTCCTATTGCGTAAGTGTCTTTGAAATTTGGGCCCCATTGGACTAGTGGGTCGGCGACCAGCCACTCAGTTCCGAGGACCTTCAAGCATATTTTCGAAATTAATAAAAATAGTAACTTGAAACAAACGTAGAAGCTTCAAATTTGGCCCAGGGTGTTCTTTACTATTTCTTCCGTGCCCCCCTAATTTGGGATCATTTGGAGTGGTGGTTCAGGACCTCTCTTAGACCCCCAAATGTGTAAAAGCTTATCATCGAAATTAATAAAACTAGTAACTTAAAATTAAGAATTGGTTCTGGTCGAGTTTAATTTCAAAGCCAAAGAATATATTTCCTATGTACTATGTGCCTCCGAAATCTAGACTTAATTGTAGTGGTTCAGCTATATTCAAAGCAGTGGCGGCTCGTGGATTTCCCACCTACTGATTCAAAATAAAAAAAAAGTTTACCAAAAATTGTTTTAAGACTTATATTTTAATTCTATTCTTATTTCTTTAGTTGCAAAAATATTAATTACATCTTCATAAAAAGTATGATTTCTTGCAACATTGTTTTTAATATAAATTAATTACTAACTAGACTTTCTCTCTAAGTTTTTATATTTTTTAAACTTGAAAAAGATCTTTCTGCTGACGTAGAAGAAGCTGGTGTAGCTTCTCTTGGCAATGCAAGTTTCAATGCTTCCTTTATATTATCCACCATGTAATTTTGTTTACAATATATTATAAAATCTGCAATATGTTGAAATTTTCGGAAATCTTGTATTCTATAAACTAAAATTAAATCATTTTTTAAAGAACTAAAATCGAAAATTGAAAGAAAATTATCTTTTAACGAATTATAATAAAATTGGAAATTATTAATATGAAATTGTTTAAAAATACGAAACTCTACTAAAGTCGAAATAAAAAAAATCAAAGCTACAAAAATATTAAATTCATAGACATACACTTGTTGTAATGACAACAAGTTTGAATTGCAAATTACAAGCAACTATATACTTTTTAAATCCATAGAAGAAATTGGACTGAAAAAAAAAATAGTTTAAAATTTGTTAAAAAATTATAATTTTGAATTATTTTTTAGTTTGGTTCGTATTTTTCAGAATTTTGTTTTGCTTTTTCTATTTTTATTTTTGTTATTTTGATAATTATTAAAAGAAGTTTGCCTAGATTCAAAATATACAATTGAATCTTTCTTGATCGCTGTCATTTCTTATTAGGAGAAATGTAATTTTTTTATTCATATATGAATAATATATAAACAATAAAAAAAAATTATATGCAATATAGGTATCTCTCATATAAGTCATACAAATGGTCTTCTATCTATAATCAATATTCTATATTCTATATCTATGTAAGTATTATATTATGAAATTTTATAAGTAAAAGTAATCTCAATTTTTCGTTTGTTTATTGATTCTCTCTTCGTTGCTATGGTTTTTGCTTTTTTTTTATTTTTGTTTTTTTGTTTTTATAAAATACTACATAGTCAAAATAGGTACCTATTCTTCTTTTTTCCTTAGATTCAAAACATAAAATTGAATCTTCGTTGAAAAAAAAAATATCGAATTCGCCGAAGAGAAAAAACAAGTAAAGAAACAGTCAGTCGGTGCAACCGACTTAGAAATACCCTACACCTATTTGGTTGGTAAGGACATATCCATAAGTCATTTTAACACCATAAAATCTGTAATTAATTTGATCGTAAGACATAGCTAACCAAATTAACTTTATAATACTAAAAACATTTTCTAATTACACTATCTATTAAAAAATATTGCAAATTCTTACTAATTTATCTATTTAAAAATATTAAAAAACAAACAAACTTGAAATAAATGAAAATATATTTATTCCAATTCAATTACAGAATGAAAAAATTCTAATTATTAAATTTTGTGATAAAAAAATAATCAAAGCATAATATATTTAATAATCCAAATTTTTCAAAATTGCAATTATTTTAAATGGTTAGTTTATATACCTAATAGAAAAGCTTATAAACGCAAAATATGCAATAAATGTATTTCTAAAATACAATTACAAATTTAGACTTTTACATATAATTCATTTAAATATTCAAATAAATTTTACATAAATGCAGCAAGTACCTTTAAACATAGCTGAACCACTACAATTAAATCTAGATTTCGGAGACACATAGGACATAGGAAATATATTCTTTGGCTTTGAAATTAAACTCGACCAGAACCAATTCCCATGGTACTTTCATTACTAGTAACCTAGAGTTTAAATTTCATCAAAATACCGGCATTATTTTTTGAGTTATGGTGTTTTTAAGATATATGTTTTTTAGTCCTTGAACTTGTCAAGGGTTCCAGAACCCGAAACCATGGTACGATTTCGCCCATATTCAGTCCCGTCATACTTTCAATACTAGTTAACCCTTGTATACAATTGGAACGTTCTATCTTAATTTTAATTTACTAGTTTTATTAATTTCGATGATAAGCTTTTACACATTTGGGGGGTCTAAGAGAGGTCCTGAACCACCAGTTTAAATGATCCCAAATTAGGGGGGCACGGAAAAAATAGTAAGGAACACCCTGGGCCAAATTTGAAGCTTCTACATTTGTTTCAAGTTACTATTTTTATTAATTTCGAAAATATGCTTTAAGGTCCTCGGAACTGAGTGGCTGGTCCCCGACCCACTAGTCCAATGGGGCCCAAATTTCAAAGACACTTACGCAATAGGAAGGGACACCCTGATACCAAAGGTTGGAGGTTATATCTTCATTGGTTTCGGAATTACGTTAGTTTGGCCTAAATTCGATCAAAAAGTTCTCAGTTCCGAACCCATTGTCCAATCCTCACCGTACGTAATCACCGCCGTAGTTTCATTACCAATAACCTACAGCACAAATTTCATGAAGATAGCCTCATTAGTTGTTGAGTTATCGTGATTTTTAATTTATGTTCGTTATCCCTGACACCGACTTAAAGGTCCAGAATCCGAACCCATGGGCTGATTTCGCCCTTATACAGCCCACGCTTTACTTATAGTACTAGTTAACCCTTGTACACTATTTGAACGGTCTATCTTAATTTGAAGTAACTATTTTTAGTAATTTCGATTATAAGCTTTTAAAACTTGGGAGGTCTGCGAGGGGTACTGAACCACCTCTCCAATTGATCCCAAATCAAGGGAACAGGTAAGAGATAGTAAAGAACACCCTGGTGGCAAATTGGAAGCTTCTACATTTTTTGAAGTTGTTATTTTTATTAATTTTAAAGATATGCTTTAAGGTCTTCGGAAATGTGTGGCTGGTCCCCGACCCAGTACTCCAATGGGACCCAAATTCCCAAGACACTTAGGAAATAGGAAGGGACACCCTGATACCAATTTTGGAGGTTCTATCTTCATTGGTTTCGGAATTATGCTCGTTTGGCCTAAATTCGATCAAAAAGTTCTAGGTTCCGAACCCATGGTTCAATCCCGACCTTACGCAATCCCCGAAGTAGTTTCATTACTAGTAACCTACAGCACAAATTTGATGAAGATAGCGTCATTAGTTGTTGAGTTATCGTGATTTTTTATTTATGTTCGTTAGCCCTTCGATCGATTAAAAGGTCCAGAATCCGAACCCATGGGCCGATTTCGCCCATATGCAATCCCCGCCGTACTTTCAGTCCTAGTAATCTACAGTTAAAATTTCATCAAGATAGCTCCATTATTTTTTGAGTTATCGTGCCTACGGACGGACGGACGGACGGACGGACGGACGGACGGACATGGCTATATCGACTCAGGAGGTCACGCTGATCACAAATATATATACTTTTCCATATCTAGCTCGCTTCCTTTAGGTGGTTACAAACACCATACCAAAGTTAATATACCCCTTTACCTATTCTATAGGTGTAGGGTATAAAAAATCAAATTTTGTCGTTGGTTCTTATTTTCTTCATAGTTCATACTTCATAGATTCAAATAACTAAATTGAATGTATGGGCATGGTACTATATAACATTGCAAACTTTAACATAATAATATAATACATACATACAACTTAACGCGAATAATAAATATAGGTATTGAACATTTTTAAATGTATGCAAATAATAAAAATAAAAATATACGAAGAAGATTTAATATTGTGGATTCAATTTGTTCTACTGAATCTAAGGTAAAATTGATATTGGCATTTGGACCAAAATATGTGTTTTCTTTTGTTTTGTTCGAAATAATATAAATTTATAAAAATATAAGTTTTTTTAAAACTTTTAGATTTTCAGTAAAGCAAAAAGTACAACTGATTCAATGAATCAGTTGAATCTTAGGAGAAGCCGCCACTGATTCAAAGGTACTTGCTGCATTTATGTAAAATTTATTTGAATATTTAAATGAATTATATGAAAAGGTCTAAATTTGTAATTGTATTTTAGAAATACATTTATTGCATATTTTGCGCTTGTAAGCTTTTGTATTAGGTATATAAACTAACCATTTAAAATAATTGCAATTTTTAAAAATTTGGATTATTAAATATATTATGCTTTGATTATCTTTTTATCACAAAATTTAATAATTAGAATTTTTTCATTTTGTAATTGAATTGGAATAAATATATTTTCATTTATTTCAAATTTGTTTGTTTTTTAATATTTTTAAATAGATAAATTAGTAAGAATTTGTAATATTTTTTAATAGATAGTGTAATTAGAAAATGTTTTTAGTATTATAAAGTTAATTTGGTTAGCTATGTTTTACGATCAAATTAATAACAGCTTTTATGGTGTTAAAATGACTTATGGATATGTCCTTAAATTTGAACCAAATAGGTGTAGGGTATTTCTAAGTCGGTTGCACCGACTGACTGTTTCTTAACTTGTTATAAAATAATTATTATCATATTTATCACAACACTTATAATTGAAATTATTTTTTAAATACTAACCAAATCGAATTTATTTATATTTTTCAACCAAGTATTTCTCCTAAAAAAATATAAAAAATATAAATTATATATGCACATAATAAAAAAAAAAATATTTAAAAAATCGACCTTTCACTAGATTTTGGTAAGCGAAAAAGTTATTTTCGGTTTCAGCAATTTTAAAACCGCACCTAAACATGTAAAAGTATGTTTACCCATTTTTCAAAAAATTTCATATAAATATGTAAGTGTTTTAAATATTTGAAATATTCACTATTGCTAAGATTAATTCGTTTAAAATAATTTAACACCATTTACTCAGCTAAAAAAGTTTTCAAACGAGCCCGCCACTATATATACAAGAGATTTCAATTTCAGTAGTTCCTATACCTGATACATTATACTCAAACATAGACAATTTTCTAAGGACCCGCCTTTAAAATTACATTACAAAAATACATAGTGTAGTTTTTTTTTTCATAATTTGATTTCCTATACACAGTGAATGTGAAACAAAAAAAAAATATATATTGTATATGCTTATACACATAGAGTTTTTTGTTGTAAAAAATGTATTATGTTTAGTAATAGTTTGGTAAAAGAGAGTGAACTTACTTCTTAACAATAGATATACTTTGATCTATATATTGAAATTTTCTAATAAGAATACTCTATTCCAACAAGATTAGCATTAGCATAAGATATTCAAATATATAGTTTTGGTTATGTTTGAAATATTGTTTAAGGAAAGTTGATTTCGATAGTTAAAAAATTAAATATGTATATACAATGTTTTTAAAAAAACAAATGTCTTTTACCTTTTTCAGGTTGAAAATATGTCTTATATATAATATATCTTGTTATAAATATAGGGCTTTTTCCGACTTTTAGGGGCTGTAACTTCGTAACGGGAGGGGTCACAGAAAAAAGTTTTAACAATACATTATTTTTATTGCAATACCTAACCGTTGCTGATATTTTTTAGTCAGCCGTAAGTAAAAAGGGACGGACGGACGGACAAAGTCCGGTGAAACTATATAAGCACATTTTTACAAAATTTTTTGAAAATGTGCTAGATAATTATTTGTAACGGACAAGTTGCAAGAAAAAAAAAATTGTAGTAGTTTCACTTGGTCACGTGATCATCTACAAATTTTGTATACGTATTCCGTTTTGAGATACGTCCAATTTTGCGCAGTACTGCTTTGGCCAAAGAGAAAGTCTCAAAGAATTGTCTGTTGATTAGAAACGGTTTGACCGTTTGACTCCAAATTTTGTATGCGAGAAGCACCTTGAAAATGGAGTTGAGTCTATTAGCAGGCTTGCTGTTTGGTAACACATGTCGGTCTTACGATTGGTCAAAAAAAAATTTTTGGAAGTAAATTACGTCCAATTTTGAAAAGTAGTTAGCTCTTCTTTGAATTATAGGAACTTTAAAAAATGAATAGAATAATCCTAGTTAAAACGTTTAAAACATTTTAAAATTAACATTTACACCATGTGTAATTTTTATATAAACTTTTGCAGTGGCATCAACTTAAATTAAGCCTCCATTGTAGGCGCAGCAACGCGCCCCGGGATTATCTAGTTTGATATATTTTTAAATAAATAAATAATAGGATTGTCTGCGTACTTTCCTGACTAATGTTTTCTGACTCTCTGAATAATTACGTGAGAGAAAAGAGCAAAATTTAACGTTTTTTCATTTTATTGTTATTTTTATGGAAAAGTACGCGACAAACCTATTTAATTAAATTTGTTTTTTTTTTAATTAAAATTTTAAATATATTTTTTCTAACCGATGGCATATTGGTTTAAGGACGTCGGCCTTTCATTGGAAGGGTTTTGGGTTCAAATCCTGGAGTAGTATATAGCTATGACAGTTCCAGCACAATTTCCCATATAAATTTACGCAGAAGTCTAAAAGTACTATTTTAGTGTTGCCGTTGTAGTAAACTTTTGCGGTACAATGTTGGAGTATTTATATGGTATATAAAAAATTTGTAATAACTAATGGTAATATATATGTATCGTATTAATATATATTATAGTATGTTTACATGTATTATGGTTATGTAGTAAACTTACTAGATTAATTTCTAAACTTAAATAAATATAAAATATATAAAGTAATTTATATGAAGTTTACGCATTTAGTTTGTAAGTCAAAATTTTGATGTAGTATAATTACTAAATAGATTTCAAGACTAGATGGTTGAGTTTGAGGCGTTGTAATGGTATATGATTTAAGTAGAGCTGGGAGTGGGGACTAGAACTGGAACTGTGGACTAGCACCAACACAAAATAAAAATAATAATATAGGAACTGAAGCTGAGGACTATAATTCCCCAAGTTCTCTACTGGAAAGTCCACAGCCTAAGTTGTTGGAAATAGGTATCCGTCGAAGTTTTGGGGATGAGCATCAGTGCCCATAAATTGAATATATTGTTATGAAAGTGTTAAAGTAGCCTATAACATGCAGTAAATGATTGTGGTTTTGTGACAAGAGTATAAAATTTAAAATTCCGAATGTTTGTGGTTTTGAGATAAGGGTATAATTTTCAATTATTTATTTATTTATTTATTTACATAATGAATTTAAAATTAATCTAAATACATAATATGTATATTTATATGAGCACTAACTACATGGTCTTTGGCTCGTACAGAAATTGTTTTCTTTTATTTATATCAAATTGTTACAGTATTTTTTTTTTTTATAATGGGTATGCATCATGTGTATGCTACACATATTACAAATTAGGTATACATATTTATGATTACAATTTTTTTTTTTTTTTTTGATTACATATATACATTTTTTTTATTTTTTGTCTTTGTACAGTTTACTATTATTATATTTAAAATTTATACCTAACATACATAATACAAATGTTTTATTTACTTCTTTTATTTCTCTAAATTTATGTTATTACAATTTTGGATTATATTGGTAGGTATATAGTTTTTTTTATACCCGTGCATATATATATGAACATCGGGTATATTAGATTTGCTCCTCCGTTTGTAACGCATCGATCTAGACGAGCTAGATATAGTGTCAAGGGTACGTATCGGCTCAGAATCGAAAAATTAGTCGATCTAGCTATGTGTGTCTGTCCGTCCGTCCGTCCGTCCGTCCGTCCGTCCGTGTGTCATCACGATAACTCAAAAACTAAAAGGGCTAGAGTCTTGAAATTCACACAAAGTCATTTTTAGACAATTTCTAGGTTCCCTATTGTTTTTGGTTAAAATCGGACCAAGGCTTCGGGGAGCTGCCATACAACTTTTTTGCACCAATATGAATTTCTTCAAAACTATTTATACTACGGGGATGAAAATTACACACGGTTAGTTTTATATTGACTCCGGCACTTATATGAAGTTTCAAAATGTTAGGGCCTCATTTTCGGGGGGCTGCCATACAACTTCCTTGCACCAATATGAATTTCTTCAAAACTAATTATACTACGAGGCTGAAAACTACACACGGTTAGTTATATAATGAATCGAGCACTTATATGAAGTTTCAAAATGTTAGGGCCCCATTTTCGGAGGGCTGCCATACAAAGTTTTCGATTCAATAACTGTGAATCTAATAAAGCTACAAGGTTAAAATTAAAATTGGGCAGGTAAATTAATAGGGCAAGTTACTTGGCAAAGTTGGACATCACTCGGACCATCGGACTTTTAGGGTGGGCCAATTTTTTTTTTTTGTTTTTTTTTTCTTTGTTGTTTTTTTTTTTTTTATTTTTTTTTTTTTTTTTTTTAAGCTTAAGTTATGGGACAATGAATGAAAACTTTTTTTTTTTTTTTGTGATTTTTTTTTTTTTTTTGTTAATTTTTTTTTTTTTTTTAAGCTAAAGTTATGGGACAATGAATGAAAATTTTGTTTTTTGTTTTGTGACTTTTTTTTTTTTTTTGTTAATTTTTTTTTTTTTTTTTACGTCAAAATTATGGGGTAATGAGTTAAATGTATAAGAGAAGTAAATTACGGTTTATTTTATACACCATAGTGGGTATGCACGGGTATCTAAAAGTTGACAAGGGCAACTATAATCTTCCTCGTTTTTAACAAGATTTGGAAATAATATTTATATGTTTTAAGAAGTACAGCTGAAAAGTTTAGAAAATATTTTATTAAAAATACATTAACTAAAGCATGTTATGAAGTTTTGTTATTTTTAAATACTTATTAATGAATTCAATATTATCTATGATTATTTCTTTTAGAAGCTCTGCAGGGTTATGTGTAAAAATCATGATTCTATGATGATCGAAAAATCGGCAAGTGTTTAAAAAATGATCTATTGTAATAATTGTATTACAAAGCTGGCAAATTGGTTTAATTATAGGGTTTGAAAATAGATATTCGTTTGTTAATTTTGTATGCCCTAGGCGCAGACGGATAAAGTTTTTAATATTTTGTTTATTCAATTGTGTGGGATATAAAGTATTAATTTTGTTTGGATTGATTAATTTGTAATACGGATTACCAATAATAATGTGTTATTTTTAAATTTTTGGTTCAGAAATTTATTGATATCTTGCTTGGTAAGTGAGTTATTGGCTGATATTATTGACGCCTTTGTTGAAAATTTATTTTCTATGTCGGCTATGGTGTTACCATGAATGTTCGCAAGCCCAGGAATCCAGAGGAGTTTAAATTTTGTAGGAGTTTTAATGAGTATATTCCTAATATTGTTAATAGTTGGGCTACGATTAGAAATGTTATGTACTGCATTTAATGTTGATAGGCTATCTCAGCAAATGCAGAACTTACCCCTGAGTTTAGTAGTTTCCAAGAGTGCAGAGTGTACTGCTTGACTTTCTGCTTGAAATATGGATGAGTTGGGATGAATTATTCCCAGTTTAGATACTTTCTTGTAATTGTTTTTAGTAAATAATTTTTTTAGTAAATAACCCTCAATTTCTAGAAATTTTTGTTTAAATATTGAATTATTGGTTGTGTCTTTTTGATAATTAGTTAGTTCGAGGTTAATGCAATTGTTTGGTAAATCCCATGGAGGGTAGTTAGAAACAGATTTATTTTTTCTGACAGGTGATATTTGATATTTATCAGCTAGAGTGGCAGCTAGTGAAATAGTGGATTCAAGCGTTGTAGTAGTTTTTCTTTTACATATGTTCTTCAGCTGTGATTGTAGTGGTGAATTGTAGGAGTAAAATAGTTTTGGTATTAATCTGATTAGGAGTGTTTTATATCATATTTTTAATGATGGTAATCTTGATTCGATTAACATATTTGCCACTGGTGTTGTACGAAAAGCGCCTAGAGCTATCCGAATCGCTGAGTGAAAAACAGAACTTAACGATTTAACTTTTCCAGCTGTACTTTTTATCAAAGATTAACCCTAAAATTTTTAGATTTGAAGTATTTTGTATTGGTATATTTTGTATTTGTAAATTAAATTCGTGATGTTTTAGTTTTCTGCAGACATGAAGATGTTTGCATTTATTGACTGAAATTAAAGCTCCTGATTTGCACCCCCATTCGGAAATTTTATTGAATTTATTTATTTTATTGGATTTATCCAATAGGATTAATTTAGTTTCTTCAAGGTTTTTTAATTTAAAGATTAAATAGAGATCATCGATATAAATTGAGTGATTTATATTTTGATTGTATTGCAAAATAATTTCGCTAAGTTTATTAAAAGCAATTAGAAATAGAGTTACCGACAATGGAGAACCTTGAGGTATTCCATTATTTAAAGAAAATATTTTCGAGTAAAAATTATTGACTTTAATTGTAAATTTTCGGTTTTTCAAATAAGCTTTAATTAGATTGATAATTTTTCTCCCTATGCCCCAATCTTTGAGTTGATTGCAAATAATGTGAGCGCCAATACGATCAAAAGCTTTTTCAAAATCAATTGATATGATGGAAAATGTGATTTATAGCTGATAATGCGTTTGCAATTAGGTGATCGATATATAAAAGTGAATCTATTGTACCTTTTGTTGGTTTGAAAGCAACCGGATTATCTTTTAAGACGTGTTTTTTTTCAAGGTACCAAAGTATCCGAGTGGAGATAATTTTTTCAAAAACTTTGGTTAAACATGCCAATAGTGAAATAGGTCTATATCCTTCAATTTGGTCTATTGGCTTGTATGGTTTCTTATGGGAATAATATTAGCTATTTTCCATTCTTGTGGGAAAATACCTGTGTTAAAAATTCTACTGTATAGACTGCAGAGAAAGATTTTGCCAGAAGAGGGTAAAATTTTTATTAGCGGATAGGAGATTCGATCAAAACCTGGCGTGCAGCCTTTTAGTTTGTTTAGGGTAGCGTTTAGTTCAATTAAGTTTATTTCATTTTCTATTCTATTTGCTAATGGATCAATATTAATATCGGAAAAATCGTCAGCTAAGCAATTATGTTTTTCATTTACAAAAGTAGTTGAAAAATTACCATCATCTGAAGCGAAAGACCATATTTCCCCAAAAAGGTTGGCAATTTCAATAGGAGTGGTAAATTTTTTATTGTTGTTGTCTATTATTTTAATTATTTTGCTGGTAAAGTTACCTAAAAGTGTTTGAATGTTTTTCCAAATAGTAGGAAGCGGAGTGGAAGGGTTTATTTGGGAGGTCAGAGAAGAAAATTTGGCTATTTTGGCTAGGTTAAGCTTCCGTCTAACTAGGGCTCTATTTTTTTTTAAGTTAATTTAATTTTCAGAAGTAGGGTGACGCCTAAAAATATTAAAGAATCTTCTTTTTACTTCGGATAATATAACTAATTCTTTGGTCCACCATGGGAAATGTTTGATGGATTTGTGAGGAGTAGTTTGAGGTATTGAAATATTGGCTGAAGCACGAATAATTTTCTTTAATCTTGCTACATCTTGATTGACATTATCAACTTGGGAAATCTTAGAGAGCGGGTTTTGAATACAGGATTGATATTTTTACAATTAGCCATATTAATTTTAAATTTAGGAGTAAAATTCGGAAATTGGTTTGTATGATTGATTGATTGCATGTTAATGTAGATTGGGAAATGGTCACTCCCATGGAGATCATCAGACACTTCCCAGTTACATCTGGGTGCTATAGCACTAGAGCATATTGAGCATATTGAGAAATCAACATGTGTTAAGGAATTCTGTGTGCAAAAATGTGTTGGTTTACCATTATTAAGAATTACTAAATCTGAAGATATTATAAAGTTTTCGATTATAGTCCCTCTTTGATTGGTGGTTGTTAAGCCCCAGAGTGGGCTCCAACCGTTAAAATCACCAGTAACTAGGTATGAGGTGGTGTTTGAATTTATGATTTGTTCAATTTCGTAGGATGTAACTATAATATTGGAGCGTAATAAGCTGAAACTATGTTGAAAGTGGGATTTGAATGAATTTCTGCAGTTATTGTATTTGTGGAATTGAATAAAAATTTGTGGGGGACTGTTTTTTTTATGAGCAGACCCACACCATGTTTAGAAAATGTATTTTTTGGTGAATTTGTAAAGTAGCCTTCGTACATTTTAGGTAAGAAAATTTTTTTATTTAAAGGAATATGTGTTTCTTGTAGTGATATTATATCAGGTTGATAATTATTAATTAGAATTTGAAGCTCGTTAAAATTGTTTAGAAATCTATTTATATTCCATTGTAAAATTTTTAAGTGCATACTTAAAGAAAAACAAAAAAAAAAAAAAGAGAAAAATAGCTTAATAGTGGGATTAATTTTTAGAGAAGAAAAGAAAGGGAAAAAAAGGAAATATATAAATATACATTTACACGTATGTTAATTCATAACTCCATTTCGGCATCGGAATTAGAATTATTTGGTAAGTTGTGTTGTGTTGTAGTGGTAGTTGTAGTAGAAATTGAATTACAATTTTTAAAAGAAGTTTGGTTTAAAGGGCTATCTTTAGTAGTGGATGAAAGACTATTGTCTTTTGTCGATTTGGTGGTATTTGTTTCCTTGTTAATATTTAAATTAATTTTTTTGTGGTTTGAATTTTTGTTTTGTGTGGGAACATCTAATGTGGATGTTTTTTAATTTTCACTGCTTATACAATTTATTGAATCTGTGGTTGTAATATTATATGCAGGAGCAGGTGTGTGCTGCGAAATATTATTTTGTGTTTCTTGTATTTGTTTGGGTGCGGGTTAATCTTTTTCATTAAAGGAGAAGATAATGATGACTGTGTACTTATTAATTTGTAATTTAGGTTTAAAGGGTTGAGTTGTTTGAATATTTTGCGCGCTTCAATAATTGTACATTTATTTTGTGTTTTGATTTTCAAGATTTCTTTTTGTTGGAGATATTTTGGACAATTTCTTGTCAGAAGCTGGAAGCTCTTCACAGCAGTTTGCACACATCGAGTGTATGCATTTATCCGGGTTGTGAGGTGGTAGGTTGCAGTTTTCACGGGAGGGGTTCCCCTTAGAATTTTTTGCTGTGTGACCTAGCAGTTGGCAATTCTTGCATCGCATGGGATTTGGGTAGTATTCACGAACTCCCAATGAATACCATGCAACTTTTATTTTTTGTGGGTAAAAAAATTATATGCAATATAGGTATCTCTCATATAAGTCATACTATTGGTCTTCTATATTCTATATTCTATATCTATGTAAGTATTATATTATGAAATTTTATAAGTAAAAGTAATCTCAATTTTTCGTTTGTTTATTGATTCTCTCTTCGTTGCTATGGTTTTTGCTTTTTTTTTATTTTTTTTTTTTTGTTTTTATAAAATACTACATAGTCAAAATAGGTACCTATTCTTCTTTTTTCCTTAGATTCAAAACATAAAATTGAATCTTCGTTGAAAAAAAAAATATCGAATTCGCCGAAGAGAAAAAAAAAATCAAATTTTGTCGTTGGTTCTTATTTTCTTCATAGTTCATACTTCATAGATTCAAATAACTAAATTGAATGTATGGGCATGGTGCTATATAACATTGCAAACTTTAACATAATAATATAATACATACATACAACTTAACGCGAATAATAAATATAGGTATTGAACATTTTTAAATGTATGCAAATAATAAAAATAAAAATATACGAAGAAGATTTAATATTGTGGATTCAATTTGTTCTACTGAATCTAAGGTAAAATTGATATTGGCATTTGGACCAAAATATGTGTTTTCTTTTGTTTTGTTCGAAATAATATAAATTTATAAAAATATAAGTTTTTTTAAAACTTTTAGATTTTCAGTAAAGCAAAAAGTACAACTGATTCAATGAATCAGTTGAATCTTAGGAGAAGCCGCCACTGATTCAAAGGTACTTGCTGCATTTATGTAAAATTTATTTGAATATTTAAATGAATTATATGAAAAGGTCTAAATTTGTAATTGTATTTTAGAAATACATTTATTGCATATTTTGCGTTTGTAAGCTTTTGTATTAGGTATATAAACTAACCATTTAAAATAATTGCAATTTTTAAAAATTTGGATTATTAAATATATTATGCTTTGATTATCTTTTTATCACAAAATTTAATAATTAGAATTTTTTCATTTTGTAATTGAATTGGAATAAATATATTTTCATTTATTTCAAATTTGTTTGTTTTTTAATATTTTTAAATAGATAAATTAGTAAGAATTTGTAATATTTTTTAATAGATAGTGTAATTAGAAAATGTTTTTAGTATTATAAAGTTAATTTGGTTAGCTATGTTTTACGATCAAATTAATAACAGCTTTTATGGTGTTAAAATGACTTATGGATATGTCCTTAAATTTGAACCAAATAGGTGTAGGGTATTTCTAAGTCGGTTGCACCGACTGACTGTTTCTTAACTTGTTATAAAATAATTATTATCATATTTATCACAACACTTATAATTGAAATTATTTTTTAAATGCTAACCAAATCGAATTTATTTATATTTTTCAACCACGTATTTCTCCTAAAAAAATATAAAAAATATAAATTATATATGCACATAATAAAAAAAAAAATATTTAAAAAATCGACCTTTCACTAGATTTTGGTAAGCGAAAAAGTTATTTTCGGTTTCAGCAATTTTAAAACCGCACCTAAACATGTAAAAGTATGTTTACCCATTTTTCAAAAAATTTCATATAAATATGTAAGTGTTTTAAATATTTGAAATATTCACTATTGCTAAGATTAATTCGTTTAAAATAATTTAACACCATTTACTCAGCTAAAAAAGTTTTCAAACGAGCCCGCCACTATATATACAAGAGATTTCAATTTCAGTAGTTCCTATACCTGATACATTATACTCAAACATAGACAATTTTCTAAGGACCCGCCTTTAAAATTACATTACAAAAATACATAGTGTAGTTTTTTTTTTCATAATTTGATTTCCTATACACAGTGAATGTGAAACAAAAAAAAAATATATATTGTATATGCTTATACACATAGAGTTTTTTGTTGTAAAAAATGTATTATGTTTAGTAATAGTTTGGTAAAAGAGAGTGAACTTACTTCTTAACAATAGATATACTTTGATCTATATATTGAAATTTTCTAATAAGAATACTCTATTCCAACAAGATTAGCATTAGCATAAGATATTCAAATATATAGTTTTGGTTATGTTTGAAATATTGTTTAAGGAAAGTTGATTTCGATAGTTAAAAAATTAAATATGTATATACAATGTTTTTAAAAAAACAAATGTCTTTTACCTTTTTCAGGTTGAATATATGTCTTATATATATATCTTGTTATAAATATAGGGCTTTTTCCGACTTTGAGGGGCTGTAACTTCGTAACGGGAGGGGTCACAGAAAAAAGTTTTAACAATACATTATTTTTATTGCAATACCTAACCGTTGCTGATATTTTTTAGTCAGCCGTAAGTAAAAAGGGACGGACGGACGGACAAAGTCCGGTGAAACTATATAAGCACATTTTTACAAAATTTTTTGAAAATGTGCTAGATAATTATTTGTAACGGACAAGTTGCAAGAAAAATAAAATTGTAGTAGTTTCACTTGGTCACGTGATCATCTACAAATTTTGTATACGTATTCCGTTTTGAGATACGTCCAATTTTGCGCAGTACTGCTTTGGCCAAAGAGAAAGTCTCAAAGAATTGTCTGTTGATTAGAAACGGTTTGACCGTTTGACTCCAAATTTTGTATGCGAGAAGCACCTTGAAAATGGAGTTGAGTCTATTAGCAGGCTTAGTGTTTAGTAACACATGTCGGTCTTACGATTGGTCAAAAAAAAATTTTTGGAAGTAAATTACGTCCAATTTTGAAAAGTAGTTAGCTCTTCTTTGAATTATAGGAACTTTAAAAAATGAATAGAATAATCCTAGTTAAAACGTTTAAAACATTTTAAAATTAACATTTACACCATGTGTAATTTTTATATAAACTTTTGCAGTGGCATCAACTTAAATTAAGCCTCCATTGTAGGCGCAGCAACGCGCCTCGGGATTATCTAGTTTGATATATTTTTAAATAAATAAATAATAGGATTGTCTGCGTACTTTCCTGACTAATGTTTTCTGACTCTCTGAATAATTACGTGAGAGAAAAGAGCAAAATTTAACGTTTTTTCATTTTATTGTTATTTTTATGGAAAAGTACGCGACAAACCTATTTAATTAAATTTGTTTTTTTTTTAATTAAAATTTTAAATATATTTTTTCTAACCGATGGCATATTGGTTTAAGGACGTCGGCCTTTCATTGGAAGGGTTTTGGGTTCAAATCCTGGAGTAGTATATAGCTATGACAGTTCCAGCACAATTTCCCATATAAATTTACGCAGAGGTCTAAAAGTACTATTTTAGTGTTGCCGTTGTAGTAAACTTTTGCGGTACAATGTTGGAGTATTTATATGGTATATAAAAAATTTGTAATAACTAATGGTAATATATATGTATCGTATTAATATATATTATAGTATGTTTACATGTATTATGGTTATGTAGTAAACTTACTAGATTAATTTCTAAACTTAAATAAATATAAAATATATAAAGTAATTTATATGAAGTTTACGCATTTAGTTTGTAAGTCAAAATTTTGATGTAGGATAATTACTAAATAGATTTCAAGACTAGATGGTTGAGTTTGAGGCGTTGTAATGGTATATGATTTAAGTAGAGCTGGGAGTGGGGACTAGAACTGGAACTGTGGACTAGCACCAACACAAAGTAAAAATAATAATATAGGAACTGAAGCTGAGGACTATAATTCCCCAAGTTCTCTACTGGAAAGTCCACAGCCTAAGTTGTTGGAAATAGGTATCCGTCGAAGTTTTGGGGATGAGCATCAGTGCCCATAAATTGAATATATTGTTATGAAAGTGTTAAAGTAGCCTATAACATGCAGTAAATGATTGTGGTTTTGTGACAAGAGTATAAAATTTAAAATTCCGAATGTTTGTGGTTTTGAGATAAGGGTATAAAATTCAATTACTTATTTATTTTTTTATTTACATAATGAATTTAAAATTAAGCTAAATACATATGTATATTTATATGAGCACTAACTACATGGTCTTTGGCTCGTACAGAAATTGTTTTCTTTTATTTATATCAAATTGTTACAGTATTTTTTTTTTTATAATGGGTATGCATCATGTGTATGCTACACATATTACAAATTAGGTATACATATTTATGATTACAATTTTTTTTTTTTTTTTTGATTACATATATACATTTTTTTTATTTTTTGTCTTTGTACAGTTTACTATTATTATATTTAAAATTTATACCTAACATACATAATACAAATGTTTTATTTACTTCTTTTATTTCTCTAAATTTATGTTATTACAATTTTGGATAATATTGGTAGGTATATAGTTTTTTTTTTTAACAAGATTTGGAAATAATATTTATATGTTTTAAGAAGTACAGCTGAAAAGTTTAGAAAATATTTTATTAAAAATACATTAACTAAAGCATGTTATGAAGTTTTGTTATTTTTAAATACTTATTAATGAGTTCAATATTATCTATGATTATTTCTTTTAGAAGCTCTGCAGGGTTATGTGTAAAAATCATGATTCTATGATGATCGAAAAATCGGCAAGTGTTTAAAAAATTATCTATTGTAATAATTGTATTACAAGGCTGGCAAATTGGTTTAATTATAGGGTTTGAAAATAGATATTCGTTTGTTAATTTTGTATGCCCTAGGCGCAGACGGATAAAGTTTTTAATATTTTGTTTATTCAATTGTGTGGGATATAAAGCATTAATTTTGTTTGGATTGATTAATTTGTAATACGGATTACCAATAATAATGTGTTATTTTTAAATTTTTGGTTCAGAAATTTATTGATATCTTGCTTGGTAAGTGAGTTATTGGCTGATATTATTGACGCCTTTGTTGAAAATTTATTTTCTATGTCGGCTATGGTGTTACCATGAATGTTCGCAAGCCCAGGAATCCAGAGGAGTTTAAATTTTGTAGGAGTTTTAATGAGTATATTCCTAATATTGTTAATAGTTGGGCTACGATTAGAAATGTTATGTACTGCATTTAATGTTGATAGGCTATCTGAGCAAATGCAGAATTTACCCCTGAGTTTAGTAGTTTCCAAGAGCGCAGAGTGTACTGCTTGACTTTCTGCTTGAAATATGGATGAGTTGGGATGAATTATTCCCAGTTTAGATACTTTCTTGTAATTGTTTTTAGTAAATAATTTTTTTAGTAAATAATCCTCAATTTCTAGAAATTTTTGTTTAAATATTGAATTATTGGTTGTGTCTTTTTGATAATTAGTTAGTTCGAGGTTAATGCAATTGTTTGGTAAATCCCATGGAGGGTAGTTAGAAACAGATTTATTTTTTCTGACAGGTGATATTTGATATTTATCAGCTAGAGTGGCAGCTAGTGAAATAGTGGATTCAAGCGTTGTAGTAGTTTTTCTTTTACATATGTTCTTCAGCTGTGATTGTAGTGGTGAATTGTAGGAGTAAAATAGTTTTGGTATTAATCTGATTAGGAGTGTTTTATATCATATTTTTAATGATGGTAATCTTGATTCGATTAACATATTTGCCACTGGTGTTGTACGAAAAGCGCCTAGAGCTATCCGAATCGCTGAGTGAAAAACAGAACTTAACGATTTAACTTTTCCAGCTGTACTTTTTATCAAAGATTAACCCTAAAATTTTTAGATTTGAAGTATTTTGTATTGGTATATTTTGTATTTGTAAATTAAATTCGTGACGTTTTAGTTTTCTGCAGACATGAAGATGTTTGCATTTATTGACTGAAATTAAAGCTCCTGATTTGCACCCCCATTCGGAAATTTTATTGAATTTATTTATTTTATTGGATTTATCCAATAGGATTAATTTAGTTTCTTCAAGGTTTTTTAATTTAAAGATTAAATAGAGATCATCGATATAAATTGAGTGATTTATATTTTGATTGTATTGCAAAATAATTTCGCTAAGTTTATTAAAAGCAATTAGAAATAGAGTTACCGACAATGGAGAACCTTGAGGTATTCCATTATTTAAAGAAAATATTTTCGAGTAAAAATTATTGACTTTAATTGTAAATTTTCGGTTTTTCAAATAAGCTTTAATTAGATTGATAATTTTTCTCCCTATGCCCCAATCTTTGAGTTGATTGCAAATAATGTGAGCGCCAATACGATCAAAAGCTTTTTCAAAATCAATTGATATGATGGAAAATGTGATTTATAGCTGATAATGCGTTTGCAATTAGGTGATCGATATATAAAAGTGAATCTATTGTACCTTTTGTTGGTTTGAAAGCAACCGGATTATCTTTTAAGACGTGTTTTTTTTCAAGGTACCAAAGTATCCGAGTGGAGATAATTTTTTCAAAAACTTTGCTTAAACATGCCAATAGTGAAATAGGTCTATATCCTTCAATTTGGTCTATTGGCTTGTATGGTTTCTTATGGGAATAATATTAGCTATTTTCCATTCTTGTGGGAAAATACCTGTGTTAAAAATTCTACTGTATAGACTGCAGAGAAAGATTTTGCCAGAAGAGGGTAAAATTTTTATTAGCGGATAGGAGATTCGATCAAAACCTGGCGTGCAGCCTTTTAGTTTGTTTAGGGTAGCGTTTAGTTCAATTAAGTTTATTTCATTTTCTATTCTATTTGCTAATGGATCAATATTAATATCGGAAAAATCGTCAGCTAAGCAATTATGTTTTTCATTTACAAAAGTAGTTGAAAAATTACCATCATCTGAAGCGAAAGACCATATTTCCCCAAAAAGGTTGGCAATTTCAATAGGAGTGGTAAATTTTTTATTGTTGTTGTCTATTATTTTAATTATTTTGCTGGTAAAGTTACCTAAAAGTGTTTGAATGTTTTTCCAAATAGTAGGAAGCGGAGTGGAAGGGTTTATTTGGGAGGTCAGAGAAGAAAATTTGGCTATTTTGGCTAGGTTAAGCTTCCGTCTAACTAGGGCTCTATTTTTTTTTAAGTTAATTTAATTTTCAGAAGTAGGGTGACGCCTAAAAATATTAAAGAATCTTCTTTTTACTTCGGATAATATAACTAATTCTTTGGTCCACCATGGGAAATGTTTGATGGATTTGTGAGGAGTAGTTTGAGGTATTGAAATATTGGCTGAAGCACGAATAATTTTCTTTAATCTTGCTACATCTTGATTGACATTATCAACTTGGGAAATCTTAGAGAGCGGGTTTTGAATACAGGATTGATATTTTTACAATTAGCCATATTAATTTTAAATTTAGGAGTAAAATTCGGAAATTGGTTTGTATGATTGATTGATTGCATGTTAATGTAGATTGGGAAATGGTCACTCCCATGGAGATCATCAGACACTTCCCAGTTACATCTGGGTGCTATAGCACTAGAGCATATTGAGCATATTGAGAAATCAACATGTGTTAAGGAATTCTGTGTGCAAAAATGTGTTGGTTTACCATTATTAAGAATTACTAAATCTGAAGATATTATAAAGTTTTCGATTATAGTCCCTCTTTGATTGGTGGTTGTTAAGCCCCAGAGTGGGCTCCAACCGTTAAAATCACCAGTAACTAGGTATGGGGTGGTGTTTGAATTTATGATTTGTTCAATTTCGTAGGATGTAACTATAATATTGGAGCGTAATAAGCTGAAACTATGTTGAAAGTGGGATTTGAATGAATTTCTGCAGTTATTGTATTTGTGGAATTGAATAAAAATTTGTGGGGGACTGTTTTTTTTTATGAGCAGACCCACACCATGTTTAGAAAATGTATTTTTTGGTGAATTTGTAAAGTAGCCTTCGTACATTTTAGGTAAGAAAATTTTTTTTATTTAAAGGAATATGTGTTTCTTGTAGTGATATTATATCAGGTTGATAATTATTAATTAGAATTTGAAGCTCGTTAAAATTGTTTAGAAATCTATTTATATTCCATTGTAAAATTTTTAAGTGCATACTTAAAGAAAAACAAAAAAAAAAAAAAGAGAAAAATAGCTTAATAGTGGGATTAATTTTTAGAGAAGAAAAGAAAGGGAAAAAAAGGAAATATATAAATATACATTTACACGTATGTTAATTCATAACTCCATTTCGGCATCGGAATTAGAATTATTTGGTAAGTTGTGTTGTGTTGTAGTGGTAGTTGTAGTAGAAATTGAATTACAATTTTTAAAAGAAGTTTGGTTTAAAGGGCTATCTTTAGTAGTGGATGAAAGACTATTGTCTTTTGTCGATTTGGTGGTATTTGTTTCCTTGTTAATATTTAAATTAATTTTTTTGTGGTTTGAATTTTTGTTTTGTGTGGGAACATCTAATGTGGATGTTTTTTAATTTTCACTGCTTATACAATTTATTGAATCTGTGGTTGTAATATTATATGCAGGAGCAGGTGTGTGCTGCGAAATATTATTTTGTGTTTCTTGTATTTGTTTGGGTGCGGGTTAATCTTTTTCATTAAAGGAGAAGATAATGATGACTGTGTACTTATTAATTTGTAATTTAGGTTTAAAGGGTTGAGTTGTTTGAATATTTTGCGCGCTTCAATAATTGTACATTTATTTTGTGTTTTGATTTTCAAGATTTCTTTTTGTTGGAGATATTTTGGACAATTTCTTGTCAGAAGCTGGAAGCTCTTCACAGCAGTTTGCACACATCGAGTGTATGCATTTATCCGGGTTGTGAGGTGGTAGGTTGCAGTTTTCACGGGAGGGGTTCCCCTTAGAATTTTTTGCTGTGTGACCTAGCAGTTGGCAATTCTTGCATCGCATGGGATTTGGGTAGTATTCACGAACTCCCAATGAATACCATGCAACTTTTATTTTTTGTGGGATTTTGTACAAATGGAAAGTGAGCCGTATATTGATATTGCTCGTTATTATTTTTTCTGAATTTATAAACTTCAGTTACTCCTTGATCTTTAAGTTCTTCAATTATTTTTTTTTCTGAAATATTATTTAAATTTTTTCAAAAATAGTGCCTATACAGCTGTTGAGATTTTGTTGATAATTTATTGTCACAGAACAGAGACCACCAAAATTTTTAATTTTAATGAATTTTCCTGCTGTTTTTTGATTTTTTGTTAAAATTAATAAACTACCATCACGTAGAAGATTAATTTTTTCAACCTCAGAACTTATGCATTCTACTGCCTTATTCAGTGCAAAAACACTGAAAGATGACAATAGTTTATTTTCTTGAGTTGATTTGATTGTAATGAATTTGGGGTTCCTATTGTAAGTGAAGCGCATACAATCCTCTAGGCTAGGAAAAGAATCGCTTGGTTCTGTTTTTTAGCACATTTTCAAAAAATTTTGTAAAAATGTGCCTATATAGCTTCACTCTGTCCGTGCGTCCGTCCGTCCGTATGTTTACAAAAACTTTTACACCGTTTGAAATAGAGTAAAGAAATTTTAACCATGGGTAGTTTTTGCAAAAAAATAATTTCGGAGAAGAATTTTTTTCTGTAGCCCCACCTGTTACGGGGCTACAGCCCCCCAAAATTGGAAAAAGCCCTATATTCAAAATGTTCTAATAAGAGTTCTGTTAGATATATTTTCAATCTGAAAACGGCAAACGATAGCTGGTTTTATAAACTTTATAAATATTTAAAAGGCAAATGTTTAGGGTTGCCATACGGTACTAAAATTTAACATTACACAAAACTAAATTTTTGCAAAATGGTTCAAGCTAGGGTTTTGAAATTTTGGGTGTAGTTAGATACTCAGAAATTAGCAGGAGTCGGTTAACAAAACTTTTTTGGCAAGCCCTCTATTTAGGAGCAATAAGGGCTCGAAAATTGAAATTTTGATATTTTTAAACACCTGTAACTTGAATACCTGTCCAAATTTTTTTTTAGTGATATACAAAATTCAAAGCTCTATAATTATATTTTAACATGTGTCAAAGGTTTTTCTTATTTTTGAAGGGCGACGAAGCTACAGCCCCGGCGAACTCCAAAAAAGCCCTATATTTAAATTGATATAACAAGAGTTCTGTTAGGTTTATTTTAAATCGAAAAACGGTAGAAGAGAGCTACTTTTATAGACTTTACAAAAATGTGTTGCTTAGATTTATAGGGTTGCCATAAGGTACTAAAATTTACCATTATGCAAAACTCAATTTTTGCATAATTTTTAGGCCCACATATCTTCTAAACAGTTCAAACTAGGGTGGTTATATGAAGTTAGATCCTTGAGAAACTTGGCAACCTTCCCCGTTGAAGGGCTATTACAACTTTAAAATAAAAACTTGACTGTTAGCAGTAAATTTTATAAGTAAGCAGTAACTATTTCCAAGTAAATATTTCCAAAGTTAAACTCAGTATGTAATACAATAAAAATTTGAAAATGTGCTTTTTTAAAAACCCTTGGTTTTTTTTCAACACTTGTTTTTCTTTTGTTTTTTGGGATTTTTGGCTTCTTTGCTTCATTTAAAGAAGCTAGAATACCAAACTTGTTTCCCAGTGGATCAGGATTGTCCAAGGGCATTATAAAATATTTAATTTATAGAAATATTTTTTTTTTCTCTTTCTTTCGTTTAAAAAAAAAAAAAAAAAAAAAAAAACAACACAAAATAGAAAACAAAATTATTTTAAAAATCACAAAAGTACCTTACTGTAATATTAATGTAATACTATATCTCTTACAATAATTCAATTCTTCGCTTAATTATATATTATTCCGAAAATCTTGCCGAACAACCTTATACTTTGAAAGATACACGAACACTGTATAAAATTTAAAATTTTCGAATTCTCTTATCTACTAAATATTTTTATTTTATTAAAATTTTGTTTTATTACTAATAAGAAATAGACTATAAAATTTATAATTTATGGATTCTAAGCTAAGTTCTTAACAAATCATCCATGAAGTATATTTTTTCTGGACTGTTATGGGGTATTATGGATTTGAATTTTAGTTTGGAAGAGTGTTAGGAAATAAATTATTGGAAACGAGGATGAGTGACATCTGTTGGGAAGGACCTCGACTCTGAAGCTCCGAAGTTCTCTGGCCTCGGCGAAGCTTTAAAGCTGTCCACCGATGTGCACCGAAGTTTTTGAATTGGTATCAATATTGTGTAAGATAGCCACTGAATTACACTAAAGTTGTTCTGAGTTTCGACCCGAAGATATTATTAGAAGCATGTATCAGCAACCTTAAACAGTGTTATGAAATTGTTAAAGTATCATATAGTTAAAAGAAAATCATATATTAAAAGTCAAATTTGTAACAATTTTAAAGATATAAAGTATAAAATATAGCAAGTTATTGGTAAATGAAGAAACATTAATCATATAATTTCTGTGAATTAAAATTTAAAAACTAACCGCAAATTTGTATAATATAAAGTTGTATAAATATGAGGGATCACACAAACACACACACACAAAGTAAAGCCTGTACATATATATGTGTGTGTGTGTAAAATCCTTATCAATCTTATCGATTGCTCTTTTTGAAATTCATTTTGTATTTGATTGAAACAGTTCCCATTCATAATATATCATAACGGGTTTTAAATTTACAATGAATTGTTAGTTTTAATTAAAATATTTATGCTTAATCAATTAAGAGTTTATTTCCATTTATGGTTATATGTACGTAGGCTTTTTATATGATAATGTATGATAAATAATATATGACTTTTTTAAATAGACTGGGTAGCACGGTGGTTGAGTGCTGACCTTTCATGCGGCAAGAACCGGGTTCGAATTCTAGTGAAAGTGAAAAAACTGTTCTGGTTTTCGTCTCGACTCAGCTAACATTCGCCTTTGGGTTCAAATTAATGGCATAATCAATAATTAATAATTATATATCTTTAATAAAAAATACATTAATATAACAATATAATCAAATGCAAAATATAAACAAATAATTTATTTGAATAATATAACTCACAGATATAGAATACCATATAACTCAAATACAAAATATTTCAATATAGTATTATTTGTTATTATTATTAATTCACAATTAATTTCAATTGTGAACTATTAACAAGTAAAAATTCTAATAATAAATTTTTTTTTTATTATTAGTTTATTATTATCAACTCACAATTAATTTCAATTGTGAACTATTAACAAATACAAATTTTAGATAACAACTTCTCTTCTCAAAAGTTAACACTACAATGAATTATTTTATTTTAAATTTAAAAGTTGCAATGCCATGCATTGCAAAGTTTAGAAATATTTGAGAATCAAATTACACGCTTAGAAGTAATTGGAAAAAGATGATTATGCTTTTTGTTCAATTATTCTATGGGAAGAATTTTTTATTTAGCGTTAACAAAAGTACAGTTATGCTTTTTCTATTTAAGTTACTTTATTAGTTTAAAAGTAAAAGTAATTTATGTATGATTTAATGTATGTTAAGGAATGGGATTTATGTTACGATTTGCAAGTGTATTGTAATCATGTGCTTTGCTCATGATTACCATGCATTTGCTTTTTGTATGATCATAATGTTATGTAACACCTCCCCCCTTTAAGATTTTCTGTCTCAGAAAATTTGTAAAGGAACATCATTGTCTGATTTTTCGAATTGATTCTCAACTATTTCTAATTTTTTACATTTTTTCTTTTTCATACAAAAGGTAATTAAAATTATTATTATTATACAAAATATTATTGAAGTAGATACAATTAAAGTATTATTTTTAAAACTAAAGTTTGTTTCAATTGATTTTATAATTTCTCTATTTTTTATAGTGTTGAGGTGAATGTCCTCTAATGTTAAATTGTTTAAAATTTTCATTACTTGATTACCACTGTTTATAAGTGATATTACAATATTATCTTTATAATTTCTTATTCTATTTATAAATCTTAGCTTATCAATTTTAATTTCACAATTATTAAATTTAATTACATTATTTCCTTTAATTAGGATTTCATGTTCGATACAATTTTGTTTTATCTTAATTTTTGGAAGGTTGGAAGTAACAATAGTTTCTTCGTTATTTTGTATTTACATGTGTTATTATGTTGGAGTAAGTTCCGTATACATTTGTCTTTATAAAGGTTTAAGTTTCGTTTGAGTAAGATGTTTTCATGATATTCGAAGATATTATTATCGTTCACTATGATTCTTTGGTTATCGTAGTCTAACTGTTCGAAATTTGAATTTGGAAATGGGACGATGTAGGCGTCTAAATATGTTTCTTTTGTCAAATTTGGAATCAGAATGATTACACCTATTATATTATTTTCAAAGATTACACTACTTTTAATGTATGGTAGATTTTCTATTGGAATTTGGAAGTCTGAAATTTCTTCTTCTGTCAAGATGTTGTGAGCTAATACTCCGAGTCGACTGAGTAATATTACGTCTTCGATTTCTTCGACGTGGTTATTTAACAGGTTGATGTCGGCGTAAACTTGTAGATCGAATTTACTGTTATATATCGCATTAACCCCGGTTTTTGTTATTTCATTTATGTACTCTGTCATTTCTAAAGTTCGTTTGTTAATTTGTTCGGAAATATCTTCTAAACCTTTGATTAATTTGTTGTTAATGATTACTTGTTTATTGGTTTGTTCTATTATTTGTTTGTTAGAAGTTTCAAGGTCTTGTAGTCGTTTATAGACTTCGTCTGCGTCTTCGTGATCCATTGTTCCGGCGATAAATTTCATTGATGACCCTAAGAAGTTTATTAGTCCTCTACGAGGTCGTTTTGTGTTAGTAAAGTTTGGAGTTAAGAATTTTATTTTGTTTTTTAGGTTGTCCAGTTCTCTTTGTAAAAGGTTGTTTTCGTTTTCTTGTCTTTGTTTTATTATATTTATTTGTCCTTGTAGATCTTCGATTTGTTCATGGTATATGGTTAAATTTACTAGATGAAGTAATTTTGTATAGTTGTCGACGATGCGTTTGTCTTTTAATCTTACTATTGCGAATCCGTTGTCGTCATTTATGGGCGTTATTTGTATTGATTGCATTAATATGGGTGTTATAAGCAGGCATAGAAGTTTCCACTCCATTTCCTAAAAAAAAATTATAGAAGGTAATATTAGTTTTGGTGTTTATACTTTATTTTTCTTTGTTTCGCGCAATATTTCATTAGTCTGTTATTGCTGGTATCTGTTAGGTAATTTCCAGTTTTCTGGTATTCTTTTAATCTTTTGTACTTTGGTTAACATTTTCCTACTTCTCGATTAATTACTATATTTTCTGTGAAATTTGGGTTTTCGGCTTTATTCTTATTGATTTTGTTGATGCGTTTTGCTTTTTCTTCGTCGAATTTTTGGGCTAGTTCGTCAATTTCATTTCTATCGAAGTTTTTATTAAGGAAGTCTAGGGGTCTTAATTTAGTCGTAGAATGAATAGTACGATTGTAATACGTAATAGCATTATATACTTTGTTGTCTGTGTCATTCAGTTCGTTATCAGTTTTATTGATATCCATTAACCTTAGATGTTCGTTTAATGTGCCGTGTAGGCGTTCAATATCTGAGTTTCCCGTTTTGTTATTTGGTGTCGTTTTGTGAAATGTTATCTCATTTTCGTTTAGAAATTGTTCGACTGCGTTGTGTATAATACATTTGTCGTTGTCGGATACTAATTTTCTCATTTTCCCTAAATATTTAATTCTGTCTTTGATGCCTGATAGGATGGAAATCCATGTCCTGTCTTTTAATTTAAAAATCGTAGCATGTTTGGTGAACTTGTTGATCATTGTGAGATACATGGTATTGCGGTAAGGGAATCATATATCCATGTGGACTATATCATTAAAGTATTTTGGAGATTCTGTATGGTTTAGAAGTAGTTTCATTGGATTCCTATCATGTTTTGCGATATTGCATACGTTACAGTTATTTACGAATTTGTGTATCTCTTCAAGCATGTTTGGAAAGTAGTAAACAGATTTTAGCTCGAGAAAGATTTCTGATATTCCTCGATGATTTTTGCTTAGATGGTGTTCTTTAATAACACTTAATATTTCGTTTTTATCTGTCAGATCTAAAAGTTTTGTTGATGATTTAAGTATTTTCAAATTTTTATTTTCAAAAAAATATTGTCTGTATAAGTTTTGGAATTTTAAGTATAAGGGAATGTTCTCGCTGTAGACGCACATAGTGCCTTTTTCTATTAGACATTTTCTCATCATTTCTAGGAGGTTACTATTTTTGGTGACGTGTAGAATATTATGACATTTTTTATTAGAGATTTTCATAAGGAGTTTTTCTTTATTTTTCGGATACAGATAGATTTGATTTTGTAAAAAGGTTTACCGGTTTTTCTGTAATTGGGATATAACCAGAGTCGTCTTCTTGTGCGCTGTGTACTGTCGCAGAAGTCGACATATTATCGACATTGTTAGCTTCTTTGTTAACTTCATTAACGTCGATTTGAGCTTCACATGCTGAGCGAAATTGCACTTATCCATTTGTATTTTTAAATTAGCTTCTCTTAAACATTGGACGATTTTTTGCAGAGATAATAAGTGCTGAAGCACTGATAATGAAGCCGAAAAGATCAAAATGTCATCTAAATAGACAACACAGATTTTGTTCACGAAATCCCGTAATACGTAGTTCATCAACCTCTGGAAGGTCGATGGGGAGTTTTTTAAACCAAACGGCATTCTGGTGAACTCATAGTGCCCAGTTGCCGTTGAGAAGGCGGTTTTCCATCTGTCCTCTTGTTGGACTTCGATCTGGTGGAAGCCCTTGGCCAGATCTAAAGTGGAAAAGTACCGACAGTTTCCTAGTTTCCCGAATAGGTCTTCGATATTCGGTATTGGGAACTTATCGTCAATTGTATTATCGTTCAATTTTCGATAATCGATGACGATCCTCCATTTTTCTATATTCGAGTTGTCCAATTTTTTGGGCACAACCCAAATAGGGGCGTTATAAGGTGAGGTACTATTTACTATTATGCCTTGCATTAGCATTTCCTTGATTTGTCGGTCTACTTCTTCTCGATGTATTTGAGGGTATCGATAACTTTTTGTATAGATAGGGATATCATTTTTCGTAATTATCCTATGTTTAATCTTACTGGTGAATGAGAGTGTTTTCTCGTCATTATGGAAGATATCCTTATAAGAGAATAGGAGTGATTCCAACTTTTGGATATCTTTCTTAGATAAATGCGGTGCGAAATTGAACTTTATTGGTTGTATTTCGTTACTAAAGATGTTCAGAGATTCTTTTAAGTAAGTGTCATCGTAGAAGAATTCTTCATGGGTATTGAGAAAGAATGGTATATTAGCTTTTGGTGTTACTACCTGTCGATCTTTGTAATTTATTATGGCGTTTAATGGTACAAGTATGTTGTTGCCAATTATACCGTCGAAATTGTTGTTTAAGGGGATTTCTAGGAATTCTACGAGTTTATCTGTTTCATTAAATATTTCAAATAAGGGAAATTTACATTTGATATTTGTTGTTACTTTACCGTTTAGTACTCTAAGAGTTTGTGGGTTTATTTGATGTTTCCATTTCGGTTGGCATAATTCGGGTTTAATTATGCTAAATTCCGCACCAGAATCGATTATAAATTTTAGTTTTCTTATTTTTGTACTAATTGTTATATAGGGTAGTTGTTTTGGCTGTTCGAGCAAAAAATTTTGTTCGTTACTATTGTTCATGTTTACGTCCATAGGTTCTATTTCGTTATAGTTTCGGTTTGTATATTCTTCTTCAATATTCTTCTACTTTGACGTTCATGGTTGTAATTGTTATTTATTTCATTAGGTTGATTATTCGCCGGGTATATTCTATTATCGTCATAATTTCTGTTTTGAGAATTATTTTGATAAGAATTAGCATTTTGAAAACGATTTGGATTAGAATTTCTATTTTGGTAATTATTCTGATTTCTAATTTGGGAATTGTTTGAGTTGAAATTCCTATTTTGAAAATTGTTTGGGTTGGAATTTCTATTTTGGAAATTGTTTGAGTTGAAATTTCTATTTTGGAAATTGTTTGAGTTGAAATTTCTATTTTGAAAATTGTTTGAGTTGAAATTTCTATTTTGGAAATTGTTTGAGTTGAAATTTCTACTTTGAAAATTGTTTGAGTTAAAATTAGAACTATTCTTTTTTGATAAACTCACGAATTGTGAGTATCCATTTGCAATTATAATTTGGAAAGCTTCGTTTAAATTGTTGGGATCCCTATTAATGATAATGCCTCTTACAGGTTCTGGTAAGTTGTCTTTAAATATTGTGAGTGCTATTCGGTTGTTTGTGGTTATTTGGTTGGGGTTGTTACCACCACTTAATAGATACGCGTTATTTAGTTTTGTTAATATTCTTTTGATTCTATCATGAAATTTCTCAATTGTATTTGTACAACGACATAGGGTTAGTTGGTCTAAAATTTCATTAATGGGTGTTGATTCGCCAAAATCTCTTATTAGAGCTTCTTTGACATTCAACCAAGTTCCTAGATATGGGTTGGAAAGTAGAGCAGTTCTCGCGTTTCCAATAATTTTATCTTTAATATTTCCCAATAATATACTTTTGTAGTTATTAGGAATAGTGTCAATTATAGGAATGAGTTCTTCCACTCTTTGTAAAAAGTTAACTAAATCATTTATTTTTCCCGAAAAGGGTGAAATGTGGGCAATACACTTTATTAAGGTATTGAATTTTTCTAATTCTCCTAAATTTTCCATTTTAGGTATTAGGATTAATGAACGTAATTTGTAGTAAAATTTTAAGTTTAGTTGAGAATAATTGTTAATTTTAGTTAGTGATATTGTTAGTGATCAAATTTGTAGTAAGAAATTAATTTGATTGTAGCGTTATTAAGATTTTAATTTAATAAATATTTATTTAATTGTAAAAATTTATTTGATTGTAATGTTATTAAGATTTTAATTTAATAAATTTTGTATTTAATTGTAAAAATTGATTTGATTGTAGTGTTATTAAAATTTTAATTTAATAAATTTTTATTTAATTGTAAAAATTGATTTGATTGTAGTGTTATTAAGATTTTAATTTAATAAATTTTTATTTAATTGTAAAAATTTATTTGATTGTAATGTTATTAATATTTTAATTTAATAAATTTTTATTTAATTGTAAAAATTTATTTGACTGCAGTGTTATTAAAATTTTAATTTAATAAATTTTTATTTAATTATAAAAATTGATTTGATTGTAGTTTTATTAAAATTTTAATCTAATAAATTTTTATTTAATTATAAAAATTGATTTGATTGTAGCGTTATTAAGATTTTAATTTAATAAATATTTATTTAATTGTAAAAATTGATTTGATTGTAGTTTTATTAAGATTTTAATTTAATAAATTTTTATTTAATTATAAAAATTGATTTGATTGTAGTGTTATTAAGATTTTAATTTAATAAATTTTTATTTAATTATAAAAATTGATTTGATTGTAGTGTTATTAAGATTTTAATTTAATAATTTTTTTATTTAATTGTAAAGTTAATACAAAAAAAAATATTTCTTATTAAGCGAATTGTAATAATAAGATTTTAAATTTAATTGCGAATTATTAATTTTAATTAATGCACAATTTGTAATAAAAAATTTTTGTTTAATTTTAGAGTTAAAATTTTAATTAATACTCAAATTTATAAGACTTTAAGTTTACTTGTGAATTACTAATTTTAATTTGCAATAGAAAGAATATTTTGAGTTTACACTTATATATTTTTGTTTTAAGATTTAGTTAAAAATTTAGGTACTTAGCTTTTTGTTTTGTTGTTTTTTGGTTTTTCTTAAGGTGATTTCAAGACTTGGTTTGATGTTTGCTGTATTGTTGAATTATAGATGTTTTATTGTATTGTTGAATTATAGATGTTTGTTGTATTGTTGAATTATAGATGTTTGTTGTATTTTTGATTTGTAGATGTTTGTTGTATTGATGATTTATAGATGTTTGTTGTATTGATGATTTATAGATGTTTGTTGTATTTTTGATTTGTAGATGTTTGTTGTATTGATGATTTATAGATGTTTGTTGTATTGTTGAATTATAGATGTTTGTTGTATTTTTGATTTGTAGAGATGTTTGTTGTATTTTTGATTTGTAGAGATGTTTGTTGTATTAATGATTTATAGATGTTTGTTGTATTTTTGATTTGTAGATGTTTGTTGTATTCCCTTTGGTTGGTTGAGGTTCGTTTGTTATCTTATAGCGGTAATTCGACTGCGCCAGTATTATTTGTTATTATTATTAATTCACAATTAATTTCAATTGTGAACTATTAACAAGTAAAAATTCTAATAATTAATTTTTTTTTTATTATTAGTTTATTATTATCAACTCACAATTAATTTCAATTGTGAACTATTAACAAATACAAATTTTAGATAACAACTTCTCTTCTCAAAAGTTAACACTACAATGAATTATTTTATTTTAAATTTAAACGTTGCAATGCCATGCATTGCAAAGTTTAGAAATATTTGAGAATCAAATTACACGCTTAGAAGTAATTGGAAAAAAAGATGATTATGCTTTTTGTTCAATTATTCTATGGGAAGAATTTTTTATTTAGCGTTAACAAAAGTACAGTTATGCTTTTTCTATTTAAGTTACTTTATTAGTTTAAAAGTAAAAGTAATTTATGCATGATTTAATGTATGTTAAGGAATGGGATTTATGTTACGATTTGCAAGTGTATTGTAATCATGTGCTTTGCTCATGATTACCATGCATTTGCTTTTTGTATGATCATAATGTTATGTAACAATATAAACAAAAAATAGAATTGTAAATATTGAAAATCTAAGACGTTTATACATGTTATAAGGCCTTATAGTATCTCATGCTTAAATTGTATGTGAAATTCAATAAGATCAATTCTAATCAAATCTAATCTAATCACGAATGTAATATGACCCCCAGTTCCAACATGTACCTATAGTATAGACAAGCTTATTAGCCTAACAGTTGAACAGTTAGCGCTTAAAAAAAAAATAAAAAAATATATGCCATATTTAAATTTTATCTATTAGAAAATATTTACAATATTAGATATACGAATAACTTATTAAAGAACTCAGACTTAAAATAATATCTTGACAGTTAATAAATATTTATTCCAAATAACAGTTTGAAATAATTATTCTATTGTATCAACTTTCCTTAATACTTCAATAATAATATTAATTTTACTTTCACCATCACGGGTGCCTTTTCTTATTTGACAGATAGCCAATAGCATCTGTCCACTAATTCATTAGGACCTTCCCAATTCATCAAAAATGTTACGGTGAAAGCTTTAGATTCTGAAATCAAGGTTATTTAATAATTGTGAATTATAATATATATTATTCCTTTTCCACTCCTTTAAGGAGTACATTCACCAAGTTTTTTATTTTTAAACTAGGCTTCAGTTTCTTTAATCATAATATTCACTAAGCCGTTGATTACTCGGCTGTAGCTATTATGAAATACATATATAAGATTATGAAATACAAATGCACAAATGTTAACTTTGTGCGCCATCTGTAATCTTACAGAAGAATTATTTATATATTTTTATTAAATCTTATGTTATATTACGATGTAAACTATTACGATATAATTAAACAATTTTACGATATTTTTTTATTCGATATGATTTGACCGGGGTTTGAACCCGAGACCTTCCACATTAAAGGCGGCGTCTTTACCACTACGCCATTGGTCAGATGAATTATAATATGATTGTTATATATTAGAAAACATAGTACTAGTGCAAATGTAATATAATGTGAAATGCAAAACTAGAACATATAGTATGGTTTTATAATACAAAAACCTTTGAAAAATGATGTTATAAAAAACTTTAGTTGAAAATTAAACAAATATCTTATAGTTGAAGGATGAGTTTAAGCATTTTGAAAAAAATCTACTGATTTATGTACTTATTTAAAAACTTTTATATTATATAGTTATATCTGCCTTGCAAATTTCATTAATACTACAATCGAATTCAATTCTATGATTAGTAACAGCTATTCAAAAATTGTTTAATTCCCTTAATCGATCAACTAATTAATTTGGATCGTTAGTAACACTGTATAGGGTTATCAGAATAGGGCATTTCTGTCGGTTGAAATCGATTAAATTCATACATTCCTCCAGATTAAATTCATAAAGCTTACCTACGATATTTTTATATTTGAATCCTCCATTAGTTTTCATCTTTCCATATGGATTATGAATTATTTAATGGGCGTTCGGTTTTTTGAAATCTTTAGATACTCTGCTAAATCATCTTGAGTATAATTTTCAGGCTTATCTTCAAATATTAGGTTATGTAATCCTTCTGTTCCTCTAAGAATTTTGTAGTCAATTATAATATCATTATAATCTTTATCAATAAAATGATAAGGAGCCCAATTTTTCTTTTTTGTATTAAAGTCAGTATAAGGCCCGCACACCTTATCCAATGAAAATCGTTTTAAAAAATTATTAGTATCAGAATCGTCGAAGCTTTTATTAAACGAAAATGTATTGGGTATTGAAATTTTTGTATTCTGAAATTTAAGCTTTTGAGAGTTTGGTGTTTCAAAAATGTCTTCTGAAAGTTCTTCCTCTGAATTATATACTTCCTCGTCATTTTCTTCTTTTATCTTTTCAACCTTAACTTCATGTTTTTCATTTTTTATTCATACGGCATTCTCTAGTTCCTGAATAGCGTTAGAGACTGGCTTAAATTCTTGTTCCAAAGCTTGTTGGACAAAATAGCTTTTAGCTTTGAGTGCAGCATATTTTTTGCGCAACACTTTTGTAGCTTTAATTATTTTCTTTAAAATATCCGGCTCTAACTATTCAATACTTTCACATGTTTTACTTTTTTAAGCCTTAATAGGACTTAAGAGTTTTCCATACTCAGTACATTTTAATATGAATTTCGCAACCTTATTAAATTTCTTTAAATCATTTGTCTGCTTTAATCCTCTATTTTGGTTCCTAAAATGCCTTATTAGGCTATCTTTACGAGAAAAGAATTTTCCTCACTCTGTACACCGAAACATATTTATTGTATCTAACATATTCATAACTTGAAGAGTGAAATTTATACAAATATAAGGTGTGGCTTATATTAGTGGTGGAGGGTGGTGGAAGTGACTTCACTAATAATGGCGGTTGAGGAAGGTGGAGGTGATTTAAGCCAATCAATACCTAACTGCACTAGCTGTTACTTCAGTTATTTTGCTCAGGTCCTCTTAGGTTCAGCTAGTTCTGTTCGGATTTTGTTCATTTATATGTCTATATCCCTTGCACCCACAAATAAAATCCCCACCAAAATTTTTTAACTTTTTTAATATTTATATTCCTATCTAAGTAAAAATCCATCACATCAAGTCTCATAAGTAAAATCATTTTATTTACATATTTCATTTGATACATTTTAAAAAAATGTATATATTCTTACTTATATTGAAAATTATAAATTTTACTTTTAAATTTCATTTTTTAAATTTCATCCATAATACGGTAATGGCCCCATGGTAGTGTTTCATGTGTATTTATTAATAATTATCGTTTGTCATCATTGGGTTGAGTGCGATTTTTAACTGGCTTATACTTACCACAACATGTTTCCGCGATTGTATTAGATTTTTGGTTACATTATTGTTTAAGCATCCTGTATAATCATCAAAAATAAATCTATTTTTCACTATATTGTTTTTAACACCTTTAGATTTTTTTATAGAATATTTACCGTCTATTATTAACTGTGTAATCACTTTTATCAAAATGTGTATGACATTAATTGTTTATTGTTTTATATACATCCGACTCTATAATTTCATAAATATGTTAATCAGTGACTGTGTAACAAATACCACATTTTGTCCCAAACTTTCATAACATATACTCATAATGAAAATCATATATAGTTATTTTCGCTAGATTTAAAATACACATACCTACATGTATAGGTTTATTTAAATAAATTTCAAGTTTCAAACACAGGGTTATTCATTAATTTAAATAATTACATAAAGCGTCATGTGATGTGAAAAACTCCATATGGTAAATATTGAGACATTGTCCAACTATACTGATTGTTAACGTCATAGTACATTAAATATTTTGATTTTGTATATTCGCTTTGTATATTGGCTAAGACCACCACGTATACCTCGCTCAATAAACATAACCATTTCAATGTTAGTTAACAATTCAAGGGAAATATTGCTGTGTTTTAGCACCGCATCCCACGTATAACCTGGTAGGGTATAATAATGTGCTAGATTTAGCCCATAGGTTTTATGGGAACTATATTGAAATTGTTCAAAAACATTTGCTAAAAGTAGGATATTTTTCTTCAAATAGAGATCAGTATATTCTCCATTATTTTTAATATTAAATTCATTTCAAATTTTTTGAGCATGCGGAAATCTTCTTTACTAACTTCTATATCGTTTAACTTCTACATTTGTTATAAAACTAAGACATTGGGGGGAAACAGGTTTCAGTAAATTTACTTTTATCATTTAAATAAACGTATGGGTAAACTCCCTTTTTAGTTAATAAATTAATTTGTTAATCTGATAAATATCCTAATTCTGATTTTAAAATCGGAAAATCAGTTAAAAATTATGATAAAATCTTCAAACTAGCTCCCATAAAACGAAGAGAATCAATAAAACGATTTTTAATTATATATTCATCCAAACATTTTGTGAAGAGATCTATCGTTCTTTATTAATAGGGAGAAAATCGATACGGCCTGCTAAATCTGTTGCCAAGTTTTTTATGATAAAATGTAAATCATATCCACTTAGATTATGGAAAACGATTGGGATTGTATGTGTTTCTTTGAAATCGATTTTACACCCTTCGTGCGCGTGTCCACGATATTTACCAGTAAGGTGTGAATGATCATGTACTTTAGTCTGTCCCACACAAAACAGGTTCATGCAGATATGACAAATAATCGCTACATCAAATTCTTTAATTTCTTTCTAAAATTATCATTTTATATAGCATATCGTGGGTTGGATTGCATTGAGTGGTTTACGCGGGAGTTATTGGATTTTGTTAAAGTTAAGCAGAGAAAAACTGTTTCAACATTTTCAGCAAAATCCAATAACTCCCGCGTAAACCACTCAATGCAATCCAACCCACGATATGCTATATAAAATGATAATTTTAGATCATATTCACATTTCATATAGTAACCTATACTTCTTAGAATATGGTTCTGATATTTATTACTATTATTATTTGCGTGATTCAATATACATTCTAAATCCGCAAACGCTACAAATGGTGCTTTTTTCTTGTTGTTAAAATTTTTAAATTTAAGGTATTTCTGTTCATCAGCTGGTAACCTTATCTTCCACTCATTCATATTTTTACAATCTTCCAGATGACTTTCTATAGTTTTCTAATGGAGTGGAAATAATGTAGACAACGTTCGCAGAAATATTTCATCCCATCATGCTTTGATAATTGTGATGAAACCAATCGTGAAAAATTCTTAATCCAAACATATTCGTATCGTGGGGTGATTATCTGCTTTATTTTGAAGTAGCAGATTTATATGCTTATCTCTTTTATTTTTCGTTAAATATGTTGGATAAACATTAAATTTTTTTCCTTTTTTATTTAAAGGATCCTTATGTCTAATATTTGTATTAAACCTAATAAGTAAGAAGTTGTATGGCAGCTACTCGAACCCACTTCAGTAGACCAACCAAATTTTGCAGAAACCTTGGCCATAAAACTGAACTACTTTTAACAAAATTTCAGACACGCAGCTGTAATAGGTAAAGAGTAATACTTATATAAAAAAAGAAGTTATATGGCAGTTATCCGAACCCATGGACAAAAATGGCTGAATTTAAAAAGCGATGACGGCTATTGCAAAAAAACGAATTTGCGAAAATTTCAAGATCCTAGCTCCTTTAGTTTTTGAGTTATCGTGGTGACGGACGGACGGACATACATAGCTAAATCAATTTATTTTTCGATTCTGATCCGATCCATACACTTGAGTCTATATCTACCACCCCTCCCTCTGCGTCACAAACGTAATGGCAAATTTATTATACCCTTCGACTATTTAGTCATACGGGTATAATAATAATAAGTTAAAAGAAAAAGAGTTTTTTTTTATTAGTAAAAATCAATTTATAAGATAAATAAAAGACATATAACTATGTACATCCATCAAATATTAAAAGAAATTGTAAATTTTCAGGTAAAATTAATATTGACAATCTTCCTAATCCTATCAACAATACCGATGCCAACCCAGGCTCATCTTACATTTGAAAACAACGAGGCAGACTTGGGATATTCAGAAATCAAATTGGAGGATGTAGAATTAGTAAAAAATTATAATATAAAAATTATACAATCCTACATATCATTAACCCCAAAGAAAATTCAGAAATATTAAACAAATTAGAAGATAATATAAATTTATCATGTATACAAAACAAACAAATTTTAATTCATCAAGTTAATGTTGCGAAAAATAATATTAAAACTTTAATTCACCACAGATACAAACGAGGTCTAGTAAATTTTGTTGGTACTGTTCAAAAATGGCTGTATGGTACAATGGACGGTTCTGATCGACCAGAAATTGAAGATCATCTAAAAATATTGTAATAACACTTTTATTAAGCTTCAACAAATTATTGAAAACGACAGATCCTTAATTAATGAAAAATTTAACGACATAAATACTCAATATACAGCAAAATCTAAATACCTATGTAATATGTTTTGTCCGTCAATGATTTCTTTAGTATTAGGTCTTGCCCTAACACATTCTGATCAGGCAAGTTTTATTGCCTGATGCAAATGTTTCTTCTCTTATTTTTACAGCAAGAAGAAATTGCTGGTCAATGCAGGCAATTAGTGCCAAATAGAATTATATTATATTATTAAATATATATGGACAATCATGCATATCTATGAAGCATGTTTGTGCCAAAAAAATATTAAAATATTTAATTATTGTAATTTATTGCTTAGTTACAAAGAATTTAAATTTGGGTTAGAAGAATGCATTATAATATTTTTGACCTAATTCATATCTATGTAAAGATCAATAACCAAAAATATGAATAGTAATTATATGAATCATTATCATTCATTATACAAAAATAAAAATATGAAATATGATCATACAAAAATAAAAATTAATATATTTGTATCATACAAGGCATTGCACTTGCATTCATACAAATATTAGTGAACAGATGTTCCACTTGAAATTGTTGACCTATGTCAGCATATTTTATCATAATGTTTAATAATAATTTTTGATCATTTACATTTGTGGAAATAATTTTATGTACAAAATAATTTTATGTACTTGGTCAAGATGTACTACATCCTCCCCCCAAAGAAAAAAAAAATTAGTTTACATTTCTTAAAATTTAAACGAATTTTTTATATTAATATTAATTTTAAATTAATTTTTAAAAATAATTTATATTTAGTTTAAATTTAAATAAGTTATATATCAAAAGAAAAAAATTTATTATACTTAAAATCAGAAAAAAAAATTTATATATTTTTACATTTCATATTTATTTTTATAGTAATTTAGAATATTTATTGTTTTTCTAGATTTAATCATATTGTTATTATGTAATTCTATTTCCTTATTATTTATAATTACTGTGCTATTTGGACCTTTTTGTGCTACAATTTTAAATGGTCCTTTAAAAGGATTATCTAATTTTTTCTTATTTCCTACTTTTATCATTACGTAGTCATTAATTTTAAAATTTGATTTATTAATATTATTTTGTTTTAATTTATTATTTTCTTTATTTTTAATTAAATAATCTTTTGCTTTTTCATTAGCACATTTTAATTTAATTTTTAATTCATTTAAATAGTCATCTAAATTGTAAATACTATGTTTATTATTTAATATTTCACATGAAAGTGTACTTATTTTACCATATACCAATTCGAATGGTGAGTAACCTGTTGTACTGTGTGGTGTTGAGTTGTAGAAGTACGTGTAGTAAGGTAAATATTCGTCCCAAACGTCTTGTCCTTTTAAACTCATAGTCATTTAAGTAGTCATTTAATACCGTATGATTTCGTTCAATAGAACCTAACGTTTCATGATGGTAAGGTGTTGACGTTACTTTTTCAATATTTAGAAATTTACAAATATTTTTCAATAATTCATTTGTAAATTCTGTACCTTTATCTGTTTTTAATTTTTTGAAACATCCATATTTCAGTATAAATTTCTCTACAATTGTCTTTGCAACTGTTTTAGCATCTTTGGCTTCTATTGGATATGCTTCAATGTATTTAGTTAACTCACATTGTAAAGTCAGAATATATCTATAGTTGTTGGATGGTCTTAATGGACCTACAGTATCTATTGTTATAGTTTCAAATGATGTTGTGGGTGTGTCTGTAATCTCATAATTTTCTTTTGTATATTTTGTTATTTTAACTTCATTACATATTTTACAATTGTTTATATAATTTTTTATCATTTTATTCATGTTTTTCCATATATATTTTTGTTTTAATTTACTGATGCATTTACTTATGCCACAGTGTCCACCATATAATGAATCATGATTCTCTTTAATTAATTTGCGCATTTCATCTTTATTTTTTATTTGTATAGGAGGATCATATAATACAATTTTAAATAATCTGTATTTTCAGACTTGTTTTGCAGCTCACTAAATATATTTTTAAATATTTGGATATCCATAAATTCAAATATTTTGTCATTATTTGCCAAGGCTAATTCTTTAATTTTTAAATTGCTTGTTGTAAATAATAGCTTCCTCAGAACCAATTTTATCTCTGGTAATGATTTTTCGCTATATTCAGCAATTATTTCTTTTCTTGCTGCTGTAATTTTCAATTCATTTTCATTTTCATTATAATTTCTTTTATTTTTATTTTTGACGTCAGTTTTTTCATTTTGCCTTGTTTAAAAATTTAAAAATCATAATCCATCAAATCTACACGTATTCTTAAGTTTTGATGAAGGGTTCTTATGCGTAAATAAACTCACTAATGGTCTATGGTCAATATATACTATGAATTTTTTACCAAAAAGATATGGTCTGAAATAGTTTATACCCCAATAAATTGCCAAAAGTTCTTTTTCAATTATAGGTTTATTTAATTCACGTTTGTTTAACGATTTACTTGCATAAGCAATTGGTTTATCATCTCCTATTTTTCCTTGTGATAAAACTGCTCCAAGCGCATAGTTTGATGCATCTGTTGTTAATATGAATGGTTCGGCAAAATTTGGATAACTTAGTATTGGTGGTTCTATTAATTTTTGTTTTTATTTTTCAAAAGCATTATTACTTTCTTCACTCCAACCAAATATTTGTTTTTTCTTTAGTAGTTGATTCAAAAGTCTAGCTATTTCTGCAAATTTTTTTATAAATCTTCTGTAGTAGTTGCAGAAAGCCACGAATCTTCTTACTTCATCAGCATCTTTGGGTGTTGGGTAATTTTTAATTGTGATAAATTTAGCAGGATCTGTTTTTATACCTTCAGCAGTTATTAGATGTCCTAAATATACAACTTCCTTTTTTAAAAAATTACATTTTGACGTTTTGAGTTTTAAATTGTATTATTGTAAACGTTCTAATTCTTTTATTAAATTAGTATTGTGATCTTTTAGATTTGAACCAAATACTATTATGTCATCTACATACAGAAATGCGGCTTCTTGTAAACCACTTAATGCTACAGATAACATACGTTGAAAACTATTTGTTAAAATTTTAAGTCCAAATGGTAATCTTTTAAATTGGTAGTGTCCTTTGTTTGTCGAAAATGCTGTCATTTGTCTTGATTTTGGATGCAACGGAATTTGATGAAAAGAACTTGTCATATCCAGTGTTGAGAAATATTTAGCTTTTCCTAATTTATCCAATACCTCTTCTAATCTAGTTAATGGAAACTTGTCATCCACAATTTTTTTGTTTAATGATCTAAAATCAACAACTAATCTCCATTTTTGTTCTGCTTCTTTACTTTTCTTGGGAACTATTAGTAATGGTGAGTTGTTTGGACTAGTGGAATTTTCAATTATATCATCCTCCATTAATTTTGAAACTTGTTTATCAATTTCTTGTAACTGGACTTTTGGTGTTCTATAGTTTTTGATAAATACTGGTGGCTTATCTATTGTAGAAATTCGTTGTTCATAAAAATTGTTTATTGTCAGCATCTCATTCTCCAAATGAAAAATATTTTGAAATTTTTCACAAATATTCAATATTGTTATTTTTGCTTTTGTATCTAAGTTATCTATATTTATTTCATTTTTTAATTTTTCAATTCTGGTTTTTGACACATTGTTATTTTTAAAAGATAATATTTGATAATGCTTTAAAGCTTGAACTTCAACTTCAATTGTATTTAGATTTACTGGTGTTTCCCTTGTATTTAATATTTTTACATGTTTTAATCCTTCTGCTGGGATAATTGTATTTGCTATGAATACTCCTTTTGCCACTTCTTTGCCTATGATTATACTATCTTCTTTTATATTCATGTCTATATTTATAATTGCTTCTGTTCGAGGTTGTAAAATGATGTTTGATAGAGTTTTAGTATTTACACTCATTGGTAATACTATATCCTCTTCTTGATTAGGTATGATTAATGTGCATGTTTCATAATCAATTGTGCTTATGTTATCATATAGAAAATCTCTACCTAAAATACCGTTAACTGTTATATTAATTTTTTCATCAATTACATGAAATTTATGTTTAATTGTGTATTCTTCAAATTTTAATTCTAAATTTATTACACCCGCTGTCATGAAATTTTTATCTGTAATGCCATTTATTTGGCAGGTTTCATTTTCTAATACTTGTTGTTTTATGATGTTGTCTTTAATTATAGATATATCTGCTCCTGTATCTATTAATAATGTTATATATTGATTTTTATTATTTATTTTGACTTTTATTATATTTGTGCAGTCGTTGTTACTGCTAATTGAGCTTATGTGCTTTTGTTGAATTGGTTTCGGTTGTTCCTTTGCATGATGTTGGTATGCCCCGGGTTTCTTCGGCCGGGGCCGCTGAAGTTTCCCTGGTTATTATTGTTATTGTTGTTATTATAATTGTTGTAACCTTTGTTATTGTAATTACTATTGTTATAAAAATTGTTTTTATAGTTATTTCTGTCGTAGTTACGTTTGTTATTGTGATAATTATTTGTACCCCTATAATTGTTGGTTCTAAAATGCATGATATTATTGGATCGCATATCATTGTCCATTTCAGATGCAAGTTGTATAGCTTCATTGAAACTCTTAGGTTTTGCTAATATCATGGCTTTACATGTTTCATTCATGCCATTTTTAAATGTGTTGAGACCCAATTGATCATTTAATTTAATTATAATGCCTCTGTGTTCTTCTCCTTGTTCTGATATTTGAGTTTCATTCAGTTGTGCTATTAAATTTTCTATTCTTGTGGCAAACTCATTTATTCCTTTGTTACCTTGTGTGATATTTGCTAGTTCTGACTGTATTTTGGCTGTATTTTTATTCGACTTAAAACTTGAAGATAACGTTTGTTTAAATTTTTCTAATGTTATGATTTCTTCTGCTACTATAAGTCTATTTTTAACTTTATCGGAAAGTTTTGTAGCTAAAATAAATTTTACAAATTTTGTTTTTTCATCTGTATCTTTTAATGTGTCAGCATAAAAATCTATTAGACCCAGAAAATTTGAAATTTCTTTTGTGTTTCCTTCAAATTGTGGTATGATTTTTGTAGCTGTCATTAAATCAAAATTTGCCATGTTTGTTTTGTTTGTTTCAATTTTTGTCTTATTATTTCTTTTAATTTCAAGTTCAGTTGAAAATCACCTTTATAATTTTTTTCATATAACTCCCAAATTTCTTTTATCTCTTGCTGTTTATCATCTATGAACGTTTGTGAGTATGTTCTATTTGGACTCTTTTTTAGTGTTTTTAATAAGTCTATTAGTCTGTTTACGTTGCTGTCCATTCAAAAAAAATTTGTTGTTATGTTTTACTTTATTTTTAATAAAAAGAATTTTATTTTTATATAATAACAATTATTTTAATTAATTTAAATTAACATTATTTTATTTTAAGTAGTTTTACATATTAAATAAAAAGAAAAATTTATCAATTTCAGATATTTAGATATTTTAGATATAATTTTAGATATTTAAAAAAATAGTTTATATTGTTGACAAACGCTGAGCTCGTTTCGCTGCTTTTTTGTTCACGAAATATTTTATTGTTTCGTATATGACAATGATGATGACTGCAATGATTATTTCTTTTAAGACTTCATTTATGGCGAAGTTGGCTTGTTGAATTACGGTTGCGTTTGAATCTGCGGAGAAAAAACCCATTTTATTTTTTGTTTCTTATATTTTTTATTTTTCTTCTTATGTCTTTTTTATTGTCTTCAGATGATGTAAATGGTAGACTATTGTACAGTCTACTTAGTTCTCTGCGCGGTTGAAACTCTTTGCCCCCTCTTTTTCTCTTTATGGGTTGTACTTTTTGTTTTTATTTCCTCAATTTGTGCTGCTAACTGTTTAAAACGTCTGTGGAATTCTTCTTCCGTCAATATTTCTGTTTGCTGCAGGATGAACTCCATCTAATTAACTTGTTGTGAACTACTGTTGAGTCGTTCACTGCACTTTATTCCAGGTTAGTGCAGGGTCGCCATGTAATATGTTTTGTCCGTCAATGATTTCTTTAGTATTAGGTCTTGCCCTAACACATTCTGATCAGGCAAGTTTTATTGCCTGATGCAAATGTTTCTTCTCTTATTTTTACAGCAAGAAAAAATTGCTGGTCAATGCAGGCAATTAGTGCCAAATAGAATTATATTATATTATTAAATATATATGGACAATCATGCATATCTATGAAGCATGTTTGTGCCAAAAAAATATTTATTATTATTATTCTTTATATTAAATATTTATCCATGCAAATATACTGCAGGGAAATCTATAAAATAAAAGATATATTAATTCTTTTCGAGTCTGATAAACTCTGATTTTTATTTGAATAAACTAGGATTTATACACAATTTTGGATTCTTTAAAATCCATACAAATTTTATCTAGAGCAATAAATTATTGTAATTTATTGCTTAGTTACAAAGAATTTAAATTTGGGTTAGAAGAATGCATTATAATATTTTTGACCTAATTCATATCTATGTAAAGATCAATAACCAAAAATATGAATAGTAATTATATGAATCATTATCATTCATTATACAAAAATAAAAATATGAAATATGATCATACAAAAATAAAAATTAATATATTTGTATCATACAAGGCATTGCACTTGCATTCATACAAATATTAGTGAACAGATGTTCCACTTGAAATTGTTGACCTATGTCAGCATATTTTATCATAATGTTTAATAATAATTTTTGATCATTTATATTTGTGGAAATAATTTTATGTACAAAATAATTTTATGTACTTGGTCAAGATATACTACACCTACTTTACACAGATTTAGCACTAAAAATTAAAATTATACAAGATAACATTGAACACACTATATAGCATCTGCCAGACTAGGAATAATACATACTAACAAATGAAGAAATTTTATAATATGATATTGATTATAATAAATTGCAAAATATTAAATTAGCTAAGTTAATTGATAGTAAAGAGAACATTGTTTTTGTAATTAAAATACCTAATGAAATAATCAGTGTAGTAACAACTTTGTTAATTCCAATAGGTGATAAGTTAAATAATGAACTAATGTTTGAACAACAAAAAATTGAAAAATATGATAAACAAATTTTAAGTACGAAAATAAACAAGCGAAGATAAAAACAAAGGGTTTTAAAAAACCACATTTTCAAAATTATACAGGGTTTCTTATTGAGTATTTTATCATTTATTTTTATAGAAATACATATAAAAATAAATGATAATATTATAATTTAGTTATTTCCTAAATTTATTAATTATGAATAATAGTGAAATGAATACTTAGAATACAATCCATGTAAACAAGTGCGAAATATAATGTTGAAACTTTAATGCTAACGTTTAATTTAGGAAAAACTAACACTGGTGAATAAGATACTGTTTTATAAAAACATAAAAGTTTTAATTCTTAAAACCTAGTAGCCCTTCAATAGGGAAGGTTCCCAAATTTTTGCTTAGCAATCTTATGATGGATCTGCCTATCCCCCCTGTCCCCACCCTCCCATATTTTTAGGTTCAAGAAAATCAAATTTAAACTCCACTAAATTTGGAATTTCACCCCTAATTTATTATCTAAGCAAAAATGTTTAAAACTAAGAGACAATTTCTTCAATTTAAAGAATCCCATTTAAATATAAGAAAAAACTTTTGACATATGTTGAAATATAATGTTGCGGCTTTAAATTTTGTATATTTGTAAAAAAAATGTGAACAGGTATTCAAGTTACAGGTGTTTAAAAATAGCTAAATTTCAATTTTCGAGCCCTTATAGCTCCTAAACAGTTGGCTTGACAAAAAAATTTTTAAAAATTTTTAAAAATGTTACAAAAATGTTTAAAACTAAGAGACAATTTCTTCAATTTAAAGAATCCCATTTAAATATAACAAAAACTTTTGACATATGTTGAAATATAATGCTGCGGCCTTAAATTTTGTATACTTGTAAAAAACAAGTGATGAAAAAAAACCAAGGGTTTTTAAAAAAGCACATTTTCAAAATAATATAGTGTTTCATACTAAGTATTTTATCGGAATATAATGTTGAAGCATCAATATTAACGTTTATATAATGCTCACTACTCCCCTTCCCCCAAACTTTTTTAGGTTCTAGGAATTAAATTGTGAATTCCACCAAAATTTGGAATTTTTCTTAGAATTTTACAATTTAGGCAAAAATGGTTAAAACTGACAGACACTTTCTTCAATTTAAAGAACCCCTTTTAAATTTAAGAAAAACCTTTAACATATGTTAAAATATAATGTTAGACCTTTAAATTTTGTATATAAAGAAAAAAATATTAAAACAGGTATTCAAGTTACAGGTGTTTAAAAATAACAAAATTTCAATTTTAGAGCCCTTATAGCTCCTGAACATGGGCCTTGACAAAAAAATTTTGTTAACCGACTCCTACTAATTTCTGAGGATCTAACTTCTTCCAAAATTTCAAAACCCTAGCTTGAACCGTTTAAAAGATATGTGGGGCCAAAAATTTTACAAAAATTGAGTTTTGCACAGGGGTAAATTTTAGTACCGTATGGCAACCCTAAACATTTAAGCAAAGTATTTTTGTAAAGTCTATAAAAGCAGTTCTCTTCAACCGTTTTTCGATTGAAAATAAACCTATCAGAACTTTTGTTATATCAATTTAAATATAGGGTTTTTTTTGGAATTTGCAGGGGCTGTAGCTTAGTCACCCTTCAAAATTAAGAAAAGCCTTTGACACATGTTGAAATATAATTATAGAGCTTTGAATTTTGTATATTACTAAAAAAAAATTTGGACAGGTTTTCAAGTTACAGGTGTTTAAAAATAGCAAAATTTCTATTTTCGAGCTCTTATAGCTGCATAACAGGGGACGTGACAAAAAAAATTTGTTAACCGACTTCTACTTATTTCAGAGGATCTAACTACTCCCGAAATTTCAAAATCCTAGCTTGGCCCGTTTAAAAGATATGTGTTGCCAAAAATTTTTCAAAAATTAAGTTTTGCATAATGGTAAATTTTAGTACCGTATGGCAACCCTAAATATTTATTTTTTAAAAATTTATAAAGTTTATAAAACCAGCTATCTTTTGCCGTTTTCAGATTGAAAATATATCTAACAGAACTCTTGTTATAACAATTTGAATATAGGGAGTTTCCCAACTTTGGGGGACTGCAGCTCCCTAACAGGTGAGGCTACAGAAAAAAATTCTTCTACGAAATTAATTTTTTTGTAGTACCTACTCGTGGTTAAAATTTCTTTTCTATATTTCAAACGGTGTAAGAGTTTTGTAAACATACGGACGGACGGACAGAGTGAAGCTATATATGCACATTCTTACAATATTTTTTGATTTAAAAAAGATGAATTTTAAAAGAAAATATGATTTGACCGAGGTTTGAACCGATATTTTTCGATTGAAAGGCTAACGTCTTAACAACTAAGCCATCGAATTTTTGAGAAAATTATTTTTTTTGACAATTATTGTTTATATAGATGCTATTTTATTTAATTGTATTATATTATATTGTATAATTGATTATAATTGTATTGTTTTGAAAAACTATTTTGAGTTTTGTTATATAAAAAATAAAAAAAAATTTAAATTATTAAAATAAACGAGAGTTTTTTATCAAATTTTTTATAGAATAAGATTTCTCATAAAAAAAGTTTTTATTTAATTACAAAGAGAATAAATAAAAATTTAAAAAAAGATATGATCCGAATCGAAGGTGGATGTGAACCGAGACATTTTGATTAATAATTGAACTACATTTTGTTTGTTTTTCTTTTTAGTTTTGAAGATATTCATATCGTTTTAAAAAATTGTTATGACAGCTACCCGAAGCTTTTGTGCGATTTTAACCAAAATAAGTACAGAAACAGGAAGTCAATGCAACCGACTTAGAAATTAGCTACATTTTTGTATACTAATCAGAATTACGGTCATTTGCATTTGAACCACTTTTAATGTTTATTTAAACGATTGTAGCGATTTTCAATTGAAGTTTAAGTGTTTCCATTTTGATGTAAAACAAAAACATACGCATTTGATTAATTATAAAAATTTGAATTTTAATAATGTATTAAATAAAAAAATAATAAAGATAGAAATAGAATTATAGAAATGATTTTGAATACCATAGAAATACTATTGTGTCCCAAATTTAAAGAAATTAAATTAAATAAAAATATACCAAATGTCATTTAATTTTGCTGCAAATAGTTTGGTACAAAAATTTAGTACTAGATGCTACACCGCTGGGATTCAGTGTAGCGGTACTTTATTCTGAAATACTACTATTACGACTATTACTTAAATTTTTTCGAAAATTTTTTACATCAAAAAAAAGTGTACAAAACAATATATCGGAATAGGTTACATCATTGATTAAGAATTATATATAGATAAACATTTTCATGTTAAAAATTTGTATGAAACTTTTTTCGTATATTTTTTAAAATTCTCTCAAAACGGTTGGCACATTTTAAATGTATTGTAACTATTTCTATTTTATACCCTTTATTTTTATTCTCTCAAAAATTTTTCACTCTACATAGTACATGTAACATGATTCAAGAATATGAATAATATGATTCTAAAGAAAAGAAAAAAATCAAATAAGAAAAACAACGAGGAAGACTGTAGTATAGTAGATTGTTCTTTAATCTTTAGAGGTTTTTTGTTGAATTGAGATCAATCGTAATTTTGTTTTAACTGAAAATTTCTAAATTATCTAAATTTTCAAAATCTTATTTATTATGGCATTGATAACAAAAAAGTATAAAAAATACTTAACCTGTATGGTGAGGTGGTGCGGAAAAAAGAAAATAACTTCTTATAAGTAATAAGTAGGTATTAAAATAAATAAAATCAGAGAAAAATTATATACCTAATAAATCATAAAAAAATGATATCAATATGTTAAGGCAGGTTTTCATGAGAAAATTAGGTATATAGTATACTCTCAATAGGAGAGAAAGAGTAAAATGATTAAATTTATATTAAAATTTTTTTATATCTTTTGATAAAAACAAATTACATAACCTTATTTTTTAATTTTTAAATTTATATTTCGCGAATTTTTCAATTCAAAGTTAAAATTTTATTAATTTAAAATAAATGATAAAATTTTAATCAATTTCAAATAATTTTAAACAAAAATTCGTTCATCAAATCATAATATAAAATGTTTTTTTTCTTTGTTTACATTCTCTTGTTTGTTTACAAAATTCAAATGTCATGTATCCATAAAAATATGTAATAGTATACAAAAAATTTTTGTGTAGAATACACTTTTTTTTTGTATGTAGTAGCAACTTTATAGGAAAAAGACCTAAGAGAACATCTTTTTGCCATGGATTATGGCGCTCTCTCAATACTTGGCTAAGGATTATGGATAACTCTCCAAGGAATATGGATGTTTCTCCCAGTAATTTATCGTTTTTTCTTTGTCGCACAAATAGTATTTTTGTATCTTCTGCCTGTGCTCTAACTTTTGCCCAGGAATTGCCGTAATGAAAATTAGCCTTTATTGAAATCTATAAATTTAGATTTTAAAATAATTATTTTAGAACATTTTATGCATAATGAGATTTTGAAAATTTAGATAAAACAAAATTACAATTGATCTCAATTCAACAAAAAACCTCTAAAGATTAAAGAATTTAGAAATAGAAATTTGAATACATACATACATCTATACATAAACACTTTATAAAATTTCATAGATTCCATTCACAACTATGCACTTCGCAAGTTTTAGAAAAATTTATTTATTTAAACAAAAATGAAAAAATCAAAACAAAAAGTTTCCCGTTACAATTGAAACCTCATAAGAAATTGAAAATAAAATATTTGGTCACCTTCAAATGTTCATAAAGGTTATTTGTTATTGAGATCTATAAAGTTAGATTTTAAAATAATTATTTTAGAACCTTTATATGCATACATATCTATATAGGTATGTACGCAAGTACATACAAAATTAAATAATTTTTTAGAAAAAAAGAAATCAATTCGAAAAAATTAACTATGAATATTTATGAATGAAAAAATCATTGTTTATACTAGTATGACTATTTGTCAAAAGGGTATACTAAATTTGCCATTACGTTTATGACGCAGAGAAGTAGGGGGGTAGATATAGACTCCAGTGTTTGGATCGGATCAGAATTGAAAATTAAATCGATTTAGCTATGGATGTCCGTGAGTCTGTCCATCCGTAATCACGATAACTCAAAAATTAAAGGAGCTAGGATTCTGGAACTTTCAACAAATCGAATTTATAAAAAAATCGTCATTGCCATTGAAATCAGCCGGTTTGCACAAAGGGCTCGGGTAGCTGCCATATAATTTCTTGTTTTATATGAGCATTACTCTGCACTTATTAAAGCTGGGTATCTGAAATTTTGCCAAAAGTAGTTAAGTGTAATGGCCAAAGTTACTAGAAAATTTGGTTGGTCTACTGCAGAGGGTTCGAGTAGCTGCCATAAACCTCCTTCTTTTATATGAGCATTACACTACACCTAATAAAGCTGTATGTTTGAAATTTTGCCAAAAGTAATTAATCGGATGATATTATAATGTTTATACTACGGTCATACGGGTATCCCAGAGTTGACACAATCTACTATACTACAGTCTTCCTCGTTGTTTTTCTTATTTAATTTTTTTCTTTTCTTTAGAATCATATTATTCATATTCTTGAATCATGTTACATGTACTATGTAGAGTGAAAAATTTTTGAGATAATAAAAATAAAGGGTATAAAATAGAAATAGTTACAATACATTTAAAATGTGCCAACCGTTTTGAGAGAATTTTAAAAAGTTTCATTCAAATTTTGAACATGAAAATGTTTATCTATATATAATTCTTAATCAATGGTTACATGCAACAAAAAATTAAAACTTAAAAAGGACATTTTATCTGTCGTGTGGTGTTTTCCGTTGTTTGTTTCTAATATAACAAAAGGATGAGTTATAAATTGAATAATCATATTTAATTTGATACACATATATAAATTTTTAGAAACCTGAATTTTTATTTTTTTGGCAATATTTATACAAAAAGTAATTTAAATATTTGTCGAAGTTTTAAAAAATTTTCTAAAGTAACTCGGTGTTACAAAGTACTATCTAATGCTAAAACATATAAAATACTTTAGCAAAAATGCATAAAAAAACCTGTGCAATTGCACAGAGGTCCTTCTAGTTAGAATTTAATAGACAATCTTTTATTATGAATGTATTTTCTTTTACCTCCACACATAAATTTATTTATTTTTATCATATAAACTAATTTGAACCCTATATTTAATTTGAGGTGGCCTTATCTCATAAGTCATGTATCGCATTTGTTTAATTTCTAAACTTTAATTTTTAAAAATATGGCAGTTGTTGTGTGTATATACATTGAGTAAGTATAATATATATAGAGGTTTTAAGCTTTAAGAAAAGTAGTAAACTCAAAAAATAGTTTAAAAGGTTCCTCAAATGAATTCACCTTCACCAAAAAAAAAAGAACATCACATCAAATAATTATTACACCATGCAATGTATTTTGTTTTTGTATTTTTACTAGAGAAATGTATACACATTTATATTTACATAAATGTATTTTGTTTTTGTATTTTTACTAGAGAAATGTATACACATTTATATTTCCATAATAATTTGAAGTTCTTACTTCTTATCATACTTCTTTTGGTTCTTATAATGATAATGTACTTATATAGTCTATGAATGATCAAATACACAACCACATGCTCAAATATTAAAAATATGTATAAAAATATATTTATATTCTAATACCTATGTACTTTTTTCTAATTTTTAACGATCAAATATAAAGTATTCAACCTGTGTTATTGTTTCAAGAGTTTGTAGTGTTTTGAAAAAATTAAATTCGTTATTTGATTGACTCAAATTTTATATTTAACTGGAAAAGTAAATAAATAAAAAGTAAAATTAAATTATATTTTAAATATTTTTTTATTTATTGTTAATAAGATAAAAAGGGAAAAAGCCAAGTGGAATACTTGCGTTTTTTAAAATTTCATAAAAAAAAACTTTGTTCCACTTTATTTCACTCGGCATAAAAAACCCTTTTAACATTTTATACAGAAACATAAAAAAAATTATTTGCAGTAAAATAAACAAAGCAAAAATTACTTATTTTAATAATATTATCTTAATTTAAAATTTTAAGTTAATAGACATAAAGCTTATTTATTTTCATAAAATATTCTTGAATTATTTTATTATAATATAGAGAAAATCTGATATTTAAATTTTAAAAAAAAATTAGCCGTTTTAAGCTTTTTCGTTTTTTTTGATGTCGAGTCGAAACGGTTTGACCGATTCACTTGAAATTTTGCACGAATGTTCTTCTTATTACACAGAATTAATGGTATAAAACTGGTTGGAATAAATTAACCCCTTTCGGCCCGGCGGGCTTCCAAAAAATGTTGTGTTTCCGATTTGTGTCCAATTTTACAGGGTGGTTTTGCAGTCAAAAAGAGAGGCTGGCACAAATTTTTGTTGGGTTCGGTTAACCCGTTTGGGCACGAGGGCGCAATGAAGCTTTTTCAATGTTTTTGATGTCGAGCCGAAACAGTTTGACCGATTGACTTGAAATTTTGCACAAATGTTCCTCTTAGCAACCGCAATTAGTTGCATAAATTTGGTTGGAATAATTTAACCCATTTCGACGTGGCGGGCTTCCAAAAAATTTTGTATTTCCGATTTGTGTCCAATTTTACAAGGTGGTTTCGCAGTCGACAATAGAGGATGGCACAAATTTTTGTTGAGTTCGGTTAACCTGTTTGGGCACGAGAGCGCAAAGAAGCTTTTTCAATGTTTTTGATTTCGAGTCAAAACCGTTTGACAAATTGACTTGATATTTTGCACAAATGTTCCTCTTAGCAACCGAAATTAGTTGTATAAATTTGGTTCGAATAATTTAATCCATTTCGGCCTGGCGGACTTTCAAAAAATTTTGTGTTTTCGATTTGTGTCCAATTTTACAGGTTGATTTTGCAGTCTAAAGAGAGGCTGCAAAAAGTTTTAGTTAATTCGATTAACCCGTCTTCCACGACGACGCCATGAAGTTTTCTATAAATTTTATTTTCTTATACGATTAAAAGTTGAAAATTTTGTACCAGCATTTTAATTAAAACCCACATGGTTAATTTGGTTTTGACCTGTTTGTGCGTTTTGAACAAAGATTCAATGAAATTTTCAGTTTTCTTCAAATGAAATCTAAAAATCAAAAAATTCAGTTTTTCCAAAAAATAAGCCTACATTTCTCTCATAAAATCATAAAAAAACGAGGAAGAGCGTATTACAACTTTCAGGTGAGTACTAAACAAAATATAAGTTGGAAAGCAAATTTTTAAATCTTTTCTAAACCATCGACTATATTTTATTCAAACGTTGGCAATTCAAGATAACTACTATTGACATAGTATAATGACATAATGGCAAACTTAGTATCCCCATTTGACCAATAGTCATTTTAATTCAGTTAACATTATTCGCCGGGAACCTAACGTCCTCAACTCTATCGTCAAGGAGCACCAAATTCTCAAGAAGCACCATGTATAGAAAAATTAGAGATAATCGTTCAAACTGTTTTTTAAAGTTTTTGTTTCGCAATCGGTTAAAAGAACTCGACAAAACATTTTTTTAAGCATTCCCCTAATTCAAAGAAGTTGTACCTACTTTCAGAAATTGGACGTAATTTTTTTTTGAACAATTGTCGGGTCGACAGGGGTTAACAACTCCCAAGTCTGTTAGTAAATTGAACTTCATTTTCAAAGAAGAACACATATACAAAATTTGAAGTTAATCGGTTAAATCATTTCTAATATATATAACAAAGCAACGAAAAAACCTATAAAAAGCTGTTGGGCCACGATGGGTTAACGGAACTCCACAAATATTTTTTTGTGGCTTCATTTATAAGCAAAGTAGTATTTCAAAAAATTGGCTGAAGCTTGCGTTTTTACAATTTCCAAGCTTCCGGGCAACGCCGGGTAAATCTGCTAGTATCAAATAAATTATTGATTTTTGTAAAAAAACTTGCTGTAGGTTCTGCATTTTCGTGGTAATTTCCTAATTCATTTACTGCGACAGTGGTTCTTATTGCTGCTGCAACAGTTTTACTAAAAATTTGTACGGCGTATTTAACCTTCATTCTCTCAAAATTATTGGGACTAATGTGTTCTTTCCTAATCTTCGGGCATAATCTTACATTTTTTTCAATATCTTTGTTAAACAATGTTTCAACCACTTTCCAGCAAACAGTTCCATCCGGTGTTTTAATGTTAGATCCAAGTAAATTATTTCTCAAAGTTTTTGTTAAATGAATAAAATCATGAAAAGCAATAATTTTTTGGCTGTTGTAAAAAATATATGGCTTTTCTTCTGTGACCCCTAATTTTTTATAATATAATGATCTATTATTGGAACCTTGATCAGAAATTATTGCATATATTTTCAATCCAATATTTTCACATTCATTTAATATTTTTTTGAGAAAGCTATCTAATTTGTTGGAAGTAATAGATGTAGCAGAAACCACGTGTCCTACAGGAAAAGACCAATTTGACAAGAGACCTCTAATCATAAAGCTACAAATTTGTGTTCCTATTAAATTTTCTTGTTCTGAACCGTCATCTACTACACCAACAATACAGTCATTTTTAATATCATAAGTTAAATTTTTTCTTATGTGCATTTCATCCGAAAGAATTACCCCAATTCGATCGTTTAAACCTATACAATTATAATAAATAAAGTAATGCAAAATAAATAAATAAATTTAAAACCAATTTAAAATTATTTTGAAAAAATCATACAGGTACCTGAATTTATAAATTTTTCTTTCATAATTTTAAATTGTTCGTCATATATTCCTGCTCTTATATTTTTTATTGGCAAATATTTAATTAGTGTAGATTTTGATGGCATTTTACAGCCTAATGATTTTAAGTAATCGTAAATTTTTGGCGATTTATAATAAATAGAACAAGCTAATATTCTTTCATTTTCGTTCCATTTTTGTGTTTTTGCTTTTTGGGTCAGTATCATTTTACACAAATTTTTGACTTGTTTAGTATTTTCGCTATTGTCTATCAAATTTTTTAAATTATTATTTTTTAATTTGGCTTTTAATTTATAATTTTGTTTTAGAACTTTTTTAGGCAAAACTTCCGGAAAGGGGTTGTGAGCTATCAAGATGACGTCATCACATAACGGTACTAAATATCTCAAAGTTTCCAAATATATATACCATTAGTGGCGATGGCGCCATCTAGTGGTCGAAAAATGCATTACAAAATGTTCCTAAGATTTTGTAGCATTTTTATTAAAATGTTATATTTTTCCTGTAAGACAATAAACTGGAACCAACATCTTACAATATTGTAGGGCATGATATTGTCTTTCATAAACATCTTGTTTCATCTGGATCGGTGCTACCATTTTTGAGATATTGCAATTTAAAGTGAAAATTTTTTATAAAAAAAAAAAAAATCAAACTTTCAAAAAAACTACTATAACTGTGAAATTTTCAAAAACACCCTGTATTATTATTATACCATTAGAAAGGTCTCTTAAAACTCTTTCCAACGGTATATAATAAGTTTTACATATGTTGACAAATAGCCCCACCAGAGAACATAAATGCAAAAATGACACAACAATTTTATCAAAAAATACATTTTCATACTTTATTTCTCATAAATTTATTTTGGCTTTTTGTTTTCCAGTTGAAATATTTATTTTAAAATGTAAGAATGTACTTTATATGTTGAGACAACATTGAGTTAGGTTTTAGTAATTTATTTGGAGGGATTTTGGAGGTGACAACCTCATAGTTTTAAAATTTTTTTTATTTAAATATGTATGTAAAAATATAATTAGAAAGGACCTTAGAGTTAGCTACAAAATCACAATTATTCGCTTTTTCCAGAATATTTAAAAACATATATACACACAAGAACCTGAATCAGGAGGGATTTTAGAGTTGAATTCTAAATCAGGATTACCGCTTTTTCCAGAATATTTATATGTGTGTTTGTATATACAATGTTAGAAGAGATTTTTAAGTTTGATTCTTAATCAGGATTACCGCTTTTTCCAGAATATTTACAATATATGTGTATATGTATATCCAATATTAGAAGAGATTTTAGAGTTGGATTCTAAATCAGGATTGCCGCTTTTTCCATAATATTTATAAATATATATGAATATGCCAGATTCTGACTTAGAAAAGATTTTAGAGTTGGATTCAACTATTAGAGCTGGACTTATATATTCTTTATTTATTTATTTGTTTCATTATTTTTAATTATTTGATGCATCTTAATCATGCATCATTATTATAAATAAATAAACAAATAAACGTAATTAGGTATATATTTTAATTATATACTGATTAATGCCTACATATTTATGTGCATAATGTAAATCTATATTTTAGTAGATTTTTTTTTCAGACACTACGTATTACGACATTCCGCTAAGTTTTTAATACAAATTCCATTTATTATAAAGGTTATCAAGTTATCTTTAGTTAAAATAATGAAATAAAAATATAATCCCTATCTGCTATCACAAATTTTAAACTAACTATAAAATCTGGAAAAAGCGGCAATCCTGAATTTAAATGCAACTCTAAAATCCTCCTAATTCAGATTCTTATAATCTGATAAAGCGCATAATTCTGATTTTGTAGCCTAAGGGCCTTTCTAATTATATTTTTACATACATATTTAAATAAAAACAAGTAAAGAAACAGTCAGTCGGTGCAACCGACTTAGAAATACCCTACACCTATTTGGTTGGTAAGGACATATCCATAAGTCATTTTAACACCATAAAATCTGTAATTAATTTGATCGTAAGACATAGCTAACCAAATTAACTTTATAATACTAAAAACATTTTCTAATTACACTATCTATTAAAAAATATTGCAAATTCTTACTAATTTATCTATTTAAAAATATTAAAAAACAAACAAACTTGAAATAAATGAAAATATATTTATTCCAATTCAATTACAGAATGAAAAAATTCTAATTATTAAATTTTGTGATAAAAAAATAATCAAAGCATAATATATTTAATAATCCAAATTTTTCAAAATTGCAATTATTTTAAATGGTTAGTTTATATACCTAATAGAAAAGCTTATAAACGCAAAATATGCAATAAATGTATTTCTAAAATACAATTACAAATTTAGACTTTTACATATAATTCATTTAAATATTCAAATAAATTTTACATAAATGCAGCAAGTACCTTTAAACATAGCTGAACCACTACAATTAAATCTAGATTTCGGAGACACATAGGACATAGGAAATATATTCTTTGGCTTTGAAATTAAACTCGACCAGAACCAATTCCCATGGTACTTTCATTACTAGTAACCTAGAGTTTAAATTTCATCAAAATACCGGCATTATTTTTTGAGTTATGGTGTTTTTAAGATATATGTTTTTTAGTCCTTGAACTTGTCAAGGGTTCCAGAACCCGAAACCATGGTACGATTTCGCCCATATTCAGTCCCGTCATACTTTCAATACTAGTTAACCCTTGTATACAATTGGAACGTTCTATCTTAATTTTAATTTACTAGTTTTATTAATTTCGATGATAAGCTTTTACACATTTGGGGGGTCTAAGAGAGGTCCTGAACCACCAGTTTAAATGATCCCAAATTAGGGGGGCACGGAAAAAATAGTAAGGAACACCCTGGGCCAAATTTGAAGCTTCTACATTTGTTTCAAGTTACTATTTTTATTAATTTCGAAAATATGCTTTAAGGTCCTCGGAACTGAGTGGCTGGTCCCCGACCCACTAGTCCAATGGGGCCCAAATTTCAAAGACACTTACGCAATAGGAAGGGACACCCTGATACCAAAGGTTGGAGGTTATATCTTCATTGGTTTCGGAATTACGTTAGTTTGGCCTAAATTCGATCAAAAAGTTCTCAGTTCCGAACCCATTGTCCAATCCTCACCGTACGTAATCACCGCCGTAGTTTCATTACCAATAACCTACAGCACAAATTTCATGAAGATAGCCTCATTAGTTGTTGAGTTATCGTGATTTTTAATTTATGTTCGTTATCCCTGACACCGACTTAAAGGTCCAGAATCCGAACCCATGGGCTGATTTCGCCCTTATACAGCCCGCGCTTTACTTATAGTACTAGTTAACCCTTGTACACTATTTGAACGGTCTATCTTAATTTGAAGTAACTATTTTTAGTAATTTCGATTATAAGCTTTTAAAACTTGGGAGGTCTGCGAGGGGAACTGAACCACCTCTCCAATTGATCCCAAATCAAGGGAACAGGTAAGAGATAGTAAAGAACACCCTGGTGGCAAATTGGAAGCTTCTACATTTTTTGAAGTTGTTATTTTTATTAATTTTAAAGATATGCTTTAAGGTCTTCGGAAATGTGTGGCTGGTCCCCGACCCAGTACTCCAATGGGACCCAAATTCCCAAGACACTTAGGAAATAGGAAGGGACACCCTGATACCAATTTTGGAGGTTCTATCTTCATTGGTTTCGGAATTATGCTCGTTTGGCCTAAATTCGATCAAAAAGTTCTAGGTTCCGAACCCATGGTTCAATCCCGACCTTACGCAATCCCCGAAGTAGTTTCATTACTAGTAACCTACAGCACAAATTTGATGAAGATAGCGTCATTAGTTGTTGAGTTATCGTGATTTTTTATTTATGTTCGTTAGCCCTTCGATCGATTAAAAGGTCCAGAATCCGAACCCATGGGCCGATTTCGCCCATATGCAATCCCCGCCGTACTTTCAGTCCTAGTAATCTACAGTTAAAATTTCATCAAGATAGCTCCATTATTTTTTGAGTTATCGTGCCTACGGACGGACGGACGGACGGACGGACGGACGGACGGACAGACGGACGGACGGACGGACATGGCTATATCGACTCAGGCGGTCACGCTGATCACAAATATATATACTTTTCCATATCTAGCTCGCTTCCTTTATGTGGTTACAAACACCATACCAAAGTTAATATACCCCTTTACCTATTCTATAGGTGTAGGGTATAAAAATTTTAAAACTTTGAGGTTGTCACCTCCAAAATCCCTCAAAACAAATTGCCAGAACCAAACTTAATATTGTATCCAAACCTAAAATGCATTCTTACATTTTTAAATTTGCCAAAAAGCCAAAATAAATTTATGAGAAATAAAGTATGAAAATGTATTTTTTGATAAAATTGTTGTGTCATTTTTGCATTTATGTTCTCTGGTGGGGCTATTTGTCAACATATGTAAAACTTATTATATACCGTTGGAAAGAGTTTTAAGAGACCTTTCTAATGGTATAATAATAATACAGGGTGTTTTTGAAAATTTCACAGTTATAGTAGTTTTTTTGAAAGTTTGATTTTTTTTTTTTTTTATAAAAAATTTTCAATTTAAATTGCAATATCTTAAAAACGGTAGCACCGATTCAGATGAAACCAAATTTATATGAAAGGCAATATCATGCTCTACAATATTATATGATGTTGGTTCTAGTTTATGGTCTTACAGGAAAAATATAGCATTTTAATTAAAATGCTACAAAATCTTAGGAAATTTTTGTAATGCATTTTTCGACCACTAGATGGCTCCATCGCCACTAATAGTATATATATTCGAAAACTTTGAGATATTTAGTACCGTTATGTGATGACGTCATCTTAATAGCTCACAACCCCTTTCCGGAAGTTTCACCCTTTTTTATATACTAATTTTAAATTGAAAAACTTTTTCCTCCAAAAAGAAACTGAAAATGAAAGTTTATTACTACCCCATTTTAGTTTTTTTTTTGGTGTTTGGACAATCTGAAGACTCTCTGAAAATTCTGGGATTTGAAATTTTGGAACTGGTGGTTTCTTACTATTTTGTTTCGGCTTTTTTTTTGGTGTTTTGACTATTTCAAGACTTTCTGTTAACTCTGTGGTACGAAATTTTTGTGTTAAATATTTTTGGGTAATCGGAGGAGTTTTAAGAAGATTTTCTTCATTTAAGTTCGAAGCAATTTCAGAGTAATTTTTATTACCGGTTTTGTTTACTTCAATTTTTTCGTTTTTTTCTTCGAAATCGTATAAAAAGTTATCGTCTAATAAGAGCGTTGGAATTGCATTCCGTTTAAGCTTTTCGTTTTTTATAAATTCGTTTTTGAAATGTTTTATACAAATATGCTCCACTGATTTTGGCATATGCTCAACTTTTAACATTTCAAGCCATTTACGCATTTTTTCAGCATTTTCTATAGGTTGTTCATTTATGTTTTGTAAATTAAATTAATTTAGAAAAATATTTAACTAATTAGAACTTTATATACTTAGTTAGAAGCTAAGAGTTCAATTATTAGGAGATGATGACGATCTTGATATAACAGATGATGTCAATGACGTCATCGTCAATGTTGAAAAAAATAAAACATGTGGAAAAGAAATTACAAGTAATCTTAATTACTTGGAAATATTAAAAACAAAAAACACTGATAAAATGAATAATAATACAAATAATAGCACTAATATTAATAATGAAAATATAAAAAACTTACCCGGTCCGTCTAATATAAAACCATTAAACAATAATCCAAATAAAAAAAATCCAAAAAATTCTACCCTAAATGAAACTAACTTAAATTCACCAAATAACAATACTAATAATAATTCAACTAATAACATTAAAAACAAAAAAGTGCCACCAATATTTATTACGTCTAACGACTTAGACATAATAAAAAAATTAATTGAATTTCAATTAAAAATTAAAAATTATTTTATTAAATCAATAAAAAACACACGCCATATTCTGTATTTACAAACCGAATGTGAATATAAAAAAACTTTTGAATCTTTAAAAGAAGCTAAGGTAGAATGCTTCTCTTATACCATGAAAAGCCAAAGACCGATTAGCCTTGTGTTAAAAGGTCTTCATAACGATTACGCACCAGAAGTAATACTAAACTTACTTAATTCAAATAATGTAGAACAATGTAAATTCTCCAAAGTATTGAGAATGACCACAAAAAAGTCAATAAAAGAAAATATAAAGTTACCAATCTACATTGTTCAAGCGGAACCACAAAGTTCAATTAACAACATTCTTAATATAAAACATATTGACCATCAGATAATAAAATGGGAGAAATTAAAAAAACCAACTATAACACAATGCAAAAGATGTCAGCGATTTAACCATTCGGCTTATAATTGCAACATGGAATTAAGATGTGTAAAATGTGGCGGTAACCACTTACCAGCAAACTGCACTATTAAAAAAGAAAGCCCAGCAGAAAAATTATTTTGTACTTTGTGCAAGTCATATGGTCACCCTGCATCTTACACAAAATGCCCAGTCTTCACAAAAAAAATAAATGATATTGAGATAAGTAAACAAAATAAAATAAAAAAAACAATAAATAAAACAACAAAAATTGATAGTTTTGTAAAAAGCACCTGCTCCTATGCAAATGCTGTTTGCAACAACAATAACAATACTAATAACAACAACAATAACAATATTAATAACAACAATAGCAATATTAATAACAACAATAACAATATTAATAACAACAATAACAATGCCAACAATAAAAATAATATTTCATCTGAAAATAATACAAATAACAATAACAACATAAATTTAGATAAAATACTTTTAGCTATAAGTGATTTAACAAAAAATGTAAACAAATTAAATGAAGATTTTAAAAATGCACAAAATGAAATGCAAAAAGAAATGCAAAGTTTATCTGCAAGGGTAGATTTCTTATTTGAAACTGTCCATGATGATGAATAAAACTTTGCTACAATTAAAATTAAAAATGTTTTCTATAAATGTAAATTCTTGTAGATCTTATCTTAAACAACTTTCATTAATAAATTTTTTAAATGTTCACAACCCGGATGTGGTTACCTTATGTGAAACGAAATTAGATAAAACTAGTCGTATAAAAATAAAGGATTATAAATTAATTCGACATGATAGATCTGAAGCTACTTTAGGTGGAGGTACGGCCATTCTAATTAAAAATAATTTAAAATTTGATATAATTAAAGAATACACTCTAAATAGGTTTAAATGTTTAGAAGTATGTATTATAAAAATAAGACTTTTAAATAGAAATAAAAATCTTTTTATAATATCTGCTTATGCATCACAAAATCATAATGCTAATTTTAATAAAGAATTACTGGAATTATTTCAAACTCTTCAATTAGATAATATTAATAACTATTTTATTTTGGCAGGAGACTTAAACGCTAAACACATAAAATGGGGAAATCAATCAAATAATGCTCGAGGATCTATTCTCGAAAAATTTATTGAAAGATTTAATTGTATGTATAGGATTAAATTATATTCTTCCGATATACCGTCATTTCCGAGAGGAGAATCGTATATCGACATATTCCTAACTGACATAAGAATTAATTTAAAAACTAATAATCAGAACCAAATAAAAACATATTCTTATGATAGTGACCATTTAGCTTTAGGGACTGAAATTAGTTATAATAATAGGGAAGAATATTTACTGGCTCCATCACCTGAAAAAATTTACTTATTTAGGAAAGCTAAATGGAACAAATTTAAAAAAGTGTTAAATAATTTAGTAAGAAATGATGATGTTCTTAAAAATATTCCTAACAATAAAAACCTAACAGATAGGGACATTGACTTTTATATCGAAAACATTGAAAATTCAATACGGAAAGCAATGTCGTTAGCAATCCCATCCAAAAACAATAATTTTAATAGCCTAGATATTTACTTAAATCCAACTATTACTAGACTTAAAAAATATAAAAGTGAATTACTTACAGCTAAATTTAAATTAATTAAAATAAAAATAGACAAAAACGCACCATCATTTCTAAGAATTAATTCATTACTGAAAAACATAAATTCATTAATAAAACAAAATATTAAACTCTCAATAAATAATTATTGGACTAACAGAATCAAAAACATAAAATTATCAAACAATAAAAACTTGTTCTCTGAAATTAAAAAAATTTATAAAAAACAAACCTCAAACAAAATTGACTACTTAAAAATTCCAATTAACAATACGCAAATTTTAAACGACGCCCAATTAAATTTAAATAAACTTAAAATAGAAAACAATAATTATATTATCAAAGAAAACGAACACATAAATGAAGTAATGGCAACACATTTATACCAAGTTCAAAAGCAAGTTACAAACAGATTTTCCCCGATAAGTAACAATGTAGAGCAAAGTATTAACAATTTAAACCAAATAATTCAAAATAACAAAACAAATAAAATATCCCTTGTTAAATTTAACAATCATTTACATTCAAATAATTTACTTGAAAATGAAACTTTAAATAATTATTTTATAGCTCAAAATGAACTCAAAGATATTTTATCAAAACTTAAAGGTAAAACATCGTCAGGTATAGATAAAATTCCAAATATAGTGTTAAAACATCTTCCTATTTCAGTAATTAACTTATACACAATAATTTTTAACAATTGCCTTAATATAAGCTACTTCCCAAATAAGTGGAAAAAAGCAGTTGTTATTACATTAAAAAAACCAGGAAAAAGTGCTTCAGATCCTAGCAGTTATAGACCAATAAGTTTATTACCAAATATAGGAAAAATCCTAGAAATAATAATAAATAAATTTATAGTCAAAATAACTGAGATTAAAAATATTATACCATCAAATCAGTTTGGTTTTCGTCATAAACACAGCACAATACATGCTATGACGAAGCTTTCATCGGATATATGTAGAAATATAAACGATGATAAGGTTGTAGCAGCATGTTTTGTGGACTTTGAAAAAGCTTTTGACACCGTCTGGATTGATGGTATAATATACAAACTCATAAAATATCAATATCCCTTACATTTAGTTATTCTGATTAACAACATGATAAGAGGTAAAACTTTTAGCACATGGGGGTCGGATAATCATTTATCCAAAGAATTCAAATTATCCGATGGGTTACAACAGGGCACCGTAAATTCCCCTATTTTGTTCAATATATACATAAGCGAATTACTGAATTCTCTAAATAAAAATTTAGAGCCCAATTACAGTATAGCATTTGCGGACGATCTGACAATTTACGCAACAAGTAATAATCTAAGAGATGCACAATACATTTTACAAAAAATGTTTTATAAAGTGATATCTTATAGTAATCTTTGGAAGCTAAAAGTAAATTATCAAAAATGTGAAACTATGTTATTCAGGAATACTATTAACAAGGTAAAATATAATGTTAAATCATGCTGGAGAGATTTTTATATATTAACTCCGGACAAAACAAAAATTAAAAACTCTGTGAACTTCAAGTATTTAGGAGTTCACTATAATTATATGTTAAACTTTAACTATCATGTTAAAAATCTAATAAGAAAAGCAAATAACGCCTTTATTAATTTAGGAAAATTGTTCTTTTCCAGAACACTTTGCAACAATGTTAAATTGCTCTGCTACAAAACCTTAATCCGTCCAGTACTAACATATGCCTGTCCAATATGGTATAATATTAATGCTTCTGTGATGGAAAAATTAAGAATATTCGAACGCAAGTGTTTAAGAGCTTGTACAAATTACAATAGAAAACCTAACACTAATATGCACTATTATTCAAATAAATTTATATATGATAAGGCGAACATAGTTAGAATCGACAATTTTATCATCCGTCTCATACGTAACCATATTCAAAGGAGTAGTGAATCATGCGAGAACTCATCAATCTGCCATCCATGGTACGAAAATTTTGAGTACATTAAAAACTGCCTAGTTACAGGTTTTTTGCCTCCAGAAGGATTCGTGTTTTTGGACAAACATAATTATATTGAAAATAATCAAAATATTCCGATTTTATACCACTATAAAAGAAACGCGAAAATAAAACAAATACCTTTAAATTTAAATATAATAAATATTAATGACAATGAGTTGTTTAAATATGATAATTACATTCCTGCAAAAAATAAATTAGAAATTAAAAAACCATACTTTTGGAAAAATTTAGATGTAACGTAGGTTATTGTAGGTTTAGGTATAGGTATAAGTATTAGGTTATTTTAGTTTTAAGTTTTTATAAAACATATAAATAAAAAAAATTGGTTTTTATATAAAAAAAATTTTTCCAATAAATTCAATTATATTAATATTAAATTAAAACTAAAATATATTATGTTAAAATCAAAATATCAATATTAAAACATCAAAGGAGATTATATTAATATAGTTCTAAATAAATTGTGAGAGCTGACATATTGGTCAGCCATGTACAAATTACATTTTAGCATATAAGAATTCTTTTTAAGTTTTTGTTTTTGAATTGTTAAAAAATAATATAATGAATAGAAAAATAAAACACTAAAAAAAAAAAAAAAAAGAAGCTAAGAGTTTATGTACATATCTTATCAAAAAACTACATTTATATAGGTACATACTGTATAAAATTATGTCTATATTTAAGCCTAAGAAATTCATATTTGAAATAATTTACTTACTTGGAAATGAAAAAAATTTCAAGTTAGGATTATTTCTTCCATTAGAATTGCAAAATTTTGCAATGCACCTTTTTTTTATATTTTTCATTCTTAGTTTTTTCAAAACTCTTAAAATAACAACACAGGTTGACCGTTGAATGGTTGAATACTTGTAATTGATCGATAAAAATTAAAAAAATTACATACTAGAAAAAAAATTGCTTTTTTAAAAATATCCAAACATATTTTTAATATTTGAGCATGTGGTTGTGTATTTGATCATTCATAGACTATATAAGTACATTATCATTATAAGAACCAAAAGAAGTATGATAAGAAGTAAGAAGTAAGACGTAAGAAGTAAGAACTTCAAGTTATTATGTAAATATAAATGTGTATACATTTCTCTAGTAAAAATACAAAAACAAAATACATTTATGTAAATATAAAATGTGTATACATTTCTCTAGTAAAAATACAAAAACAAAATACATTGCATGGTGTAATTTATTTGATGTGATGTTCTTTTTTTTTGGTGAAGGTGAATTCATTTGAGGAACCTTTTAAACTATTTTTTGAGTTTACTACTTTTCTTAAAGCTTAAAACCTCTATATATATTATACTTACTCAATGGTATATATTAAGTGCGTGCGCGTAGCTGTGTGCATTGTATATATATTTTGAAATTTACTTTTTAGTAAATAAATATGCCAGTATGTATACTTTTATGTATTAGGTAAACAAAATTTTTCTGAATAGAATAAGTGTTCCCTAATGCATTCAAAAGATGACCATCGTTTATTTTTCTCAAAAATATTTCATACTAAAAAAGTTTATATGAATTTGTCCCTCTTCCTATTATCTTTACTCAATGGTTTTACTAAGTTTCACTCACAAAATTAAGAACTTTTGTGTTTTTTTTTTTTTAATATTATTGTTTGAATTATTTAAAGTTCAAAATCGAAAAAATGAAAATACAACAAAAAACAAGTTAAGAAACAGGAAGTCGTTGCAACATACGAATACCCTACACTTAATTGGCTAAAAATAAATTAAAACTTTTTCTTCTGAGCACTTCTGTAATAAATAAGTAATACAATCATAATTCTCCTAATATCTGTGACACTAATTTTCATTAAACTTAAAGTTATTCGAAAGAAATATTTATTTGTAATATAATTTGATTGTTTTTAATATAAACTACAAACATTAATGCTTTAATTAGCTTTTTGTCAGAAAATTTGGTAATTGACATTTTTAAAAATTTAAAATAATTTAAGTTACTAGAATATGTACCATTTATAAAGCTTATAAATGCAAAACATGCAATAAATGTCTTCCTAAAATACAATGACAAATTTAGAACTTTTGATAATATCCATTTAAATATAAAAATTAATTATACATACATGCAGCAAGTACCTTTGAACACAATTTAAGTACGCATTTCTCAATTAAATATTACCTATGTTAAATACTTCATTAAATTATCTGATATAATAAAACACGAACTACAATTGATCCCACATTTCAGGAACATCAGGAAAAATATACCTTGTACCAAATTTGAAGGTTCTATCTTTATTTGAAGGTACTACCTTTATTAATTTCGAAGATAAGCTTTTTAATATTGGGATTTATTCAAAGGTACCTGAGCCATCACTTCAATTAAGTCTAAATTTTCGAGACACAAAGAAAATGAGAAGAACACCGTTATACTAAATTTCAAGTTACTATCTAAATTATTATTTTCCAAGATATGCTTTTGGAAAGATATTGGGAGTTATGTGGTTGGTACCCAATCCACTACTCCAATTTTTCCCAAATATCAAAGACACAAAGAAAATAAGAAAAATCACCTGGGCCCCAAACTTGAAGGTTCTCTCTTCATTAGTTTCGGAATTATGATCATTTCACCTCAACCCGATCTAAAGCTTGTAGGGAATCCATGGCTCCGATCTTGACCTTTTTCTATCCTTGCCGGACTTTTGTCAAAAGTAACCTACAGTATCAATTTTCTCGGACAGCGTTATTATATTGAGTTATTCTTCTTTTGGATATATGCTCCTTAGCCTTTGAACCGATCAAAAGCTCCTAGAATCCGAACCTATAGCCCGATTTTCCCCATATAAAACCTCCTCTGTACTACCTATTAAGATGTACTGTATAAAAAGTTTAAATAATACAAAATTCAAAATTATTTGTGTACATGCCTTACTTACGGTATATTAACGATTTTTTTTTTTTTATTCTGTCAAAGCTTCTTAAATTATGTTTTCTATTAGAAAGTGAAAAAATTAAAATGATCATATTTCATACGTGAGCTAAAATGTTTGCATAAATAATAATGAGGAGCAGTTTTCAATAAGAAAAGTGATGAATGCTACTTTAATTATACAAATATCTTAATGATTTTAAAATACATTAAATTGAAATTGTGGGGAAATTCATTTATTATTTTTAAATTATATATATATATATATATATATGAATTTATAGTATCAAAGTTTAATTCAAACTAAAAAAAAAGGAAAGTATTATATATAGGATTATCTTTAAATTATAAATGCTTAAATCTTAAATCAATGTTTATCAAAATACTTAAACTATTGAAATTCCATTTATTGTACTTAGTGTAGCTTGCTAAAAATACTTTATTTATTTTTAAATACTATAACTCTGGATTTACACAGGCCAAGTACTATTTTATGTTAAATTGTATGTCGAATTGAGATTAAACACCACAATATCAAATAGTAAGGTAGTAAATTGTTGTAAGTGTAACAAAAAATTAAATTTAAAAAAGTTTAGGTTATTCAAATTAATAGTGAGTGTAGAGGCTGTTTTCATAGCCATGGTTGGGTAATTTCTGTAAGACAGGCGATCTACACTTTCAAATATTGCGTGAATTGTACAAAACAATTGTAGAAAGCAATGGATTCCTATTGGCAGATAACTTTATATAACGACCGATTTCTTAAACCTGTTTAGATGACATATTTACAAATAATCCACAATTAAAAGTAAATATTAATTACCTTAATGCAGATATATCTGATCATAAATTAATATTTGCAGAAGTAAACACAAACTCGAAAACCATACATAATAACTATACTACTGTCAATATCAAAGCTGTTAATCAGATCAAACAAAATCTTCAAAAAAAACCTATAATATTAAAAGCAATAAATATCAGTGAAAATTGTTCACATTTCATAAAAAATCTTAAACAGATAATCAGTACCGCCTCATATAAAAAATGAAGATAAATAAAAAGTACAAACCAGGTTAGTATCATCATGATTGAACTTTAGCAAATAATATAAAAAAATTTTGGCACAATAAATTAACAAGGGATTATAATTATGAATTTCATCGTAGTAAATATAAGTTTTTACTAAATAAATACACAGCGATTAAAAGGAAAAAAAGAAAAATTAATGATCAACAAATAAATCAAAACATTTGTAAATCAGCAATTATCGGAGTACTTAAAAGTAAACAATATTGCAGACAGAAACCAATATGGATTCCGTAAAGGCTCCAACACAACTGCAGCCCTATTCAATTCAATTAACTTCATACAAAAAAAATAAGTAGTAATAAATAAGTTGCTTTGATATTCGATTTAAGTAAAGCTTTTGATATTATAGATAAAAAAAAAGAAAAATCCTGTTGTTTACTCTATTTGAATGCGGAAAAATGGGTAAAGAATACAACTGGGTTAAAAATTATTTGAATGACAGAAAACAATATGCCGAATGTGAGCAACTAAAAAGTGAACTACAGGATGTTGATTATGGGGTGATACAAGGCAGCTCATTAGGACCAAAGCTTTTCGCATGCTGTATAAACAATTTTTCACAATTACAATTATGCAGTAAACAATTTATTTTTTCTGATGATGATTTTTTGCCAAAGAAGATAATTACGAAAACCTCAAACTTAATAAAAATGAAGATTTTGAAAAAATGACCAGTTGGATGATTAATCATAGGTTAATATTTTATTAAAAAAACAGAATAGCCATGCTCACAATTTAAAAATAATAACGAACAATATACAAATGGAAGAAATGCCAGTATTCAAATATTTTGGAGTTATATAGATTCAGAGCTAAAATGGAATTATCAATCAAATCATATAGCAAAAAAATGTAGACTTGTAGATGGAGTTCTGAAATTAATAAAAGACAGGGTACCTAATAAAGCTTAGAAATCGAAATTTGATAACTTATTCTATTCGACTATAATATATGGAATAACTATATGGACCAATAAATTCCAAAAGAATATCGAAACCCTTCAGAAATTTCAAAATAGGGCTATAAAAAATCTATATGGTTAACACATAATAGTACGTTTCACACATATAATAACAGAACAGCTATTCAAATACCTATAGAGAATATCTTAATTAAACTACATGGGCTCTAAATGGAATACTTGACTCATCAATAAATAATTACAACAAGCTACCAAACGAAGTGAAAAAAAATCAAATGAATAAAATAAAAAATAAAATCAAAGAGCATTTTCTAGATTTCTTGTTGTAAACTGTTGTACTACATTGTTGGTATAATTTGTTATAATTTTTAACCTTTTGATTGTTTTGTTATTTTTTTTTTTTTCTAATTTTTTTAAATAATTTTTGTTTGGTTACATTTTAATTACAACAACAGCGCAATAATATTGTCTAATCTGAATTATATTAATATCAACAATACTGCATAAAACTAATTTTTAAGTTTACAATTGAATATTAAGGATAATTTTTGAGTTTTTTTTTTTAATTTTTTTTGTTAATACTTTACATTATATGAATTTACTATTTAATTTTAATATTATGTATGGGTTTTACAGCTTTTTTGTGTTGAATGTCTAATTTATTAATATAATATTTTATGGTTGCTCTGCACCATATTGGATTTAAGTAACATAAGTGTGATGAAATAAAGGACGAGCGTATTATGAGTAAAACGCCTTTTCCAAAGAATTTTCATAGTCTCTTAAAAACACCTATAACACCTAACTAACTAGACCTATAACTAGACCTAGGTAGTTAAAATGTTGTTCGACTATTTCTAATGATTTGTGTTTATAATTAATGCTAAGATTATTCCAATATTTTGTTCTCAAATAACATAATTACAAAATCTGGCACTCTGTGATGAGAAATTTTTTTTCTCATTAATCATAATTTAATTACCTTTATGACATATATAAATCACCAGGAAGTAGGTCAAGTTATGTTAAAAGTAGGTGACCTTGACGTCGGTGGTGCCGGTAATTAGGTCAGATTGGCTTAGAAGTAAGTTAAACAACTTTTGTTATTTATATTGTAATAGGGAATCATGTAAAAGTAGTAAGTAAAAATATTTCCTTATAAAATTTTTATTTACAAGAATGCGTATGCAAATTAGCATGCAAAGAGAAAATTCAGTAAAAAAAGAAAAAATGCAAATTCCTTAAAAGTAAACCAGTTTCCTGTGTTTAAATAAAAAGGTAGTCTTGAAATGCGAATTGTAGGTAATTCAAATTTTTGTAAAATAAATGATAAATTTTTGTTTACGCATGTCTACTAAGGTACAGAAAAAATCTTGTTCTTGTTATTAATTTAGTTTTTTGTTTTTTTGTACCCTACACCTATAGAATAGGTAAAAGGGTATATTAACTTTGGTATGGTGTTTGTAACCACCTAAAGGAAGTGAGCTAGATATGAGAAAGAATTTATATTTGTGATCAGCGTGACCTCCTGAGTCGATATGGCCATGTCCGTCCGTAGGCACGATAACTCAAAAAATAATGGAGCTATCTTGATGAAATTTTAACTGTAGGTTACTAGGACTGAAAGTACGGCGGGGATTGCATATGGCCGAAATCGGCCCATTGGTTCGGATTCTGGACCTTTTAATCGATCGAAGGGCTAACGATCATATGTAAAAAATCACGATAACTCAACAACTAATGACGCTTTCTTCATCAAATTTGTGCTGTAGGTTACTAGTATTGAAACTACTTCGGGGATTGCGTAAGTTCGGGATTGGACCATGGGTTCGGAACCTACAACTTTTTGATCGAATTTAGGCCAAACGAGCATAATTCTGAAACCAATGAAGATAGAACCTCCAAATTTTGTACCAGAGTGTCCCTTCCTATTAGTCGGGGACCAGCCATACATTTCCGAAGACCTTAAAGCATATCTTTAAAATTAATAAAGATAGCAACTTGAAAAAATGTAGAAGCTTCAAATTTGGAACAAGGGTGTTCCTTAATATCTCTTGCGTGTCCCTCCAATTTGGGATCAATTGGAGTGGTGGTTCAGTATCCCTCTTAGACCTCTTAAGTTTTAAAAGCTTATAATCGAAATTATTAAAAATAGTAACTTAAAATTAAGATAGAACGCTCAAATTATGTACAAGGGTTAACTAGTGCTTAAAGTTAAGCGTGGACTGCATTAGGGCGAAATCAGCCTAAGGGTTCGGATTCTGGACCTTTTAATCGGTTTCAGGGCTAACGAACATATATAAATAATCACGATAACTCAACAACTAATGACGCTATCTTCATGAAATATGTGCTGTAGGTTATTGGTAATGAAACTACGGCGGCGATTGCGTACGGTGAGGATTGCACAATGGGTTCGGAACTTAGAACTTTTTGATCGAATTTAGGCCAAACTAGCATAATTCCGAAACCAATGAAGATAGAACCTTCAAATTTGGTTTCAGGGTGTCGCTTTCGATTTCCTTAGTGTCATTGAAATCTGATCCCAATTGGAGTGGTGGGTGTGGACCAGCCACTCAGTTCCAAGGACCTTAAAGCATATTTTCGAAATTAATAAAGATAGTAACTTGAAACAAATGTAGAAGCTTCAAATTTGGCACATGGGTGTTCTTTACTATTTTCTGTGTGTCCCTCTAATTTTGAATCAATTGGAGTTGTGGTTCAGTACCTTTCTTAGACCTCCCAATGTGTAAAATTTATCATCGAAATAAATAAAACTAGTAACTTAAAATTAAGATAGAACGTTCCAATTGTGTACAAGGGTTAACTAGTATTGAAAGTTTGACGGGGACTGCATATGGGGGAAATCGTTTGTTCAATGAGTTCGGAGTCTAGAAGCTTTTGATCGATTTGAGGCCAAACGAGTATAATTTCGAAGACAAAGAATATATTTCCTATTTCCTATGTGTCCCCGAAATTTAGACTTAATTGTACTGGTTCAGCTATGTTCAAAGGTACTTGCTGCATTTATGTAAAATTTATTTTTATAATATTTAAATGAATTATATGAAAAGGTGTAAATTTGTAATTGTATTTTAGAAATACATTTATTGCATATTTTGCGTATAAGCTTTTCTATTAGGTATATAAACTAACCATTTAAAATAATTGCAATTTTGAAAAATTTGGATTATTAAATATATTATGCTTTGATTAGCTTTTTATCACAAAATTTAATAACTAGAATTTTTTCATTTTGTAATTGAATTGGAATAAATATATTTTTATTTATAACAAGTTTTTTTGTTTTTTAATATTTTTATAAATAAATAAATTAGTAAGAATTTGTAATATTTTTTAAGAGATAGTGTAATTAGAAAATGTTTTTAGTATTATAAAGTTAACTTGGTTAGCTATGTCTTACAATCAAATTAATAACAGCTTTTATGGCGTTAAAATGACTTACGGATATGTCATTAAATTTGGACCAAATAGGTGTAGGGTATTTCTAAGTCGGCACCGACTGACTGTTTCTTTACTTGTTTTTTCTTTATTTCTATTTAAAAAGTAATACATAGGTATATAATAAAGTTATTGTTTTTAATTCCTTAAAACTAAATAAAAGAAAAATGGTATTTATAGAGATCGTAGCACAAGCTTTCTGATCTCGTAATTGATTTTTGATTAGTAAATACATAATTTTCCAATATATAAACAATATTCGTAAGCTACTTATTTAAATTTATTATTTATTCTTAATGTAAGAAAAACAAAAATTTTCTTTTCATTGTTGAACTATTCTTCTCTTTTAATGATTTATTTATGTGCTATTATTCAAAATTATTTTTGTTTTTAATTCCTTCTTAAAGATTATTAGGGAATCAATTTTTTTTTAACTCGTTGGGTAATTCATTGAATAGTTTTAAGCATTTTTACAGGCAATTATTATTTTGTTGATTTATTTTAAACAGTGAAAGGTACAAGTTTGATTTGTTGCGTGTGTTATGTGTATGGATTAAATATCTATTCAGAATGAACTTATGTTTGATTTTATTATTTATTATTTTAAATGCTGTTATATATAGTTTTCTTTTACATATATTAATGAAATTTATATATCTATCCGAATATAACAAATGTGTTGGGTGCCTAGGAGGATAAAAATGGAAAATTTTAATTGCTTTTTTATGTATGATATCAACTTGATGTAATAGTTGCTGATTTGCACCACTCCATATAGGATTGAGATAAATAATGTGTGACAAAATGAATGACGAATATATTTGTTATAGAGCATTGGTCGATAACAACTTCGTAGCCTGTATAAAATAAATATGTATGGTGACACTTTACTGATTATATGCTGGATATGATCTCCGCATTTTAACTTTCTATCAATACTTAGGCCTAAATAGTTAAAACTGTCTACAGTATAGATAACTTCAGAATTGTAGTGAAAATTTTCAGAGCTGTATAATTTATTGCCTAGTAAAAGAATTTTAGTTTTTTTAATATTTAAGCTTAGCCTATGTTGGGTGAGCCATACCTCTATCATTTTGAAATCATATTTAATAGCACTCCTTAATTCATTTTCGGTTACAGAAGAGTATTTTATCACAGCATCGTCGGCATATAGCTTGACGAACCTTTGAGAGCTAGTCGAATAATATCATCGATAAAGAGCTTGAATAGATCTGGTCCCAAAATGGATCCCTGTGGGGCTCCCTTTTTAATATTTAAAAAATCACTACCAGAATTTCCTACTTTAACTTTTTGTAACCTTTCAGTTAGATATGATTTAAAAAAATTTAAATCTTTAGAGGAAAATTCAAAATTAGCAAGTTTTAACAAAAGTATTTGGTGGTAAACTCAATCAAACGTTTTTTGCAAATCTAAAAATACACAAGATACATATTTACTATCATCTTAGGTTATAAAATTTGTCAAACTAAGGCATGCAGCTTGTGTTAGCATTGTTTTCAAAACCGTATTGTTCATTGTGTAGGATATTATTCATAATTACAAAGAAGTTTAATCCGTGTTTAATTGTGCTTTCAAATATTTTTGAGAAAGTATTCAACACTGAAATTGGCCGATAGTTTGATGGGCTTGATGTAACACCAGCTTTGTATATAGGTGTTACTATTGCCTTTTTCAAACTTTTTGGGAAAACAGAGTTTTCAAAAGCAATATTTATTAGTTAAGCTAGCACTGGTGAAAGTTTAGAGGAGAATTTCTTAGAAAACTTGATAGATATTTTGTCATATTCAGTAGCAGCTGATATCTTCAGTTTAGAAATTATATGTTCAATTTATTCTATTTTTGGTTTAGGATTTACACTAACGAGTAACATTTCATAATCAGAAAGAGGCGTATTAGTAATGGCAAGGTAAAATGTATATTTGATTAAAGCACTGATAAGATGATCAATAATTGTTCTAGTTGTTTTACTAACTCTCGTAGCATAATCAGGTATAATTTTATTATAAATAAAGAACCCATTACTTAACAAAGTGTTGGTATATGTTGTTACATGGCTCTTATTCACATCTAGTAGGTTGAGATTAATATCTCCTAAAATGATAGAATTTTTATAGGTAGATGTAATTTCATTAAATTTATGAATAAACTCAAACACCTCTGTCTCGGGTGATCTATAAATTCCAACAATATTAATATTTAGGCTATTTAATTTAACTACTAAAATATTCGTTTTATTCAATTCCTCTTCTACAACAAAACTAGAATCTATGTTTTCATTTATGTATACTGCAACCCCACCATGTGGTTCTAATATATTAGCAAAATAAGAATCTTATACAGGTATGTTGAAAAACTTGTTTCCGTTTTAGCATACAATTTAAATTTGATATATTTTGTTTGCATGCCCCTGACATATGTTTCACATTTAAACTATCATATTTTTTTCCATTATCAGACATCATATATAAAATTTAATCATATTTAATAAAAAACTAGGAAAAGTGTACTAGAGTAGACTGTGTCAACTCTGGGATACCCCTATGACCGTAACATATACATTATATCATCCGGTTAATTACTTTTGGCAAAATTTCAAACAAACAGCTTTATTAAGTTTAGCGTAAAAAAAAGAAGGAGTTGTATGGCAGCTACTCGAACCCACTGCAGTAGACCATCCAAACTTTGCAGAAACTTTAGCCATAAAACTAAACTACTTTTGGTAAAATTTTAGACAAGCAGCTGTAATAGGTAAAGAGAAATGCTCACATAAAAAAAGAAGTTGTATGGCAGCTACCCAAACCAATGGACCAAAATGGCTGGATTTAAATAGCGATGACGGCCATTGAAAAAAAAAAAATTTGCGAAATTTCAAGATCCTAGCTCCTTTTGTTTTTGAGTTATCGTGCGGACGGACGGTCATACATAGCTAAATCGATTTATTTTTCGATTCAGATCCGATCCATACACTTGAATCTATATCTACGTAATGGCAAATTTATTATACATTTTGACTATATAGTGATACGGGTATAACAAAATAGCATATGTACCATGTGAGAAGATAAAAAATATAAAAACTATTGTTTGATGGATGACAGACTGAATCGAGGTGTTTAAAAGTAATATGTGTTTATTACATAAATTTCGTGCTCGGTATAGATATATAATTTTCAAATATGTAATTTTTTTATTATTATTAGTATTATTAAATTTTTTATACCCTAAACCTATAGAATAGGTAAAGGGATATGTTAACTTTGGTATGGTGTTTGTAACCACCTAAAGGAAGCGAGCTAGATATGGAAAAGTATATATATTTGTGATCAGCGTGACCTCCTGAGTCGATAAAGCCGTGTCCGTCCGTAGGCACGATAACTAAAAAAAAATGGAGTTATCTTGATGAAATTTTAACTGCAGGTTACTATTAATGAAACGACGGCGGGGACTGCATACGGTCACGATTGAACCATTGGTTCGGAACCTAGAATTTTTTGATCGAATTTAGGCCAAACGAGCATAATTCCGAAACCAAAGCAGATAGAACCTCCAAATTTAGTATCACGGTGTCCCTTCCTATGTCCTTAGTGTCCTTGAAATTTGGGCCTGATTGGAGTAGTAGGTCGGGGACCAGCCACACATTTCTGAAGACCTTAAAGCATGTCTTTAAAATTAGTAAAAATATCAACTTGAGGAAATGTAGAAGCTTCAAATCTGGCACAAGGTTGTTCTTTACAATTTCTTGCGTGTACTCCTAATTTGGGATCAATTGGAGTGGTGGTTCAGGACCCCTTTTAGACCTCTCAAGGTTTAAAAGCTTACAATCGAAATTTCTAAAAATAGTAACTTAAAATTAATATACAACGTTCCAATTGTGTACAAGGGTTAACTACTATTTAAGTACAGCGCGGACTGCATATGGGCGAAATCAGCCCATTGGTTCGGATTCTGGACCTTTAAATCGGTCTAAGGGCTAACGAACAAATATAAAAAATTACAATAACTCAACAATTTTTGACGCTATTTTCATGAAATTTGTGCTGTAGGGTACTGGTAATTAAACTACTACCAGTACCCTACGTACGGTGAGGATTGGACAATGGGTTCGGAACTTAGAATTTTTTGATCGAATTTAGGCCAAACGAGCATAATTCCGAAATCAATGAAGAAAGAACCTCAAAATTTGGTATAAGGGTGTCTCTTTCTATTTTCTTAGTGTCCTTAAAATTAGGGACCAATTGGAGTAGTGCGTCGGGGATCAGTCACACAGTTCCGAAGACCTTAACGCATATTTTCAAAATTAATAAAAATAGTAACATCAAACAAATGTAGAAGCTTTAAATTTGGCACATGGGTGTTCTTTACTATTTCCTGCGTGTTTCCATAATTTTGGATCATTCTGAGTTTAGGACCCCTCTTGGACCTCCCAAGGTTTAATAGCTTATCATCGAAATTAATAAAAATAATAACTTAAAATTAAATTGTGTACAAGGGTTAACTAGTATTGAAAGTATGACGGGGACTGCATATGTGCATGCAAATGCGCATGTCGATATTAAATAATTTCTACATACTATTATCAACCAAATATATCAAATATAATTTCGATTTAAATTTAAAGGAATTGTATGAAAAGTTCTAAATTTGTAATTGTACTTTAGAAATACATTTATTGCATATTTTGCGTTTATAAGCTTTTCTAATAGGTACATAAACAAAAATTTAAAATAATTGTAATTTTGAAAAATTTGAATTATTAAATATATTATGCTTTGATTATCTTTTTATCACAAAATTTAATAATTAGAATTTTTTAATTTTTTAATTGAATTGGAATAAATATATTTTCAATTATTTCAAGTTTTTTTGTATTGTAATATTTTTAAAAAGATAAATTAGTAAGAATTTGTAATATTTTTCAATAGATAGTGTAATTAGAAAATGTTTTTAGTATTATAAAGTTAATTTGGTTAGCTATGTCTTACGATCAAACTAATAAAAGCTTTTATGGTTCTAAAATGCTTTACTCACTTCTCAGTAAATTTGAACCAAATAGGTGTGGGGAATTCTAAGTCGGTTGCACCGACTGACTGTTTCTTTACTTGTTTTTTCTTTAAAGTAGAAAATTGTTAATCTTATTAATAGAACACTTAAATATAAAATTAAAGTGATATTATATACAATAACTTAATATATTGGTGATATAGAATAATGTTGTAAATAATTGAAGTTATGCTTATAATGTTGTATAAAATTAAAATTATTCTAAATTTAATATATTTGGTTGATAATAGTATGTAGAAATTATTTAATATCGACATGCACATTTGCATGCACATATAAGTAATAGATAATGTAAATATTGTGTTAAATTGTTTAAATAAAAGATGAGAAAATAAAAATAAAAAATAAGAAATTAATGTAGCTCTGATATTCTTAATACCTAATTCTTAATTTTGAAGGGTGACGAAGCGCCTTCAAATTCCAAAAAAGCTCTATATTAAAATTGATATAACAAGAATTCTGTTAGGTTTATTTTTAATCAAAAAACGATAGAAGAGAGCTCCTTTTGTAGACTTTACAAAAATACTTCGCTAAAATGTTTGGGGTTGCCATACGGTGCTAAAAATTACCATTCTGCAAAACTCAATTTTTGCAAAATTTTTGGGCCCACATATCCTTTAAACGGTTCAAGCTAGGGTCTTGAAATTTGGAGCAGTTAGATCCTCAGAAATTAGTAGGAATCGGTAAACAAAATTTTTTTTTCAAGCCCCATGTTTAGGAGCTATAAGGGCTCGAAAATTTAAATTTTGCTATTTTTAAACACCTGCAACTTGAATACCTGTTTAAATATTTTTTCCTTAATATACAAAATTTAAAGGTCCAACATTTTATTTTAACATATATAAAAAGATTTTCTTAAATTTAGAAGGGGTTCTTTAAATTGAAGAAAGTGTCTATCAGTTTTAACCACTTTTGCTTAAATAGTAAACTTCTAAGTAAAATTCCAAATTTTGGTGGAATTCACAATTTAATTCCTAGGAAGAGGAGTAGTGAGGATTATATACTTGAGAAATTTGGCAACCTTCCCCATAGAGGGGCTACTAGGACTTAAAAATTAAAAATTTACTGTTTTTATAAGTAAGCTGTAACTTAGTCACCAACTTATATATTTCCTAAATTAAATGTTAATACTGAAGCTTCAATATTATATCCCGATAAAATACTTAGTATGAAACACTATATTATTTTGAAAAGGTGCTGTTTTAAAAACCCTTGGTTTTTTCCATCACTTGTTAATTTTTATTATATCATATACTTTATTGAATTGTTACCAAAGGTGATATATAATTGAGATATTGTGTACTTAAGCTATATTCAAAGGTACTTCCTGCACTTATGTAAAATTTATTTTTAAATTTAAATAAATTATATAAATAGTTTTAAATTTGTAATTGTATTTTAAAAATACATTTATTGCATATTTTGCGTTTCTAAGCTTTTTTAATAGGTACAAACTAACATTTTAAAATAATTGTAATTTTGAAAAATTTTAAATATTAAATATATTATGCTTTGATTAGCTTTTTGTCATAAGATTTAATAATTCAAATTTTTTCACTTTTGTAATGGAATTTTCATTTATTTCAACTTTTTTTAATTTAAATTTTTTGTTTTTTTTAAATTTATATACTTTATTTAGCTTTCCTATTGTCTATTACAAATGCTTTTTTTTTATATTTTTACTTTTATATAACATATAATACTTTTTTCTTTCTTTTTTTTTTTTTTTGTTTAACTGTGTTATAAACAAAACAATTGATTTTGGTATAAAATAACACAGATTAAACTAAAACTAAACTAAATAAAGACTAGCAAAAATATACATACATACGTATATAATGTATATCAATATATATATATATATATATATATATATGTATATATAAAAGTTATGTAAATATATTTATTAAAGTTATATAATATTAATTAAATTATTATTATTTGTTAATACAATTATTTATTTTGAATAACACTATCAAGCAATATGGTATTCTGCTTTAGTAGGTACTTCAGATTTTTAACAAATAGTTTGATGTTAGAGGTCTGTTTAAGATCATTTGGTAGGTTGTTAAAGATTCTTATAGTTGAGGATAATCGCTGCTGTGAGATAACTCCGTTCTAGATCTTGTATGATTTAAATAGTTCAGGCTTCTGGTGTTATAGTTATGTACACAATTTCTTTTCGTAACATTAATATTCTTCCTGTAAATTCCTTTTTCCAGTTTAAAAATTAATTTGGCTTTTTCCATAATAATAATTTCCGGAAGCATCAAATATCCCGTTTTTTTATAAATTTCGACTGTTGGTGTTAGCCAGCTAAACTTGTATAAACTTTTTATTGCTTTGTTTATCAGAGTACTGACCTTTTCTTTCAGTCATGTAGCGCAACTGGACCAGTTACATATATTATATCTAATATGTGACATGATATGAGCATGATATATATTTTTTACTTCTTTCCTGTTTAGTTTAATCCCACTTCTTTTAATGGCACCAAGCATTGGCGCAATTTTGGATGCTATTTTATTGATATGATTTTCCCATCTCAGTTTTTCATCAATTATTACACCAAGGTATTGGTAAGCAAATAATATATATCATATATGTATCAACTCTTTCGATTTGGACATTGTTTACCAATATTTTTAGATTTATATCAGCTTTATTCCTCATTTTATATGTGATAAATTTAGTTTTATCAGCATTTATACTTAATTTGTTGCCTTTAAGCCAAATAATATATTTGTACAAATCCTCATTTATTATTCTTTCTAATTCATCTCTGGTTTTATCACTGTAAATGAGCAATGTGTCATCCGCAAATATCTTATAATCGGCTTGTAAATTAGCACATTGGATGTTATGGATATAAAGCAGATACAAAGTAGGCCCGAGTACTGATCCTTGCGGAACACCTATATTTATAGTACACTGGTTACTCAATACATCATTAACTCTTGTAGCTATTTTCCTATTTTGTAAATAAGATCTAAGAAGATCCAGAGCTGTTCCTCTTATACTGATTTCATAGAGTCTGTTTAACAGGATTTTATGATCAACTGTTTCGAATGCTTCTTTGTAAATCAACGAATACTGAATATACATAGTTCTCTGCATCTAATTTGCTTACTATAGAGTTTGCTGATGCTAAGACTGCAGAATCGGTTCCAATATCTTTTTGAAATCCAAATTGATTATCATCAAAACCTATTAAACCTTTTAAATAAAATTCTTTATTCTATTATTTATTATTTTTTCAAATATTTTTCCCAAGCAACTTGTTAATGTAATAGGCCTCTAATTTGATACATCATTGGTTGCTCCTGATTTGTATATTGGCACAACCATACTTGATTTTAGACATTCAGAATAAATACCAGTTGTTAAACAATTATTTATTAAGTAAGCGAGCTTGTGTGCTATAATGGTTGCCACATACCTTAGATTTGATGCTGTTATACCATCAACTCCTGGTGAACTATTTTTTAGCAGCTTAATGATTTTTAATACTTCTGTTTCATTTGTTTTTCTTAATAAAATAGATCGTGCAGTAATAGTGTTTTTTACTGTGTATTTTCCTGCATCAATAATATTATCCGCCAAATTGTTTCCAATTTCACTAAAATACGTGTTAAAAGTATTAGCATTACAGAAATTATCACATATTTAAATGCCATTGTTATTTATTTTATTGATAACTTTACTGCTATTAGACGACATTTTCAGAATACAGTGGTTTAGCACTTCCCATATTTTTCTATGATCCGACTCAGCTAAGTAAATTTTATTATTAAAATAATTTTGCTTTTATCTTATCCTTATTTGAATGGCTTTATGGTCTAATTTAACAACATTTTCAGTAGAAGTTTTAAAAACATACTTTTAATTTTTTAGATTTGATAGAACATGATTATATTAATTAACGAATTAAACATTATTTTTATTATGGTTATATATACTGTGGTAAAGACAGCGACGGCACTGGTTTATTTGGCGAAGATAAAATTTCTAATAAACCAACTCAATCTGTCCTTCGATTGGTTGAAAATTTAAAAGGGTCTAACAGAAACATTACAGCAGACAACTGGTTCTCTTCAATAGAATTAATCGAAAAGCTTCTGAAATATAATTTGACATACTTTGGCACATTGAGAAAAAATTAAAGAGAGGTTCCAAACGAGTTTCTAGTTAATAGGAAACGTTAAGTTAAGTCGTCTCAGTACGTCGTGTCAGTTTTGTATGCAAAAATTGCACAATTTGACCATATGTCAAAACTTCCTAAAAACATAATTTCCAATATATTTTTGTTTTTTTTTAATTAATTGTTGTTTAAGAAAAGAGTCAATGGAGAAAAAGACTGATTTTTATTTTTTTTTGTTTAATTAATGAATTTAACTTTAATTTATTAATAATTTTTTTGTTATTTTTTTTATTATTTAATTAACGAATTAAAGTTATATTATTTCTAGAAGAAATGAAACAAAAATTAAGTATAATGTTAAAGAATAGAATATAAAATAAAAAAATTGGAGTAATTTTTTGAAAACACTTAAAAATTCTTTAAAATTTATTGTTTAAAATATATGACGTCACACAGATGTGCAACAATAAAAAAAGAAGTTTTTTCCATAACAATGATTAAGAGTTAAATGACATAGACAATCAAATACAGTGTTGCAAAATACTAATTTAAATTCTTTTATTTTGTAAAAATTTATACGCTATCAATTTTTATTTTGCTCAGTTTAGAATTTAATTTTACTTAGAGGAAATATAATTGTACAAAGTGTATTGCGATTACATTGTTGTAGAATTTTTTATTTATTTCTATTTTAAGAATAACGTAACATACTTTGTGGAAATATCTTTTGCATATACTGCCGTCGTTATTCTAAAAGGCGTATCTAGCATTTTAGTAGTTTTGAGTTTTAGGCGTTTTTCTATTTTTGTTTATGCCATCAAACGTATTAAAGCAATCAAATTTATTTTTTTATCAAGTACTATTTTGGGTTATTAAAAATTTATCGAATAGACATATTGGTTACTAAGTTATGAAAAAGGTGATTTTTGGCAGTTTGGACTTTTTGTATTAAATCTCAAACAGAATAAGTCAACTTGTTTCATTAAAAAAGGGCGTAAGTGTAAATTGATTAAAATACTTAGTTTTTTTATAACAAAAATTCATTTAATTATTTCACATTTATATTAAAAACAAAAAAAAAAACAATAATATAAAAATAAGATTTAATTATTACTTCAATTAAAAACAAAAAAAAAACAATAATATAAAAATAAGATTTAATTATTATTTCAATTAAAAACAAAAAATAACATAAAACCGAACATTATTTAATTCATTATTTTTCCTTATTATAAATTATTTCTAATTTGAAGTTTCTTCGTTTTCATCAGAAGAATCATCAGAATTGTAATTATTACGTACCGGCATTTTTTCCCAAAACTCAAATCTATTTGTAGGAATTACATTTTTTAATAATTTTAATAATTGTTGTTTTCTTTCGTTGGTTATACCATTTGGCTGTGTTTTATTTAAAGGTCTTGACAAACCAGATTTAGCATGTTTAGCTATTAAAAAATTAAGTTTTTTTCATATTCTTCGTTAAAATGCTTTTTAAAAAAAATTTCTTTGCAGTTTTTAACAACCTTCACTTCGACAATATTTCTAAGTACTAGTTTCGGGGTGATTTTCTTTAGTTTTGTTTTAGAAGCGTAGTCTTTCCATACATAAAAGTCTTCCAACTTCATGTATATGACCTTTACATTTCTTGAATTGGCTGATTGTACACACTCTTTATAGTCTTCGAAATCCCAAACCTTTCCTTTTTTTTGCAAAGATTTTTGGACCTGATGATGGAAGGAATCCGCGGACATGAATGTGTGTCCTGGTTCAAAATATTTGATGCAAATTTTTTGAAAATTTGTTTCTGCCGAGTTTATTAAATACAGTAGAAAACATAAAAATGCCCAATTTTTGTTCTGTGCTGCACAGTTGTCCAGCCAAATTGTTATTTCAACATCATCTCTTTTATGAATAAAGAAAGCAAAAAATGTGGATATAATATCTTCCTTTGACCTACCTGTTATTCCTTCATGCCATATAATTGCAATTGGAATCTTATTTGGTAGTTTTGACTTTCCTAGAGGAACGAAGCTTTCGTTAAATGCGACAATTCGTGGAATAAACAAAATTTCTTTAAAAGACTCAGCACGTGGTAACATGATTACCTAAAATTTTTTTTTTATTTAAATTAAGTAAATTCTACCTGAAAAATAATAATGAAATTAACAGACCTTCTGTAAATCAGCAGAATAAAATTTCATAGTATCTGATTCCTGTGCTTTGTCTGCCTCATATTCTGCACGTGCTGCTTTATATTTTTTATTATGTTCTTTCCAAATATTGCAATATTCACAATTATTCAAATCAACATTTTCTTTGTCATGGCCAGAAGTTTCACAATGAGCAAAAAATTTTGTACAAGTCCAACATTCTTCATTTCCTAAAACAGCGAATGAAATGTTTTGTTCACGAAGAATTTTTCCGTATGTCTCATAAGATATTTTAAAATCCTTATTCTTTTGTTTGAAATCATCAAACATTACTTTTTTGTTAAGGTCACTGGGGAAATAAAGCCTTTTAGGTGCATGAACTCTCGTATAATGGGATACCTTTGGATGAAAAGAGTCAATATGTTTTTTAATAACATCACGATCTATCTTTTTTGTTCCGCCACGCTTATCAATTACAGGGCCTATATTGCAGCAGCTTGTAATGACATTCCGTACAAATTTGTCATATTTCTTGTCATAACCGAGAATACTTAGGAAAAAAACTTTACATACTTTTATTCGTTCATCACTTTCATTCATAAAAAAATAGTTATATGAATATTTCCTTCTACTATCTGGACCAACTGTGGATCGTGATTTAGTTGACTTTAAAGTATTTTTTAATATGAACCACTTTTGGTCTTTAGCTGATAAATTCCAATAATAGTTATTGAGAAAAGTTTGTTGTTCGTTGCTGATTTTTATAGTACATTTGTATTTGCATGACTTGGCGCAAGGAGTTTTTATTTGATGTTTCATAGAAATCGCTTTTCGTTTGGCAAGGTTTCTTATTTTAAGGCTGGTTTTAAAAAGACGTCGCTTTCTTGTTTCTCCTTTTTTGGTTAGGGTGTTAATTTCTTCAAATTCACCTTCAATTTGTGAATGATTATCAGATAATTCTTGGGCCTGAACTGTACTTTCAGACACATTTATCTCATTTTCTTTATTTTGCTCACCTAAATTTATTAAATTTAAATTCACTACGACTGCAGAATTTTTTCTCTCAAAAACCTTTTTGTTTTGATCAATTACATAAGTATTTTCTAATAGATTTTTTTTTGGTGTAAACTTTTTTGTTTTCAGTTGAAGTTCCTCTTCATCAGAATCGTCGCTGGTGCTGGCAATGTAGTCAACATCTGACGTGCTATTCCGTTTTACTTTCCTTGGTACATTTTTCTTAATATTAGATATTTTCTCTGCTAACGCTTTATTCAACGCTAAATTAGCAAGCATTTTCCCTCTACTATGCATAATGATAATCTTTATAAAAATACTAACTGTAATTTTTCTATAATATTTTATATATGTATATATGTTTCCTTAATACTCACTTTTTTTGTCAAACTTTTTTTGTAAATATATTAAAAATTTTTAATTTTTAAAATATGAACTCTTCACTATAAAGTTTAAATAACTACTAGTTACTACTACGTTTTTGTATTTGATCAAATACAAAACATTTAAAAATTATTTATTTATTTACAGCTAACTTGTACAAAATTTCATCATGTTTTGTTTTGTTTTTAGCAAACAAAATAGTCGTTATTTCCCTCGCTTTAATTTGAAATAATATAATTTTCAAATTAATTTCTTATTTAAATGGCAGTATCTACATACGAAATTGTAGTTACGACTTTTAGCAGTACAATCATATAATTTTAAAATTAATTTGTTATTAAAATGGCAGTATCTGCATATAAAATTGTAGTTACGACTTTTGGCAGTACAATCAGTCACTTACGTCCATTTTGCTAACAGAAGCAAGGTGTTTTTGCAGATACGACTATTATTTTAAGCAATTTTAGGGTTGATATATATAAAATATCGATTTGATATTCTCCCAAAAGATGTGAATTAATAAAGCAAAAAGAATGACGTCTTTATCACAAAATTTTAGTTTTTGCAGATACGCCTTTTAGAATAACGACGGCAGTATAGTTATGCTTTACAAATTTTTATCATTAATTTAAGACAAGATTATAGGAATATAATTGATTAATTTCTGAATACATTGTTGTAGAGTATTTTTCGATTAATTTTTTATTTTAAGTGATGGTTTTAGAATGTTAAAAACAAGAAAAGAATAATTTTAATGTAACAGTGTCTGATTACATTATAAAACGGAAACAATGTCGAAAAAAGTTACTCTCCAAAAATTTTTGAACTCGTCGGAAAAAGTAACTCACTACAGAATTGAAAGCGACCGTGTAGAAATCTTTAAGCAATTTAACTTACATGGACGTAAAATTAAATTTACTATAGGACCGGTACCAGATAATGTTGAACCCACCAGCTGGAACAAAGATGGAGTATATCACATTATTAAACATATAACTATTTATATAAATACTACAGATAAAATAGGATTGACTTTCTAAATTCGTTCATTCATAAATTTCAAATCAGCCAGCGAAATAAAATTTCTGGATGTTTGGGATCAATAAAGTATTTCAAAGCAATTCCGAACGTAAATTATAAACATGTTTTTCGTCTTTTTATTATTATTAATAATATTTTAATTCTCTCTTTATAGGGTTAAGTATAGACACTTTCTGCATTAGCGCTACACAAGTTTAATTATCAGCCGGATTTAGTAGACCCACATTGAAATATATAAACTATACTGATGAATGCCTACGAAAATCATAAATCATTCGCATAAAAAATGAAGACAACCTATGTCTTCTGCGTGCACTTGTTGTTGCTACAGCTAAAGTTCAAAACTTTGCCGAAAAATATTAAATGATACAGAAAAGCTTCAAACATTATTAGTATTATATTTAGTAAGTAATTCTGGAGTTTCAATTCCACCTGAAGGTTGTGGAATACAAGAGTTGCAGCAATTTAAAAGTTTTTTGAATAAACATAAAATTCTTGTGCACAAATATGGAGAAGCAAGGAGAGGAGAAGTAATTTTTAAAGGAAATAATGATGGGAAAAGCATCAACTTACTTTATCACGATCATCATTACAATGTTATTTATATACAAAAATGCAAAAGCTGTTTCAAAGTACATAAATCAAAACGAAGTCATAAACGTGGGGGATTTTATTGTAGCATTTGTAACGAACACGTCATGCAAGATCATCAATGCTTTATTGAAAAAGTCCAAAACCATTCAGAAAATTATAAAAAAGACTTTATTTACATATTTTATGACTTAGAAACTAGACAAGAGGACAATGACTTAGACACTAGACAAGAGGATAACACATTGTCAATAACAAAACAACACACTCCAAATTTATGTATTTTACAATAAAAATGTAAAAATTGTATTGTTGAAGTAACTTTATTTTATTATAGAAAATGTGGATTAAGAGAAAGATTCTTCGAAAAAGAAAATATAATATCAAAATTCATGGATCATATAATAAAATTAAAAACCCAATATAAAAAGGTTAATGTGATTGCTCATAATGGACAAGCGGTTGATCATCAGTTTGTTTTAAACTATAATCTTACTAAAACTGTTCTTCAACCAAAATTAATTATGAGAGGAACAAAAATCATTCTTATGTTACTGGATAATATAAAATTTATAGACTCACTTAATTATATTCCAATGGCACAACGAAAACTTTTAATTTACCCACCAAATTAAAAAAAGGATACTTTCCTCATCTATTTAATAAAGTGGAAAATCAAAACCATATTGGAACTTTACCTTCAATGAAATCTTATGCATCTGACACCAAAAAGGAGGATGAAAGGAGTGAATTTATACAGTGGTATGAACAAAACAAAAACTCAACTTGCAAAAAGAATCGATAGAATATTGCATTAATGATGTAAAAATTTTGACAGAAGCCTGTCTGACTTTTAGAAAAATATTCTTATAAGAGTGCACTGTTGAAACATTTTTAGAAGCTATATCAATAGATATGCAATGGCTTTTTTGGGAAGAAGATTCTCGTAAAATTAAACTACAATGTAGAATTAACAGCATAATTGCTGGTGTTAAAGTTGACGGGTATTTCGAGGATACTAAAGAGATATATGACTTTATGAGTGTTATTACTACGGACTTCTTAAATGTCTAACTACTAAAAGGTTTACACCTTGGCATAAAAATTCTAGTGAAACATTAAATCGGAGGTATGAAAAACCACTAATCAAAATCTGAACCCTTAAAATTTCTTGGATACAATGTTGTTGAGATGTGGAAATGTGAATTTCGCGTGGAACTGAACAAAAAAATAAACATGAAATAATTGCAAAATCATTAACTTTTGAACACAGCTCCATTAATCCTAGAGATGCATTTTACAGGAGTAGGACTGGAAATGTTTACACATGCAATGTAAACCAGGGGAAAAAATTAAATATATAGATATATGCTCTCTATATCCGTATGTCGGCAAACGAAGAAAATTTCCTATTAAGCATCCAACAGTTTACGTAGGGAAAAAACTTCTAAATTAAATATATCAACCATTAATGGAATAATTCAATGTAAAATTTTACCCCCACCACTTCTTTTACACCCTTTTCTTCCACTCGCACAACTTAAGCTATATAATTATTTAGAAGAGTTTAATAATAGAGTATTGTATTATGACACGGATTTTGTCCTATTCATAAGCAAAGTAGGAGAAAAAGATCCAGCAGTAGGAGAAAACATTGGTGATATGACTGATGAATTAGAATATTATGGTGCTGCTAGTTTTATTACAGAATTTGTTAGTGGTGGACCGAAAAATATTGCATATAAAGTATATTGTACAAAAGATAAAACTGAAAAAATAGTATGTAAAGTTAAAGGTATTTCACTAAACTGTAATGCTGCACAACAAGTAACTTTTGAGAGTATTAAAGATGCTGTGTTAAATTTTCAAGACACAACAGATATATTCGTAATTTCCGATAATATTAGAAGAACCAATAGTTATGAGGTGTTTACAACAACTGAAACAAAACGATATCAGCCAAGACCAGAAAAGCCCCGAATATTAGAAGATCACAGTTCTGTTCCATGCAGATATAATAGACAAAAGAGACAATAAAATATGATATATATTTATGTAAAACAAAATGAATATAATATTAAATAGTTAAACAAAATCTTTTTTACTTATCCATATATTATGATTTTTATCAAAACCAAGCCATTTTACGTATAATTTATTTCCTTTTTTATACCCGTATGAATATTAGTCAACAGGGTCTACTAAATTTGCCATTACGTTTGTGTCGCAGAGAAGAAAGGGGGGTAGATATAGACTCAAGTGTATGGATCGGATCAGAATCGAAAAATAAATCGATTTAGCTATGTATGTCTGCCCGCTTGCATAATTACTCAAAAAATAAAGGAGCTAGGATCTCGAAATTATCGCAAATTCGTTTTTTTGCAATAGCCGTCATCGCTATTTAAATCTAGCCATTTTGGTCAACGGGTTCGAGGAGCTGCGATACTTTTCTTTTATATGAGCTTTACTCTGTTCTTATTAAAGCTGAGTATCGGAAATTTTGCCAAAAGTAGTGCAGTATGATGGCCAAAGTTACTGCTAAATTTGGTTGGTCTACTGGAGAAATTTTGAGTAGCTGCCATACAACTCCTTCTTTTATATAAGTATTACTCTACACCTAACGAAGCTGGGTGTCCAAAATTTTGTCAAAAATAGTTTAGTGTAAAGGCCAAAGTTACTGCAAAACTTGGTTTGTCTACTGTAGAGGGTTGCCATACAACTTCTTATTTTATATGATCATTACTCTTTACCTATTGAAGCTGGGTGTCTGATATTTTGTCAAAAGTAATTAACCGGATGATAATATAATGTTTATATTACGGTCATGCAGGTATCCCAGAGTTGACACAGTCTACTCTACTACACTCTTCCTTGTTTTTAATGATCTTCTCAACAAGGTAAGTATCTGGGTATTTTACAGGTGTAAGCTCAGCTTGATAAAAGCCTTCAGAAATTGGTGTGTCAGTGTAGTCTGATAATTAATATGTAACATGATAAGTTTTATTGATCTTTTTAATTTTGAATATTTCAGTTCACCAATTTGGCTGATAAACTTTTTCGAAATGACCTTTATATTTACATATTCTTACAAAATTTCCAACCTTATATTTATTTTTCTGGATAATTTTAGGTTCAGTATACACATTCCTAAGTTTATGTTTTTCGTTTTTCTTTGTGATTTTTTTATGAGGAAGTTTTGTTGTACTATGTTTTGTAGAATTATACTCTTTTGTTATTGTTTATATAATAGGTAACCAATTGTAATTCCCGTTTAAACTAATTTTTTTCCACATCGAATTTTTTAATGTGCGGTTGAATCGTTCAACAATTGATGCTTTTAATTCACTAAATGTATTATAATGATTGATTGATTTTTTTTTCTTATAATTTTGAAATTGTGAATTACAAAATTCCTTACCCTGATCAGAGTCAATATTTTTTGGTATAACTTTAGCTATAATAATAATTGATTTTAAGGCACTTAAAACATTTTCAGTATTTTTTCCTTTCACAGGTTCAGCATAGGCATATTTGGAAAAAGTGTCAATGACTGTCAAAATATATTTATAACCATCATTAAACTTTGCATATGGTATCATTTCTACTACATCAATTTACCACGTGTCATTTTAACCCTTTTCTTTGAATTTTCTTCTAAGAAATTTAAGTCATGCCTGTCTCAGAATTTCAGTCACTATTTGAGCTCTTGACATTTTGTTTTAAAAAATGTTAAAGGTAATGTAATAATAAATATTATACATAAAATAATAGACCAAATCATGGTTTAAACTAATCGTCTGTATGAGTCTAATTTGCTTTTATACTTTTCTACATGAGTTAATAACTAGACTTTTATTTTCAATTTTATTTCATTTTTATTTTGACTGTTAGTAGCAACTCAATAAAATGCAGCCTGATTCTACAACATATCTGTTTCATGAAACTGTCTATGTAAATACACAATGCCTGATAAAAGAAAATGAATTTACTTCCACCATGGACGACGAAGACTTAACAGAAACGAACGAATTTATAACTCCCTTTCAGATATTTGAATCGAAAGATGAAGAAGAAAAAGTGGAAGAAGATGTTGCTGATGATGAGGAAGGAGTTCCATTAAATGATATTTGGAATATAAAAAATCAGCAGGGAGACCGAAGATATTTTTAGAAACAATTTTTAGTCTCTTTAAATAACTATATAAATAAAAATAAAAATTTGTTATATTATTCATTATGATTTATTTTATTTATTTATGGAGATTGTTACAAAATTTTTGTTTTAACATTACAGGGATTTCAAAAAATAGTCTTGAATAATTACATCATAATATTTAATCGGCTTATTTTTTCCCATACAAATATAAACATCCTTTTTCCGGGTAAAGTATAAGACCAATTTAAATGAAACAACAACCAAACGAAAGGTTATTTTTGTTTTCATAGGACAATGATATTTTTTTTTTAGAATATTGCGTAATTTTAATTTATAACGAACTCGGTTCAATTTTAATTATTATAAACTTTACACTTTTTGCCAAAGAATTAAATTTTACCTAAAAATGAAAGTTTTTTATTACATTGATATTTCTTTTATTTAAAATTATTATATCCAATTATGTTGCTTGGTGATTAATTTAGTATTTATACCCGTGCATACATATATGAACATCGGGTATATTAAAATTACTCCTCCGTTTGTAACGCATCGAAATATAAGAGCTAGATATAGTGTCAAGGGTACGTATCGAATCAGCATCGAAAAGTGAATCGATCTAGCTATGTGTGTCCGTCCGTCCGTCCGTCAGCACGATAACTCAAAAACTATAAGAGCTAGAGTTCTGAAACTTTCACAAAGTAATTTTTAGACAATTTGTAGGTTCCCTATTGTTTTTGGTTAAAATCGGAGAAAGGCTTCGGGTAGCTGCCATACAAATTTTTCGATATTTTATGAGTATTTTCTAAATTAATAACGAAATAGAAACCAAATATAAAAACAAACAAATTGTTGTTTAATTAATAATCTATTCATAGTGTAGTGGTTAGGACATGTTACTTGTAGCAAAAATGTCTCGGTTCGAATTCAGGCTAAGGAAAATTTTTTTTTTTTTTTTAATTCATTTTTTTTTATCTATTTTTTTTTTAATAAAATATATGTATTTATTTTATGTTTGAAAAAATTTTATTTTATAGAAAATTTGACAGAAGACTCTAATTTATATTAAAAATTATTAATTTTTTTTAATATTTCTATAAAAAAATTCAAAACTGTTATTTTAAACAAACAATTGATACCACAGAAACTACGATTATTTAAAACTGTTATTTAAAACAAACAATTGATACCTTAGCAACTACAATTATTAAAAAAAAAATAATGAAATAAATAAAAACTCGTTTTGTAGACAAATTATTAATTGTTCTATGGTATAGTGGATAGGACATGGGACTAGTAGTCAAAACATTTCGGTTCGATTCCTGGCTGTGGCAAAAATTTTTTTTTTTTTAAATTCATCGTAAAATTCTCATTTATAAATTATTTATTTTTTTTAATACATTTTTAAAAAAATTCAAAACAGTTATTCAAAACAAACAATTGATACCATCGCAACTATAAATATTTAAAAAAAAAATTGAGATTAATATAAAGTCGATGGCTTAGTGGTTAAGACGTCGACATTTTAATTGAACAGTGTGGGTTCGAATCTCTTTTTTTTAAATTCATCTTTTTTTTTAATTCATTTTTTCTTTTATTAATTTTTTTTGTAATTAAATATAAAAAAACAAATATTTTGAATTTTCTGCCAAACAGTTCAATTGCAATATAAGAATTTCTTATTTATTAAAAAAATATATATTTATTTAAAAAAAAATCACAAGAACGCATCAAAAATACAAAAAAAAATTTCAATAGAAGAAAAAGCACTATACATAGGCTTGAGGCTGACTCATTTTTCTTATACTCATTTTTCAAAATTTTAGTACTGTTCGGTAACCCTAAACATTTGTCTGTCAAAAATTTATAAAGTTTATGAAACCAGCTATCGTTTGCCGTTCTCAGATTGAAAATATATCAGAACTCTTGTTATAACCATTTAAATATAGGGCTTTTTCCAACTTTGGGGGGCTGTAGCCCCGTGTCAGGTGGGGCTACAGAAAAAAATTCTTCTACGAAATTATTTTTTTTGCAAAAACTATCCATGGTTAAAATTTCTTTACTCTATTTCAAACGGTGTAAAAGTTTTTGTAAACATACGGACGGACGGACGGACGGACGGACGGACAGAGTGAAGCTATATAGGCACATTTTTACAAAATTTTTTGAAAATGTGCTAAAAACCGACTTCTGAAATATGCAGAAACTTAAAAAAAAAATAATATTTCTTAAGAAAAATGATTTGTTTCTTATGGATCAGCCAAAATCAGCATGTACGGCATTCAGTTTCTGTCAAAAAATTTTGAAATAATTAGCTATGTATAAAAATTTACATGAAAGCATACGCGACGTACTGTACTTCGGAGTTTTAAAATTTAAAAATTGACAAAGTCTATAAAAATATTGTAATTGTTTTTTCTTATGTTGCTACGATTAAATTTTAAAAATAAAATATTTTTTTAAATAATTTTGTTTAAAACATACATATATTCAAATAAATTGAAAGTACCTACAGCTACAATATGTTTGCAAAACTAAAAAAATTATCTTTCTCAAAAAAAGTTATTTGTTCCTTAGGTCTCAACCTAAATAAAAGCGTATAGCGTATAATTTCTGTCAAAAAATTGAGAAATAAGCAGGTACATAAATTTACATGAGAGCAGCCAAAATACGCGTAACGCGATGTACTGTATCTCGGATTTTTAAAATTTACAAATATTGACACAATGTATAAAAATATTTTTATAGGTTTTTCTTATATTTCAAATATTATGTTTTAAAAAATAATATTTATTTAAAAGAATTTTTATTAAAAAATATCTTATATTCAAAATAAAATTTATATTCAAATTATGAAATTAAAAATATTTTTTGTAGGTACTAAACTAAATCATTCAAATAAATATTTTTTGATAAATTAAATACTTTACGCGCGTATCGATTTACCGATAATGGATATGTAGACAGACGTATTGACGTACTGCCGTACAAAAATTGTACGTCGTATGTTTTGATTTCATTCTAATAATTAAAAAGTTTATTTCACATTTTCAACATCGAATAATGTTTTTTTATAATAAAAAAACTATTTTTAGTTTTACTTTGACAAAACGAAAGAATTTTATAACATCAAAAAGTTTACATGAAGATTAGATAGGCGTAGTTTGTAAATGGAACGCTAATTTTTGTTTCAGGAGTACATAATTGTCAGATTAATCGTCATATATGTATATATTTGACATTTTAAAACTACCTGTCATTTGAGAAGTTAATTATATTTAATAATATTTAAATATTAATAAAATGAAAAAATTAAGGTATATTGCTGATATAAATATAAAGAATATGTTTTTAAAATGGAAGGGGTAAGTGCTTATTGGTTATCAAATAAAAAATATGATTTAACATAACCTATTAAAGAGAATTTTAATTAAAGCCATCTGCCGGAAAATATTTATCTAATCTGTCATATACTCTTTTACAAGAGCTGGAGTAACTGACAATAGTTGAGAGTAGAAAAGAGTTTTTTTCTCATATTTATTTGTTTTAAGAAACTTATGAGTAATGGCTCATGACCATATACAGAAATATATTTTTGTCAATAAAAAACTTAGGAAAAATTGAATAAATAAACTAGACAAAAAGGTATAAAGTAAACTAAAGAATTCAGAATCATTTTTCGCATGCTTTTCAGAATTTTAGATAGGCATACATTTGTAGTAAAAATTTACCTATGTAGCTATTAAATTTAAAAATGGAATAAGGGTAGGAAGAATTTATTCTTTGATTTATTGAAAAGCTTTTTTTTTTATGCCTTAAATCTTAAAATTGAGATTTAAAAAAAGAGTTTGGTCAACTTGAGTTATTGTTATGTACTTCTGGGAGCTTCAATATAATATAATAATAATAATAATAATAATAACAAGAATAATAATAATAATAATATTTTAAATTCAAACAAAACACAACCCATTTTATTAACACAAACACCTATTAAATTTCAAAACTATTTGCCTCCGTCGAACTTAGTTACATATTCACTAAATAAGCCCAATTTAATTGAGACTCCAGCCATTAATACAAGTTCAAGTGCATTGTCTAGCACAATGTGCAAATCAGTCATTTCTGAAAATTCATTTTCAATTTCAAATCCAAATTCAAATTTAATTACAACAACACCAATTACGTCTAAACAAAAATATTCTAACTTCATTCAGGGACAAACCTTTAATGCTGGCACTCCGTGTACTCAGAGCTTAAACGTAAACTGTAACACGACTTCAATTAACGATAAGCCAATTGCATCGGTTTCATCCCAATCTATTGCAAGTTTTGTTAATCCTATGTTACCTCCTATAGTCAGATTAACGAAAAATGCTGTAGCTAATGACGATCATACGTATGTTTTATCACGTTTTAGAGATCAAAAAATATACGAAAATGTAAGGCTATATTTAGCTTACTTACATAAGGAGGATGACGACCTTTGTGTAGATGGTAAAACCAAACTCAATATTAAAATTTTTATTGATCAAGAAGGTTTGCCTTCTAACCCTAAGGAATTAATGAAATTATACTTAAAATATCATGAAGGTTTCGGTGTTTCATCCAAATCGGTTGAAAAAGATTTACAAGCTTATTGTAGTCACCTTAAAAGTAAGAGAATCGATTATTTGCAAAAAATTAGGAAAAGTAGTAATGATTTTTTCGTCCCCTTAGCGGAAGAAAATAACATTAACACTAATCTTATTTTAGTAAATACAAGATCTAGCTTTAAGAAGTTAAAGCCAACAGATAATAAATGTAATCTTAGTGACAATCTCAAAATCTTCTACCACAACTGTAGTGGTATGAGAGGTAAACTAAAAAAATTATATGTTGATGCTAAGTCTTGTGACTTCGTTGTGCTTGCTATTACCGAAACATGGCTAAACGATTCCTTCATAAATGAAGAAATACTGGACAATAATTGGTCGATTTGTAGAAAGGATAGGGACTTTTTCTCTACAAACTGCACCCGTGGAGGCGGTGTTTTACTTGCAGTAAATAATAACCTTTCTAGTATTCCACTAATCACTAGGACCTCCCACACTTTCGATCACCAATTTATTAGAGTAAACTTAGGTAATAATTTTCTTTACCTAGGAATTGTTTACTTTCCACCAAATTCTGACAATTCCTCATATTCTGAATTTTTCGATATTTATCACGATATTATATCTAAAATGAATGAGGATGATTCAATTTTTATTTTTGGCGATTTCAATCGTCCATCATTATCTTTTATAGAAGATGATTCAGATAATTTGTTATTACCAATTAACTTTCATGATGAAATTGATTTTTACATTATTTCGGAGTTCTATGGTAATGATTTACAACAAATTATAAATTTTCCAAATAAAAACAATAAGTGGCTAGATCTTGCATTTTCAAATGCATATGACAGAGTGGTGGTAAAACTCGCTGATGATGCAGTCAACCTGTTCACTAACACTCCTCATCATAACGCAGTCATCTTCGAAATTTCCACTTCTATGCCTCAATTTGCGAAATCTTACAATAATAATATTGTATATGACTTTTTTAACGCTGATTATCAAAGCATTAATAATGCTTTATCAATTTTAAATTGGGACGACCTGTTAATACAACAGGATATTAACTCTTCAATCTCTATCTTTTACTTAAAAATATTTGACATAATTAACTGCTTTGTGCCAAAAATTCGTAAAAAAGATAAAACAACAGAACCTTGGCTTAATAGAGAAATTAGGACATTGCGTAATCAACGCAACAAACTTTACAAAAAAATTAAAGTTACGAAGGATCCTAATGTTATTTTACTTAACAGGTACAACGATCTTGTTTTAGAATTTAAACAGAAATCAAATCTAGCATACGATAATTATGTCAATGAAATTGGTAATAAATTAATTACAGATCCAAAAAAGTTTTTTGACTTCATTAATACAAAGCGAAAAACATATGGATATCCAAGTTCTATGTCTAAAGATAATGTTTTTTCTTCTTGCCCTAATGTAATCTGTAATTTCTTTGCAGATTGTTTTCAAAAAGTTTATAGGCCATTAGATTCGCGTATCAATTTCGCTTTTCCTATTTCACTTAATAGATCTAATTCAACTATTACAGATCTATATCTTTCTGAAAACGAAATATTTGAAGCAATTACCAACCTTGATACAAAAAAAGGTGTTGGACCCGACTTGATCCCACCTTCTTTTTTATATAATTGTGCCAATTATTTGACGCAACCGCTTCATTTTATTTTTAATCTATCGCTTTCGACAGGCATTTTTCCGTATGCGTGGAAATCTTCTTTTTTGACCCCCATTTATAAAAAGGGTGACAAAGCTTCCGTCGAAAACTACCGTGGTATAGCTATCTTATCCACTATTCCAAAATTGTTCGAAAAAATTGTAGTTAGTAAAATTACACCCGTCATAAATACAAAATTAAACGAACAACAACATGGATTTAGAAAAGGTCGTTCTACTACAACTAATCTTACGGTTTACACATCGGAAATACTAAATGAAATGGAAAATGGTTATCAAGTTGATGCTATCTACACGGATTTTAGCAAAGCTTTCGATCGTGTGGATCACAATATTTTGCTTAAAAAGCTTGAAACTTTAGGCATTTCTGGTTCTTTCCTCGCTTGGCTTTGCTCTTATCTTACTAAAAGAACTCAAAATATTAAATTTCAAGGTTATTTATCAAACACAATTAATGTCACCTCAGGAGTGCCGCAAGGTAGCCATTTAGGCCCACTTCTATTTAATATTTTTATTTCAGACCTTTCTAGAAAATTAGAGGGTGTATCACATATTGCATTTGCTGACGATCTTAAAATTTACCACGTTATCAAAAACAGTTCTGATTTGGCATTACTTCAATCAAATTTACATTCTTTACAAGAATGGTGTTTCTACAATAAATTAGAACTTAACATAGCGAAATGCAAGGTCATAAGCTTCACACGTAAAAGATCTACAATGTTTTTCGACTATGCAATAGATAACATAGTTCTTGAAAGGGTGTCCAGTATAACCGATCTTGGCATTCTTCTGGACTATAAGCTTAACTTCCATATTCACTATGATCACATGATTTCCAAAGCAAGCAAAATGTTAGGTTTTATTAAGAGAAGAGCTAAAGAATTTAATAACCCAGCAGTAACAAAAGCTCTCTATTGCTCGTTAGTTCGATCTATTCTAGAATACGGTAACATCGTATGGGATCCAGCGTTTCAATTACATTCCAACAGAATAGAATCCGTTCAGAAACAATTCCTTTTGTTTGCCTTGAGAAACCAATATAATCCTACAGACTATTCTACTCTTCCAAGCTATGCTGTAAGACTTAATTCATTGAATATGTTAACCTTATCTTCACGTAGGCAAATGCTTTCATCTTGCTTTACCTTTGACGTCATAAAAAAAAGTATTGACGTTAAATTCTTAGTAAATAAGATTAGACTAAACAATGTAGTCAGAAATACAAGAAACACTAAATTTTTATTAGAAAATACACACAGAACAGAATACGGAAGAAATGAGCCAATAAACAGATGTTGCACTATATTCAACAAACACTGTAATCTTTTTTCATCAGACATATCAAGAAACTCTTTTAAACATAAATTAAAACAGAAATTCCTAAATGACCTAAATACTTAAATTACCTAATTACTTTGTAAACATTTAAAATTTTTTCAAGTTCAAGTTCATATACATATCACATACATTCCAATTATTTATATCTCATACTGTGTTTTTGTCCTGTAAGCATTTTCGTTTTTTTGTTTTAAAATTTAGTATATAGTACAACTTTTTAATTTTTCATTGTAAATTTTTAACTTAGTAATCAAATTTGTATTTTTTTTTGTTTGTGCATTTTGTTAGCTTTAATTTTTTTTTGTTTTTTTCAATAGCTGTAAGATATTTTTTGTAAAAACCTTGTTTTGGTTTAATAAATAAAATAAAAATAAAATAAAATACTAAATACTAAACTTATGAATTATGATATGTTAAATTTTGTTGTACATATTATGTATTCATAGAGTTTTTTAATTAGGATACAGAATACGTACAACATAGCTCAAATCGTACTAAAATGTTTAGAAAACAGTTTGCTATATGAAGGACAGCACTAACTCGAATTTTGGGTTCTTGACTTCAATAAATATATGTATATGTTTAGAAACATGTATTTATTAGAATAATATTTATATGTATTTAGAATTTTAATTTAATTTAACTGTACCAATTTATCCCCTCTTTGAAGCGACTTAAGCTATAGAAATAAAACTCAAAAATAGGTACTTAACAACGTTTAAATAATTAAGAAAAATTATAAATTTTTTTTTAAGCAAATTTCAAGCGCAAGAATTGTTGACAACACTGTTGGCATAATTTTTATTATGTATAGTCTAATATAATTTACACAAAACGAATTTTATATGTTAACTTAAAAGCAAAAAAAGCTCAAATTTCGAGCAAAGGGCGATACTAGTTGAACATTAAAACGCTGCATTGGTATATAAATTTCTTTCTGTAACCTTAATACATTTTGTTCATCACATACTTTCCGATATTCTGCAACATATTCTTTTGCATTTAACTCAGAAGATTTATACTGTGTCATTACTGGTTGAATAAAATCGTTTAAATTGTAAAACAGTTATACTTTTTTCTGTTAATACTTATACTTTGTCCATTTACACATCTTAACTCATGATGTAAGCTATCTTTTATGTCTTTTATCATCTGCATATGGAATTTTGCGTTGAATTGATAATACAATCTATTACATTCTCCCTTTTACCAATACCATGAAATATACGTTAAGTTTCAAACATCTTACAGTCAAATCTAACAGAAATTTTTAATGTGTTACTTTTATTGAGGAAATATGAGTAGCTTAGCAATAAGTTTTAACTCTCACTTAAGGCCTCCATTTCTTTAATTTTACTAACATTTATTTATAGTGTTTTAATACTTATACGTTTTCGGAACACAAGCTTGTAGCGAGTTGTATTTTCCAAAAAGCCTTTGAAAGGTACCTATATTAAATTTTTTTTTATACTTTAACCGCAACATCTATACTATTAATAAACAAAACAATACTGTCCATAGACATCTGAATAGTTGTTTTGTAATTGTTTTTCATTAAAAACTATACATGGATTTTTTAAGTAATTTAAAATTTCTAATTTATCAGGTTTTCTGCCAAAAGAATCAAAATATTCGATACAATCATCTTTTGGAATATAAATAACCAACCAATGTTTTCCTGGATCTTTTGCTTTAACTGTTTTTACAATTAAAAAGTTTTTTATTTGTTTTGGGGAGTTAGTAAAGCAAAAACTCCTTTAAAAATTTTACTCGTTCGTTTATTACATCCCAACACATTATTTATCTCCTGGGTGTTCATTAAACAAATTGACTCAAGTTATATGTCTTGGTTGCTTCTTTTATGTAATTCGATAAAAAATTTTTTTTTATTTTTTTATTTATTATAATAACATCAAATTTTTCCAGTATTTGAAAGAGCTCTTTATTTATTTTATCGTTATACACAGTTCCAAAAGAATAATTTTTGAAATTTAAATTTAATAGCTTTTTCACAAACTTTTTATAAGGTTCTTTGATACCAACTATACAAATATCTTTTACAAATAAGATACTATTATCATCGCAACAAAACGTTACATCCAGTAGTGCAGACAGCGACATTTTGTCAATTATTTAAATTCATTTTTAGGCGTTGTATTTATAGATTTGTAATAGATAAGAATAGATAAGAAACATAAGAACAGCGTAATAAATTGGGAGGCTGTCTCAGAAAGGTTAATGACTGTAAGGCTAGCTACCAAGTACAAAAATATAACAATAATACAAGGATACGCGCCAACAGAAGTTGAAGAGGACGAATGTAAGGATGAATTCTATGCTCAATATAACATCACTACTATGCAGAACACCTCGAAAAGATATAGTAATAATGATGGGTGACTTCAACGCAAAAGTTGGAAAGAGAAAACCAAGTGAAGAATGTCCAGTTACAAGGTTACATGGAATAGCAATTAAGAACAATAATGGGGAAAGACTAATAGATAATTGCCAAGAATTTGGCCTGATAGTTGAATGCACACTATTCCCACATAAGGAAATACACATGTACACTTGGACATCACCTGATGGAAGAACGAAAAACCAAATCGAGCATATATGCATCAGCAGAGATCATCATTACTAGATGTAAGAACTTGGCGGGGTGCAGATGCACAAACAGACCATATGCTACTTACAGCCGACTTAAGAATTAAGCTAAGACGTATTCAAACAAAACCCAGAAAAAGAAAAATATTAAAATTTAGCCAAACTCAATATAGATAATAAGAAAAATGAACTAATAGAAAAAATTAAAAATAATATAGAAGAGGAACCCCAAATAAGCGAGGAAAAATGGCAAGAGATATATAGAAATGCTGGTGAAGAAATCTTGGGAACTAAAGAACACAACAGAAAAGAATGGATCTCAGATGAAACATGGAACAAAATACTTCTGAGAAGAAACATTAAACTTCAATACTAACAAATAATAGTAACGAAATGAAAGAACATCATAAAACCATATGCAGAGAGATAAAGAAGCTTGCAAGAAGGGATAAAAGAAAATTCAGAAGCAATATCGCTTTAGAAGCCCAACAAGCAGCTGACCAATACAACTCAAAACAACTATTCGCTAAAATAAAAATTCTTTCCAACCGGAAGTCAAGTAGGGATAACCCAATCAAAGACAAGAATGGTAAACTACTAACATCGACTAAAGAACAATTGGATAGATGGAAAGAGCATTTCATCACAAATAAAGTTTATACATGGCGCCCTAGCCCGTGGGGGCACACTGGGAATACAAGTACAAATATTAACATCAGTACTCCAACAGTACGGGAGCTAGCGGAAATAACAAACAAACTTAAAAATAATAACGCTGAAGGTACAGATGGCATAGGAGCTGAACTGGTCAAAGTAGACACTCTACAAAGTGCAATGCCCCTGCAACCCATAATAGAAAAGATATGGCGAAATGAAGAAATGAGTTTCCAATGGAAAAAAGGTATCATTGTAAAGATCCCCAAGAAAGGCAACCTAAGTAACTGTAATAACTGGAGAGGAATAACATTACTCAATACTGTACACAAGATACTGGTCCTAGTTATCCTTAGTAGAATTGAGGAACATATTGAAAGTGTCTTAAGAAAAGAACAAGCCGGTTTCCGTAAAGAACGAAGTTGTACAGAGCATGCAAACACTTTAAGAATAATCCTGGAACTCGAAAGAATTCAATGCACCCATTTACATAGCATTTGCCGATTTCAAGAGAGCATTCAATGAGATAGATAGAAACGCAATATGGGAAGCACTTAATAGGAAGAACATTCCAGAAAAAATCATCAGAATAATTAGAGTAATGTATAGCAACACAGAAGCTCAAATTCTCCATAAGGGTGTTTTAAGCGACCCTGTAATAATTAGAAATGGAGTAAGACAAGGTTGCCCGCTATCTCCTCTACTATTCAATATAACAATTGACGAAGTCATGAGAAAGACCAATAACAACTCATCCAGAGGTATAAACTGGTACCTCACACAAAAGCTGGAAGATTTGGACTACGCTGATGACATTAGCCTACTTACACAAACACACGAAGATATGCAACAAAAAATCAATAAGCTAGCAGAATGTGCTGCGGAAGTTGACTTGGAAATAAACATTAAGAAAACAAAAATTATAAGAGGGAATACAAACAACACAAGACCAATTACAATTGATGATACATTAGTAGAAGTGTAGATAAATTCAATTACCTAGGCAGTGTTATTACTAAAGAAAGCGGTACAAAAGAGGACATTAATAATAAACTAACGACAGCCAGAGCAACATTTGGAAGAATGTGGAAAATATGGAGGTCATTACATATTGCAAGAAAAACCAAACTTAGAATATTCCAAGCATGTATAAAATCTGTCCTCTTATATGGTAGTGAAACTTGGCTAGTTAATAAGAAAGAAACATATAAACTAAAAGTATTTGTAAACAAGTGCCTCCGGATTATATGCAGTATACTGGCCAAGAAGAATACGAAATGAAAATTTATGGGAAGCTACCGGTCAAGAACCTATCGAAATAGAAATTAAGAAACGAAAATATATGTGGATAGGTCACATTCTTAGAAGACCCCCAGACTGCATAGCTAGGCAAGTCGTGGAATGGAACCCTCAAGGAAAGAGAAATGCTGGTAGACCTAGAAATACATGGCGTAGAACAGTAGCGAGAAATAACAGAACTAAATAAAGCATCGTCTCAAATGAAAGTCATAGCACTAAATAGAAACAGATGGAAAGGCTTTGTGGAAGCCCTATGCTCCCAAAGGGAGTGGAAAGGAAAAAAAAAAATTTATAAATTTGTAAATATATTTCGGTTTTTATCGATTTGTAAGCTTGCATCAAATTCTCCATAAAGAATAGCGGTTAGTGTAGATGGAAGTGGTTTTGATAACCTTGCCTCAATTCTAACTGTATCCTGATTAAATAAACCTTGACACACTTCATTCCTGATGCATCTGGAGTTAGATCAAAAGCTAACATAAAAAATGCATAATTAAACATAAACTTTGTTATCTGTTGACCTTTATAATTGTAGTAAATTCCAGTACCTGAAAATAGGGTACTGTATACTCTTGTGTAGCAACTATTTTCATTCGAAAACCTGATTTCAATTACTGCATTAGATATTTGAACTCCATTTACGTTTAACACAAATTGTGAAATATCAAAATGTTTAAAATTGTATGGGTTTTTTTATCTTTTTCCAGAATAACCTATATTTTCTGTCATACAAAATGTTATTGGATTTGGTAACTGACCAATGAAAACATTATCAAGTAACACCGAGGAACTATTCTGTGGAATGGTAAAACTTTTTACCTCTACACGTTTGTAATTGTACTTGGCATTATTTTTTCAAATACCGCATTGTGTGCTAATAGTACACTTGAATTTATAATAACATGTCTCATAAATAAAGTAGCTTCTAAAATTTTTTAGTTGAAACTCGTCAGAATCTTTAAAAGTCTGGTTTTTCAAGTGTTAAAAGAATTCGAATATCAATATTGTTTATGAGAATTGTAGGTTGATGAGACATTTTTAAATGTAGTTTTCCCATAAGTTCTACTACATTGCTATTTTGATATAATTTTTGACTTTCTTTTGAACCTTTATTATCATGTTTCCCTATATTTGGTTTGTCGAGATCCCATCCTGCACATTCCAAATGAGTAGTAGCGATACATCTCTACAATAATTTAATTATGATTCAATATAAGCTCTATATTGATAATTTCCATCAAATGGAGATATATTCTTTCCATTTAGCTGAACGTTACATTGTTTTATTAATGAATGTAAAATATTATTGACCTCACTTGGTTGTTAATGAATTTTCCTTCAGTGCTTTTATCATTATTCCATTGAGTTCCATCTTTTTTTAAAATTTGTACTTCCAATTTAAAAAAAAGTACTTCCAAAAGAAGAAAGATCCCTATATATATCTATACCCATGAAACAAATTCTATGACTGATGGATTGTTCAAAGAAGCAATAGGGTTGTAGGAAACTTCTTCAGATCGTAATATATTCGATTGAATAGGTTGTGTTCTAAAAATATCCAACTCGGACTTCGTACATTCAATCATAATTAACCTAAAATATCTTTTTGCCTCCTTTTGTTACTCACTTTGCTTCGCTTTGACGTAAAATAATTTAAATAATTAACGAGTGATCTTATTATAGATTTTCTTCTTTTAATTTTCCCTTGTCCATATATTTCATTAAATTTTGGAACTGCACTTCGTCGTACATTTTTAATTATCTCTTTATATCGATCTTGTATAACTTATTTCAAGTTTGCACCTGTTGCAGTATGAGACAATGCATTAATACCAGAGTTAATAACCTCATTTTTAGTATATTACCTCCAGACGTAAATATTGGTTTTAAATATCTGAAAAGTCCACCGAAAAAGCTTCTTAACCGTCGTCCTCTTTGATAAGGTACAACTGAATGTAACAAGGGGCCAATATCAACAAATCCTTTTCCTGATTAAACTAAATAATATTTATAGTATGCTCCCTTCCATAATGTTTAAATAAAATAATATAAAATGTTATTAAATTCCTTTTATTTTTTGAAATACAATACAACTTTTGCAGGAATACTGATGATGCAAAAATTTATTTTGTAACCATATTTATCACAAAATAATACCGAAATACTATCAAATGATTTTTCCACATTGCAATATTGCTTTATTTCTGCACTATGTATGTAAAAGTGTGATAGTTCTTAAACATCTTACATCTTTTCCACCTACATTCTTTGCTTTAATAATATCAGTATATATAAAAAACATATCAGGTTTTCCTACAGGAAATAAACCTTAACTATTAATTAAAAGTTTGTAAGTTCAAGTACTCAAGGTTTTTGTAGTTTAAGCTCCTTTGCTCTGAGTAATACCTGTTGAAAACTTGTTTTTTAAAATCCCTCTAAAGTACGAGTATATGAGAATCCTATTCTAAACAGATCTATAGGAATAAGTATAGATATATAAGTATAGGTCAAATTTAGAGGAAAATATTTCTAAAAATCCACAAAATTAACTGCCGCTCATTTTCTTTCCTAGAATAACCAGGAAATGGTCGTACATTTTGAGTTAATGTAGGTATTAACAATATTTTCCAGTCCCATAACATTGGTTTTCAATTGTATGGTATGTATGTAGTTTCTACATCAAGCATATCGTTTTGGTCTAACGTCTCTTCATTATAAAATTTTTTAAATGCTTTGGTTTGATTTGGATAAATCTGACGAGATAAAGGTAATATCTGTAATTTATCTCTTGAATTTTCTAATAAGTTCTAGATATTTACTGCTAAGTTAAATATCTCTTGAAAATTTACCTTGACGAAATATATTTTTCAGTTACAATAATATATTATATACTGGGCAGCATATAATATATACTGGACAGAAAACGAGTTATATATTTTAATGAACTTGCTATTTGTGACTTTAAATTTTTTCCCTGGATTTTCTTTTTGCATGTTAATTTGCATACGCACTCTTGAAGATAAAAATTTTATAATGAAATATTTTTACTTACAACTTTTACATGATTTCCTATTACAATATAAACAACAAGAGTTGTTTAACTTACCTCTAAATCAGGAAACTATTAATATTTAAGGACAGTTTGTTTTGAGAGACACTTTATTCAATTTAAAGAACCGCTTTTAAATTTAAGAAAATCTTTTAACATATGTTAAAATATAATGTTGGACCTATAAATTTTGTATATTAAGGAAAAAATATTTAAACAGGTATTCAAGTTTCAGGTGTTTAAAAATAGCAAAATTTTAATTTCCGAGCCCTTATAGCTGCTAAATAGGGGGCTTGGCAAAAACATTTTGTTAACGGACTCCTACTAATTTTTGAGTATCTAACTTTTCCCAAAATTTCAAGACCCTAACTTGATCCGTTCAGAAGATATAATTGACCAAAAATTTTGCAAAAATTGAGTTTTGCATAATTCTAAATTTTAGTACCGTATGGCAACCCTAAACATTTGCCTTTTAAAATTTTACAAAGTTTATAAAACCAACTAGCGTTTGCCGTTTTCAGATTGAAAATATATATAGCACAACTCTTGTTATAACAATTTAAATATAGGGCTTTTCCAACTTCGGGGGGCTGTAGCCCCGTAACAGGTGGGGCTACAGAAAAAAATTCTTCTACGAAATTATTTTTTTTGCAATACCCACCCATGGATAAAATTTCCTTTCTCTATTTTAAACGGTGTAAAAGTTTTTGTAAACATACGGACGGACAGACAGACGGACAGAGTGAAGCTATATAGGCACATTTTTACAAAATTTTTTGAAAATGTACTAAAAGCAATGATTTTTTCTTCATAAATTCATAGTTCATTTTTCGAATAGATTTCTTTTTTTCTAAAAATTGATTTAATTTTGTATGCACATGCAAACATACCTGTATAGATGTTTTAAAATAATTATTTTAAAATATAAATTTATAGATCTCAATAAAAAACGATGAAGATTATAGTTGCACTTGTCAACTTTTAGATACCCGTGCGTACACTATTATGTATTAAATAAATAAGAATTTTATATATTGCAATTGAACTGTTTGAGGCTAAGTGGTTAGGACGTTGACCTTTTAATTGAAAAGTGTGGGTTCGAATCTCGTTCAGAGCATATTTTTTTTTAAATTCATCTTTTTTTTTAATTAATTTTTTTTTTTTATTCATTTTTTTTGTAATTAAATTTAAAAAAAAAAAAATTTTTAATTTTCTGTTCTGTTTTCTGCTCATCTCAATTTTTTTTTAAAATTATTATAGTTGCTATGGTATTAATTGTTGGTTTTGAATTTTTTTAAAAATGTATTAAAAAAAATTAATAATTTATAAATGAGAGTTTTAAGATGAATTTAAAAAAAATTGCCCCAGCCTGGATTCGAACCGAAACATTTTGACTACTAGTGGAATGTCCTAACCACTACACCATAGAACAATTAGTAATTTTCCTACACAACCAGCTTTTATTTATCTTAACCTTTTTTTTGAAATAATTGTAGTTGCCATGGTATCAATTGTTTGTTTTAAATAACAGTTTTGAATTTTTTTTTAAAAATATTTAAAAAAATGAATAATTTTTAATATAAATGAGAGTTTTCTGTCAAATTTTCTATAAAATAAAATTTTTCATACATAAAATAAATACATATATTTTATTAAAAAGAAAATAGAAGAAAATAGATACAAAAAGTGAATTTAAAAAAAAAAAAAAAATTCTCTCTAGCCTGGATTCGAACCGAGACATTTTGGCTACAAGACTCATGTCCTAACCAATACATCATGAATCGATTAATAATTTAACTACATTTTGTTTTTATATTTGGTTTCTATTTAGTTATTAATTTTGAAAATAATCATATAATTTCGAAAAATTTGTATGGCAGCTACCCGAAGCCTTTGTCCGATTTTAGCCAAAAACAATAGGGAACCTACAAATTGTCTAAAAATTACTTTGTGAAAGTTTCAGAACTCTAGAACTCTTATAGTTTTTGAGTTATCGTGCTGACGGACGGACGGACGGACGAACACACATAGCTAGATCGATTCACTTTTTGATGCTGATTCGATATGTACCCTTGACACTATATCTAGCTCGTCTATTTCGATTCGTTACAAACGGAGGAGTAATTTTTATATACCCGATGTTCATATATGTATGCACGGGTATAATAACCTTTATGAATATTTGAAGTGACCAAATATTTTATTACAATTTCATATGAGGTTTCAATTGTAACGGGAAATCTTTTGTTTTGATTTTTTTCATTTTTGTTAAAATAAAAACATTTTTCTAAAACTTGCAAAATGCATAGTTGTGGATGGAATCGAAATGTATGCAATTTTATTAAATGTGTATGTATAGATGTATGTATGCATTCAAATTTCTATTTCTTAATTCTTCAGAGGTTTTTTTTTTTTAAAGAGCTAGAGTTTTGAAATTTGTTCACAAATTCGTTTTTATAATAGCCGTCATCCTTATTGAAATCCAGCCATTTAGTGTAATGGCCAAAGTTACCGCATAATTTGATTGGTCTACTGCAGAGGGTTCGAGTAGCTGTAATACAACTGCTTCTTTTATATGAGCATTACACAACACCTAATAAAGTTGTATGTTTGAAATTTTGCGAAAAGTAATTAATCGGAGATATAATGTTTATATTACGGTCATACCGGTATCACAGAGTTGACACAGTTTACTTTACTACATTCTTCCTCGTTTGTCTTATTCTTATGATTTTTTTCTTTTCTTTGGTATCGTATTCATGAACCATGTTACATGTCCTATGTAGAGTTAAAAATGGTCTAATAAAAATAAAAAAATAAAGGGTATAAAATAGAAATAAAAAATATATTATTATTAAGTTAAGGTATCAATAGTACAATACATTTACAATATGTAAAAAGAGAGAATTTGAAAAAATATTATGCAAATAAAATTTCATACAAATTTTTAACATGAAAATGTTTATCTATATATAATTCTTAGTCAATGGTATAATATAAATTAATTTTAAACGGGAGATTTTTAGAATTTAATTTGTATAATAATATATTTATTTGTATTTATTTATAAATTTTTTACTTCAAAAACTAGTTTCGAAAATGCAAAATTCAAATAATTTCATAAAATTATTTTGTTAATTACGATTCTTAAAAGAAACCTCAGAAAACAAACACATACGTATTTATACCTACCTACATAAATTGTTAAAATTTTTGGACAACTTCAATTTAAATTTAGAGAATAAAGAACTATTATTTTTGAGATGAGATTTTTATTTATTTATGATTTTTTGCTTCTTTTCACGTTCTTTTTAAGGAGTAGTATTAGTTAGTCGCTAAGAAGTTAGAATCAATACGATAAACCACAATTCAAGTTTAATATTAAACCATTTATATTTTAGACAAATTTTAAACAGAAAAATTTGGTACAAATAATGTTTTAATTAGATTCATCATTGATTATTTGATTATTGTGGCGAACCTGCAGTTTTGTTCTCATATTTTTTTTTCTGTTCAATATAAACAAACAAATGCTCATCATATTTAATCATAATACAAAACTCATAAGTAAAAAAAAATTTAAAGGTACGGAACGGTATTAAAGAATTTCTAATAATAAAACGAGGAAGAGTGTAGTAGCGCCGACTGTATCAACTCTAGGATACCCGTATGATCGTAATATAAACATTATATCATCCGGTTAGGTACTTTTGGCCAAATTTCAAACATTCAACTTTACTATGTATTATTATATTTATATTAAAATCCAGCCATTTTGGTCCATGGGTTCGAATTCCTGCCATACAATTTCTTTTTGTACCCGTGCATACATATACGACATCGTTTATACTAAAATTGCTCCTCCGTTTGTAACGCATTGATCTAGACGAGCTGGATATAGTGTCAAGAAAAATTAATTGATTTAGCTATGTGTGTCTGTCCGTCCGTCCGTCCGTGTGTTATAAGCACGATAAATCAAAAACCAAAGGAGCTACAGTTTTGCAATTTTCACAAAATATTTTTCAAACAATTTCTAGGTTCCGTATTTTTTTTTGGTTAAGATCGTACCAAAACTTCGGGTAGCTCTCGAACAACTAACTTTCTTAACTCCATAAAATAAAAATTGAAATGTTGCAGTACATATTGTACACAACATAAAATTATATGAATTTTGTTTTTTTTTTCTTTTTTTTTTGTTTTGTTGATGTATTTATCGAGTTACGATTTCATATGATTTAAATGATGCATAAAATTTTTAAAAACAAGTGATGAAAAAAGCGAGGGTTTTTAAAAAGTACATTTTCAAACTTACATAGGGTTTCTAACTCACTATTTTATCATTTATTTTTATAAAAATATATTTAAAAATAAAGGATATTATAATTTAGTTATTTCATCAATTTATTAATTATGAATAATAGTGAATCAATAGATACTTAAAATATAATCCCAAAGCTCTCAAGAAGATCTGTTAACAAGTGCAAAATATAATTTTGGAGCTTCAATGATGTTTAGTTTTCGAAAAACATACACTGGTGAATAAGTTACCTTTTTATAAAAACATAAGAGTTTTAATTGTAAAGTCCTAATAGCACTTCAATTGGGAAAGTTCCCAAATTATTCCTCAGCAAACGTATGGAGGATTTTCCCACCTTTCCATTTTTATAGGTTCTAGGAAATCAATTGCGAACTCCACCAATATTTTATAATTTTACTAAGAAATTTATTATCTAAGCAAAAATGGTTAAAACTTAGAGACAATTTATTCAATTTAAAGAAACCCTTTTAAATTTAATAAAAAACTTTAACATATGTTGAAATATAATGCTGCAGCTTTATTTTCAACTCATAAACAAGGGACGCGACAAAAAAATTTTGTGAACCGACTCCCACTAATTTCTGAGGATCTAACTTCTCCCAAAATTTCAAGAACCTAGCTTGAACCGTTTTGGCCATAAATTTTGGCAAAAATGTTTACTACAAATGTATGCCTAAAGTTCTGAAACTTTATCTAAAGTTCTGAAAAACATGCAAAAAATGATTCTGAATTCTTTAGGTTACTTTGTACCTTTTTGTCTGGTATATTTATTTAATTTTTTAAGTTTTTTATTGACAAAAATATATTTCTATCTGCATGGACATGACCTTCCATTTTAAAAAATATTTCTTATATTAAATAACTTTTATAAAAACCTTAATTTTTTCACATTATTTTCAATATTGAAATATATTAATTAATCTAATATGACAATTAATCTGAAAATTATGTACTCCTGAACAAAAATTAGCGTTCCATTTACAAACTATTCGTGTCTACTCTTCACCTACAATTTTTGCTAAAAGGAGCGCACGTATTGTATAAAATTCGTTCGTTTTGTCAAAGTAAAACTAAAAATAGTTTTTTATTATTAAAAAACCTTATTCGGTGCTTAAAATGTAAAATAAACTTTTCACTTATTCGGGCTTAACCTTACTTAAAACATACGACATAAAATTTTTATACGGCAGTACGACCATACATCTATATACAATCCGTAAATCGATACGCGCGTACAGTATTCAATTTATCGAAAAATATTTATTTAAATGGTTTACTAAACCTGCAAAAAATATTTAGGTACTACTCGTATATGTAGGTACTAAACCTACAAAAAATATTTTTAATTTCATAGGTATTTTGAATTATTTTTGATATAAGATTTTGTAATAAAAAATTAATTTAAACAAGTGATGAAAAAAACCAAGAGTTTTTAAAACAGCACATTTTCAAAATTATATTGTATTACATACTGAGTTTGACTTTGGAAATATTTACTTGGAATTAGTTACTGCTTACTTATAAAATTTACTGCTAACAGTAAAGTTTTTATTTTAAAGTTGTTATAGAACTTCAATAGAGAAGGTTGCCAAGTTTCTCAAAGATCTAACTTCATCTTACTTCCCACACCCCTCCCCTCCCCCTCCATTTTTTTAGGTTCTAGGAATTAAATTGTGAATTCCACAAAAATTTGAAATTTTACTTAGAATTATATAATCAAAGCAAAAATAGGTAAAACTGAGACATACTTTTTTCAATTTAAGGAATCGCTTTTAAATTTAAGAAAAACCTTTAACATATGTTAAAACATAATGTTGGACCTTTAAATTTTGTATATTAAAAAAAAAAAAAATTGGGCAGGTATTCAAGTTACAGGTGCTAAAAAATAGCAAAATTTCAGTTTTCTAGCCCTTATAGCTTCCAAACAGGGGGCTTGACAAAAAAAATTTTGTTAACCGACTTCTACTAATTTTTAAGGATCTAACTTCTCCCAAAATTTCAAACCCCTATCTTAAACCGTTTAGGAGATATAAGAGACCAAAAATTTTGGAAAAACTGAGTTTAATATAATGATAAATTTTAGTACCGTATGGCAACCCTATACATTACAACGACATATTTTTGTAAAGCCTATAAAATCAGCTCTCTTCCACCGTTTTTCGATTGAAAATAAACCTAACGTAACTCTTGTTATATCAATTTAAATATAAGGCTTTTTTGGAATTAGCAGGGGCTGTAGCTTCGCCATCCTTCAAAATTAAGAAAAACCTTTGACACATGTTGAAATATAATTATAGAGCTCTAAATTTTGTATATCACTAAAAAAAAATTTGGACAGGTGTTCAAGTTACAGGTGTTTAAAAATAGCAAACTTTCAATTTTCGAGCCTTTATAGCTCCTAAACAGGGGCTTGACAAAAAAATTTTGTTAACCGCCTCCTACTAATTTCTGAGTATCTAACTTATCCCAAAATTTCAAGACCCTAGCTTGTACTGTTCAGAAGATATGTGTGGCCAAAAATTTTGTGTAATGTTAAATTTTAGTACCGTATGGCAACCCTAAACATTTACCTTTTAAAAATTTATAAAGTTTATGAAAGCAGCTATGGTTTGCTGTTTTCAGATTGAAAATAACTCTAACTGAACTCTTGTTATAACCATTTAAATATAGGGCTTTTTCCAATTTTGGGGGGCTGTAGCCCCGTAACAGGTGGGGCTACAGAAAAAGAGTCTTCTACGAATTTATTTTTTTTGCAAAAACTACCCATGGTTAAAATTTCTTTACTCTATTTCAAACGGTGTAAAAGTTTTTGTAAACATACGGACGGACGGACAGAGTGAAGCTATATAGGCACATTTTTACAAAATTTTTTGAAAATGTGCTAAAAAGTATTATTTTTTAAAACATAATATTAGAAATATAAGAAAAACCGATAATAATATTTTTATACATTTTGTCAATTTATAAATTTTTAAAAATCCGAGATACAGTACATTGCGTTACGCGCAGTTTGGCTGCTCTCATGTAAATTCATGTACCTACTTATTTCATAATTTTTAGACAGAATTTATATGCCGTACGCTTTTTATACCCGTGCATACATATATGAACATCGGGTATATTAAAATTACTCCTCCGTTTGTAACGAATCGAAATAGACGCGCTAGATATAGTGTTAAGGGTACATATCGAATCAGCATCGAAAAGTGAATCGATCTAGCTATGTGTGTTCGTCCGTCCGTCCGTCCGTCAGCACGATAACTCAAAAACTATAAGAGTTCTAGAGTTCTGAAACTTTCACAAAGGAATTTTTAGACAATTTGTAGGTTCCCTATTGTTTTTGGTTAAAATCGGACAAAGGCTTCGGGTAGCTGCCATACAAATTTTTCGAAATTATATGATTATTTTCAAAATTAATAACTAAATAGAAACCAAATATAAAAACAAAATGTAGTTAAATTATTAATCGATTCATGATGTAGTGGTTACGACATGAGTCTTGTAGCCAAAATTTTATAATTTTACTAAGAAATTTATTATCTAAGCAAAAATGGTTAAAACTTAGAGACAATTTCTTCAATTTAAAGAAACCCTTTCAAATTTAATAAAAAACTTTAACATATGTTGAAATATAATGCTGCAGCTTTATTTTCAACTCATAAACAAGGGACGCGACAAAAAAATTTTGTGAACCGACTCCCACTAATTTCTGAGGATCTAACTTCTCCCAAAATTTCTAGAACCCAGCTTGAACCGTTTAGAAGATATGTGGGCCAAAAATTTTGGCAAAAATTTTTACTACAAATGTATGCCTAAAGTTCTGAAACTTTATCTAAAGTTCTGAAAAACATGCAAAAAATGATTCTGAATTCTTTAGTTTACTTTGTACCTTTTTGTCTGGTATATTTATTTAATTTTTTAAGTTTTTTATTGACAAAAATATATTTCTATCTGCATGGTCATGACCTTCCATTTTAAAAAATATTTCTTATATTAAATAACTTTTATAAAAACTTTAATTTTTTCACATTATTTTCAATATTGAAATATATTAATTAATCTAATATGACAATTAATCTGAAAATTATGTACTCCTGAACAAAAATTAGCTTTCCATTTACAAACTATTCGTGTCTACTCTTCACCTACACTTTTTGCTAAAAGTAGAGTGAACAAAATGTAGTTAAATTATTAATCGATTCATGATGTATTGGTTAGGACATGAGTCTTGTAGACAAAGTGTCTCGGTTCGAATCCAGGCAAGGGAAATTTTTTTTTTTTTTAAATTCATTTTTTGTATCTATTTTCTTCTATTTTCTTTTTAATAAAATATATGTATTTATTTTATGTATGAAAAATTTTATTTTATAGAAAATTTGACAGAAAACTGTCATTTATATTAAAAATTATTCACTTTTTTTAATATTTTTATAAAAAAATTCAAAACTGTTATTTAAAACAAACAATTGATACCATGGCAACTACAATTATTTAAAAAAAAAAATTAAGATAAATAAAAACTCGTTGTGTAGGAAAATTATTAATTGTTCTATGGTGTAGTGGTTAGGGCATGTCGCTAGAAGTCAGAACGTTTCGGTTCGAATCATGGGTTGGGCAAAATTTTTTTTTATTTTAAATTCATCTTAAAACTTTCATTTATAAATTATTAATTTTTTTTTTAATACATTTTTAAAAAAATTCAAAACAGTTATTCAAAACAAACAATTGATACCATAGCAACTATAATAATTTAAAAAAAAAATTGGAATAAACAAAAAATTGATGGCTTAGTGTTAGGACGTCGATCTTTTAATTGAAAAGTGTGGGTTCGAATCTTGTTGAGAGCATATTTTTTTTTTAAATTCATCTTTTTTTTTAATTAATTTTTTTTTTTTATTCATTTTTTTTGTAATCTAATATATAAAGAAGAAAATTTGTTTGTTTATTTGTTTGTTTGTCCAGGATTCACGTGAAAACCACTGGTCCGATTGACACCAAATTTTAGAAGAATAATTTTGGGAGTCCGGGGGGTGACATAGGCTATGTCGCATTTTTATAAGTCAGCAGGTTGCGGCTCCAGAGCCGTTTTAAGCTTTTTCGTTTTTTTGATGTCGAGTCGAAACGGTTTGACCGATTCACTTGAAATTTTGCACGAATGTTCTTCTTATTACACGGAATAAATGGTATAAAACTGGTTGGAATAAATTAACCCCTTTCGGCCCGGCGGGCTTCCAAAAAATTTTGTGTTTCCGATTTGTGTCCAATTTTACAGGGTGGTTTTGCAGTCAAAAAGAGAGGCTGGCACAAATTTTTGTTGGGTTCGGTTAACCCGTTTGGGCAAAACGATTTGACCGATTGACTTGAAATTTTGCACAAATATTCCTCTTAGCAACCGCATTTAGTTGTATAAATTTGGTTGGAATAAATTAACCCATTTCGGCCTGGCGGACTTTCAAAAAATTTTGTGTTTTCGATTTTTGTCCAATTTTACAGGTTGATTTTGTAGTCTAAAAGAGAGCTGCAAAAAGTTTTAGTTAAGTTCGATTAACCCATTTTCCACGACGACGCTATGAAGTTTTCTATATATTTTATTTTATTGTACGATTAAAAGTATTTTATTGAAAATTTTGTACCAGCATTTTAATTAAAACCCACAGCGTTAATTTGGTTTTGACCTGTTTGTGCGTTTTGAACAAAGATTCAATGAAATTTTCAGTTTTCTTCAAATGAAATCCAAAAATTAAAAAAATTCAATTTGTTATATATAATGCTTAAATACATAGTATTTTAAAACAGTTTTTCCAAAAAATAAGCCTACATTTCTCTCATAAAATCATAAAAAAACGAGGAAGAGCGTATTACAACTTTCAGGACTAAACAAAATATAAGTTGAAAAGCGAATTTTTAAACCTTTTCTAAACCATCGACTATATTTTATTCAAGCGTTGGCAATTCAAGAAAATCCCCTTTTGACCTATAGTCATTTTAATTCAGTTAACATTGTTCACCGGAAACCTACCATCCTCAACTATATCGTCAAGGAGCACCAAATTGTCAAGAAGCACCATGTATAGAAAAATTAGAGATAATCGTTCAAATTGTTTTGCAAACTGTTTTTTAAAGTTTTTGTTTCGCAATCGATTAAAAGAACTCGACAAACCTTTTTTTTTATGTATTCCCCTAATTCAAAGAGTTGTACCTACTTTCAATAATTGGACGTAATTTACTTACAAATTTTTTTTTGAACAATCGTTGGGTCGGCAGGGGCTAACAACTTTCAAGTCTGTTAGTAAATTGAACTTCATTTTCAAAGAAGAACACATATACGAAATTTGAAGTTAATCTGCTAAATCATTTCTAATATATAGCAAAGCAACGAAAAAAACCTATAAAAAGCTGTTGGGCCACGATGGGTTAACGGAACTCCACAAATATTTTTTTGTGGCATTTATAGGCAAAGTAGTATCTCAAAAAATTGGCTGAAATTTGCTTTTTTACAATTTGCAAGCTTCCGGGCAACGCCGGGTAAATCTGCTAGTTAAATATAAAAAAACAAATATTTTGAATTTTCTGTCAAACAGTTCAATTGCAATATATGAAATTCTTATTTATTTAATACATAATAGTGTACGTACGGGTATTTAAAAGTTGACAAGGGCAACTATAATCTTCCTCGTTTTAAGGTTGGGACCTAAGGAACAAATAATTTTTTTTTAAGTAAGATTTTTTTTTGCTTTTGCAAACATAGGTATTTTCAATTAGTTTGAATATACTGTATGTTTGAAGCAAAATTATTTAAGTAAAAAATAGGTATTATTTTAAAATATTTTATTTTTAAAACTTAATCGTAGGAACATAAGAAAACACAATTAGAATATTTTTATACGCTTTTTAAATTTTTAAATTTCAAAACTCAGAGGTACAGTTTAATGCAAATTTATTTACATAACTATTTATTCCAAAATTTTTCTAGAAATTATAGATCGTACGCGTTGATTTGTGATAAGCCCTAAGTAACAAATTATTTAAATTACAAATTATTTTTTTAAGAAAGATTATTTTTTTTTTTTTATATTTTGCAAATATATTTTTTAATATCATTTCTCTCAAACGTAATGCCAACTACAGAATATATTTCACAAATCAGCTTTCTTATTTTACCAAAAATTTCACAAAAAGCAACAACGATACACAATTAACAAAATATTTTTTTTAAGCAAAAATTATTTTTGGCCATATCGCAAAGCTAAGTAACTTTAAGCTGTTTTCGTTAGTTTTACAAACCCATTTACATATTATTTTTTTTATATTTATTATAAGCTTATTGTACTTATACATATTTTAATTATATTTGTTGTTATTTGAAAGTTTTTTTATTAAAATGGGTTAATTTATATTAGTAGTTAATTAATATTTATATATTAGATATAGACTCAAGTGCATGGAACGGATCAGAATCGAAAAATAAATCGATTTAGCTATGTATGTCCCTACGTCCGTCCGCACGATAAAAAACAATTTTCGCAAATTTGTTTTTATGCAATAGCCGTCATCGTTATTTAAATCCAGCCATTTTGGTCCTTTTATATGAGTATTACTCTGCACCTATTACAAATGCGTGTCTCAAATATAGCCAAAAGTAGTTTAGTTTTATGGCCAAAGTTTCCGCAAAATATGGTTGGTCTGCTGCAGTAACTTTGAGTAGCTGGCATACAACTTCTTATTTAATATGAGCATTAATCTATTTCTATTAAAGCTGGGTGTCTGAAATTTTGCCAAAAATAGTTTAGTGTAATGGCCAAAGTTACTGCAAATTTGGTTGGTCTACTGAAGAGGGTTCGAGTAGCTGCAATACAACTCCTTTTTTAGCACATTTTCAAAAAATTTTGTAAAAATGTGCCTATACAGCCCCAAAGTTGGAAAAAGTCCTATATTTAAATTGTTATAACAAGAGTTCTGTTAGAGATATTTTCAATCTGAAAACGGCAAATGATAGCTGGTTTCATAAACTTTATAAATTTTTGCCAGGCAAATGTTTAGGGTTGCCATACGGTACTAAAATTTAACATTACACAAAACTCAATTTTTGCAAAATTTTTAACCACACATATCATTTGAACGGTTCAAGCTAGGGTCTTGAAATTTTGGGAGAAGTTAGATACTCATAAATTAGTAGGATTCGGTTAACAAAATTTTTTTGTTCAGCCCCATGCTTAGGAGCTATAAGGGCTCGAAAATTGAAATTTTGCTATTTTTAAAAACCTGTACTTTGAATACCTGTCCAAATTTTTTTTTAGTAATATACAAAATTCAAAGCTCTATAATTATATTTCAACATGTGTCAAAGGTTTTTCTTAATTTTGAAGGGTGACGAAGCTACAGCCCCAGCAAATTCCAAAAAAGCCCTATATTAAAATTGATATAACAAGAGTTCTGTTAGGTTTATTTTCAATCAAAAAACGGTAAAAGAGAGCTGCTTTTATAGGCTTTCCAAAAAAACGTCGCTTAAATGTATAGGGTTGCCATACGGTACTAAAATTTACCATTATATAAAACTCAATTTTTGCAAAATTTTTGGTCCCACATATCTCCTAAACGGTTTAAGATAAGGTCTTGAAATTTTGGGATAAGTTAGACCCTCAAATATTAGTAGTTGTCGGTTAACAAAATTTTTTTGTCAAGCCCCCTGTTTAGGAGCTATAAGGACTCGAAAATTTAAATTTTGCAATTTTTAAGCAGCTGTAACTTAAGTTAGACCCTCAAATATTAGTAGGAGGCGGTTAACAAAATTTTTTTGTCAAGCCCCCTGTTTAGGAGCTATAAGGGCTCGAAAATTTAAATTTTGCTATTTTTAAGCACCTGTAACTTAAGTTAGACCCTCAAATATTAGTAGGAGTCGGTTAACAAAATTTTTTTGTCAAGCCCCCTGTTTAGAAGCTATAAGGGCTCGAAAATTTAAGTTTTGCTATTTTTAAGCACCTGTAACTTGAATACCTGTCAAATTTTTTTTTTATTAATATGCAAAATTTAAAGGCCCAATATTATATTTTAACATATGTTAAATGTTTTTCTTAAATTTAAAAGCGGTTCCTTAAATTGAAAAAAGTGTCTCTCAGTTTTACCCATTTTTGCTTAGATTGTATAATTCTAAGTAAAATTTCAAATTTTTGTGGAATTCACAATTTAATTCCTAGAACCTAAAAACATGGAGGGGGACGAAGGGGGGGGGGGAGTTAGATAAAGTTAGATCCTTGAGAAACTTGGCAACCTTCCCCATTGAAAGGCTATAACAACTTTAAAATAAAAATATTTACTGTTAGTAGTAAATTTTATAAGTAAGCAGTAGCTATTTCCAAGTAAATATTTCCAAAGTTAAACTCAGTATGTAATACAATATAATTTTGAAAATGTGCTTTTTTAAAAACACTTGGTCTTTTTTCATCACTTGTTTATATGAGCATTGAACTGCACTTAATAAAGCTAGTATGTTTGATATTTTGGCAAAAGTAATTAATGTTTATAAGAATAATGATATAATGTTTATATAACGGTCATACGGGTAACCCAGAGTTGACACAATCTACTCTACTACACTCTTCCTCGTTTTATATGAACTGTGATTCTACTTAGAATTTAAAAACAATTCAACAGCGGCCCGCAATTTAAAATATTATAATTGTCATTTTAAGTTTTTAGCACATTTTCAAAAGATTTTGTAAAAATGTGCCTATATAGCTTCACTCTGTCCGTCCGTCTGTCCGTCTTTTCGTCTGTCTGTCTGTCCGTCTGTCCATCTGTCCATCTGTCCGTATGTTTACAAAAACTTTTACACCTTTAAAAATAGAAAGAGGAAATTTTAACTATGGGTAAATATTACAAAAAAAATTATTTCATAGAAGAACTTTTTTCTGTAGCCAGACCCTTTATGGAGCCACCCTATATATTTAAATTGTTATAACAAGAGTTTGGTTAAGTGCATTTTTAATCTGAAAACGGTAAAAGAAAGCTGGTTGTATAAACTATATAAATTTTTAAAATACATATGTTTAGGACGGGCGGATCCTCAGAAATTAGTAGGAGTAGGTTAACAAATTTTTGTTGCCATGTCTCCTGTTTAGGAGCTATAAGGGCTCGAAAATTGAAATTTTGCTATTTTTTTAGTGATATAAGAGCCCATCTTCCTTTTGCCCCCACCTTTCAATTTTTTTAAATTCTAGGATATCAAATGTGAACTCCACACATATTTGATGTTTTACCTAGAATTTTATTATCGAAGCATAAATGATTAAAACTTAGGGACAATTCCTTCAATTTAAAGAAAACCTTTTAAATTTAAGAAAAACCTTTAACATATGTTGAAATACTCGTATAATGCTGACGCTTAAAATTTTGACTGTAGGTTCGAAACGGATGGGGCTACAAAAAAAGTTCTTCTATGAAATAATTTTTTTTTGCAAGACCTACCCGTTGTTAAAATTTCTTTTCTCTATTTCAAAAGATGTAAAATTTTTTAAACCATGTAAACGGATAGACGGACGGACAGGGTTTGAAAATGTGCTAAAAGTAAAGAAGTATGGAGTTATATAATGTAAAAATGGTCAAAATAGTCCGTTACAGGATTTTTAGACTCTAAACTGTTGTAATATTCTCATAATATTTCTACAATATGTAAAAATAAGGCAAAAAATTAAAAAGGAAAAATAGTTGTTTTATTTTTTTTTTCTTTTTCATGAAAAATTTATATCTGTTTTTTTTTATATATTTTTTTTATAAAATAATATATTATTTTGTTTTGTGGTGAATACAATTTATACTTATAGTTTCAAGCCAATTAAAAGGATAATACAGCATCGAAAAAGGAGATAAAAAATTAAAGCAAAATCCTTTTCTATGAAATTTTTTCAAATATAAATTCTCTTTAGAATTGCTAATATATTTTCATACAATGTGTTTATACCCGTGCATACATATATGAACATCGGGTATATTAAAATTACTCCTCCGTTTGTAACGCATCGAAATATAAGAGCTAGATATAGTGTCAAGGGTATGTATCGAATCAGCATCGAAAAGTGAATCGATCTAGCTATGTGTGTCCGTCCGTCCGTCCGTCCGTCAGCACGATAACTCAAAAACTATAAGAGCTAGAGTTCGAATGAATCGAGCACTTATATGAAGTTTAAAAATTTTAGGGCCCCATTTTCGGGGGGCTGCCATACAAAGTTTTCGATTCAATAACTTTGAATCTAATGAAGCTACAAGGTTAAAATTAAAATTGGGAAGATAAATTAATAGGGCAAGTTACTTGGCAAAGTTGGACATCACTCGGACCTTCGGACTTTTAGGGTGGGCCAATTTTTTTTTTTTTTGTTTTTTTTTTTTTATTTTTTTTTTTTTTTTTTTTAACCTAAAATTATGGGACAAAGAATGAAAATTTTGTTTATTTTTTTAGTGATTATTTTTTTTTGTTAATTTTTTTTTTTTTTTTTTTTAAGCTAAAGTTATGGGACAATGAATGAAAATTTTGTTTTTTGTTTTGTGATTTTTTTTTTTTTTTTGTTAATTTTTTTTTTTTTTTTTACGTCAAAATTATGGGGTAATGAGTTAAATGTATAAGGGAAGTAAATTACGTTTTATTTTATACACCATAGTGGGTATGCACGGGTATCTAAAAGTTGACAAGGGCAACTATAATCTTCCTCGTTTTTACTTATTATATCCATTTCTTAAACAAGTTTTACTTATTTGCTTTAAAAACAACTTCTATAGAATGAATGAACTTGGTTATGAAGATTTTAAAATCCTTGTTAAACAATTGTAAAAAAATTATTCTTGAAAATAACCTATTAATGTTTTTTTACTCAGTCCAAAGCAAAAATTTGTTTGAACAATTATACTGGCACTGTGCCTTCTATAATAATATAAAATATGTACATATTTCTTTAAAGCAAATGATCCAAGACACACGTACCTGAGGCGAGTGTATACTCAACCACAATGTATTTATTATTTTTTCTTGAATCATTCTTTTTTTATACCCTAGACCTAAGAAATAGGAACAGGGTATGTTAACTTTGGTATGGTGTTTATAACCATCTAAAGGAAGCTAGGTAGATATGGAAAACTATATATATTTGTGATCAGCGTGACCTCCTGAGTCGATATAGTCACGTCTTTTCGTTCGTCCGTAGACACAATAACTAAAAAAAAAAGAAACAAATGAAGCTTCGGACTCCGGACCTTTTAATTGTTCTAAGGGCCAACGAACATATAAAAAAAAATCGTGATAACTCAACAACTACTGACGCTATTTGGAAGAAATTTAAACTTTAGGTTACTAGTAATGAAAGTACCGCAGGGATTGCTTATGGTCCAGATCTGACAATGGTTTCGCATTCTAGAAGCTTTTGATCGAAATGACGCCAAGCGATCATAATTAATAAAGATATAAACTTTAAATTTGATACACGAGGGTTCTTTCGTATTTCCGTTCTTATTTAACACTTAAAACCAAGAATTTTAGTATAAAACATATTACATATTATATTTTATAAATTAAACGACTAAATTTTTTTTTAATTTTTTTATACCCTACACCTATAGAATAAGTAAAGGGTATATTAACTTTGGTATGGTGTTTGAAACCATCTAAAGGAAGCGAGCTAGATATGGAAAAGTATATATATTTGTGATCAGCGTGACCTCCTGAGTCGATATAGCCATGTCCGTCCGTCCGTCCGTAGGCACGATAACTCAAAAAATAATGGAGCTATCTTGATGAAATTTTAACTGTAGGTTACTAGGACTGAAAGTACGGCGGGGATTGCACATGGCCGAAATCGGCCCATGGGTTCGGAATCTGGACCTTTTAATCGATCGAAGGGCTAACGAACATATATAAAAAATCACGATAACTCAACAACTAATGACGCTATCTTCATTAAATTTGAGCTGTAGGTTACTAGTATCGAAACTTCTGTGGGTATTGCGTAAGTTCATGATTGGACCATGCGTTCGGAACCTAGAACTTTTTGATCGAATTTAGGCCAAACGAGCATAATTGCGAAACTAATGAAGATAGAACCTCCAAATTTGGTATCAGGGTGTCCTTTCCTATTTAAGTGTCTTTGAAATTTGGGCCCCATCGGAGTAGGGGGTCGGGGACCAGCCCCACATTTCCGAAAACCTTAAAGCATATCTTTAAAATTAATAAAGAAACCAACTTGAAAAAATGTAAAAGCTTCAAATTTGGTGTTCTTTACTATCTCTTGCGTGTCCCCTTAATTTGGGATCAATTGGAGTGGTGGTTCAGTACACTTCTTAGACTTCCCAAGTTTTAAAAGCTTATACACGAAATGACTTAAAATAGTAACTTAAAATTAAGATAGAACGTTCAAATTTTGTACAAGGTTTAACTAGTACTTAATGTACGGCGCGGACTGTATAACGAACGGTCTAACGAACATATGCAAAAAATCACGATAACTCAACAACTAATGACGATATCTTCATTAAATTTGTGCTGTAGGTTATTGGGAATGAAACTACGGCGGCAATTGCGCACGGTGAGGTTTGGACAATGAGTTCGGAACTTAGAACTTTTGGATCGAATTTAGGCCAAACTAGCATAATTCCGTAACCAATGAAGATAGAACCTCCAAATTTGATATATCGCTTTCGATTTCCTTAGTCTCCTTGAAGTTTGAGCCCAATTGGAGTAGTGGGTGGGGACCAGCCACTCAGTTCCGAGGACCTTAAAGCATATTTTCGAAATTAATAAAGATAATAACTTGAAACAAAAGTAGAAGCTTCAAATTTGTCACATGGGTGTTCTTTACTATTTCCTGCGTGTCCCTCTAATTTTGGATCAATTGGAGTGGTGGTTCAGTAACTCTTTTAGACCCACCAATGTGTAAAAGCCTATCATCGAAATTAATAAAACTAGTAACTTAAAATTAAGATAACACGTTCCAATTGTGTACAAGAGTTAACTAGTATTGAAAATGGGACGGGGACTGCATATGGGCGAAATCGTACCATGGTTTCGAGTTCTGACACCCTTGAAAAGCTCAAGGGCTAACAAACATATATCTTAAAACACCATAACTCAAAAATTAATGCCGCTATTTTGATGAAATTTAAACTCTAGGTTACTTGTAATGAAAGTACCATGGGAATTGGTTCTGGTCGAGTTTAATTTCGAAGCCAAACAATATATTTCCTATTTCTTATGTGTCCCCGATATTTTGACTTAATTGTAGTGGTTCAGCTATGTTCAAAGGTACTTGCTGCATTTATGTAAAATTTATTTGAATATTTAAATGAATTATATTAAAAGTTCTAAATTTGTATATGTATTTTAGAAATACATTTATTGCATATTTTGCGTTTATAAGCTTTTCTAATAGGTACACAAACAAGCCATTTAAAATAATTACAATTTTGAAAAGTTTTAACTATTAAATGTATTAGCTTTTATCACAAAATTTAATAATTCAAATTTTTTTCATTTAGTAATTGAATTGGATTAAATATATTTTCATTTGTTTCAAGTTTTTTTGTTTTAATATTTTTAAATAGATAAATTAGTAAGAATTTGTAATATTTTTTAATAGATAGTGTAATTAGAAAATGTTTTTAGTATTATAAAGTTAATTTGGTTAGCTATGTCTTACGATCAAATTAATAACAGCTCTTATGGTGTTTAAACGATTTATGGATATGTCCTTAAATTTGAACCAAATAGGTGTAGGATATTTCTAAGTCGGTTGCACCGACTGACTGTTTCTTTACTTGTTTTTATTATTTATTTTTTTTATTTATTTGACTCATGCTTAACCCATACACGTTACAAATTTTTTACTTAAAACTAACAAAGTGTAATAAAAGATATTAAATATTACAAAACTAACTAATGTAAAACTAAATTTATATAAAAAATCATACAAAAAAAAGGAAAATAGAATATTCAATTAAAATAAGAAACAAAATTCATTAACAATATTCATTATAATAATAACGAGGAAGATTATAGTTGCCCTTGTCAACTTTTAGAGACCCGTGCATACCCACTAACCGTTATTTATTTCCCTTATGCTATTATAAATATTACAAAAAAAAATATAACAAAGTATATAACTTATTATTATAAGTTTTGCTTAAAAAAAAAATAAAAAAAAAAAAATTAAATTTTGAATTCATTACAGGTACCATAATTTTTGCTTAAAAACAAAAAAAAACCATAAAAGTTGGTCCGGGTTCAACTTTGCCAACTAACTTGCCCTATTACTTTACTTGCCCAGTTTTAATTTTAACCTCATAGATTCATTAGATTCACAGTTATCGAATTGACGACTTGGCATGGCAGCTGCCCAAAAATGGGGCCGTAACATTTTGAAATTCCATATAAGTGCTCGATTCATTATATAACTAATCGTGTAAAATTTTCATCCTCGTAGTATAATTAGTTTTAAAGAAATTCATATTGGTGCAAAGAAGTTGTATGGCAGCCCCCCGAAAATGGGGCCGTTCATATAAGTGTTCGATATAAGTGTTTTTTCATATAAGTGTTCGATTCATTATATAACTAACAGTGTGTAATTTTCATCCTCGTAGTATAATCAGTTTCCAAGAAATTCATATTGATGCAAAGAAGTTGTATGGCAGCCCCCCGAAAATGGAGCCGTAACATTTTGAAACTTCATATAAGTGCTTGATTCATTATAAAACTAACCGTGTGTAAATTTCGTCTTCCTGGTATAATTACTTTTGAAGAAATTCATATTGGTTTAAATAAGTTGTGTGCCAGCTCCCCGAAACCTTGGTCTGGTCTTAACCAAAAAGAATAGGGAGCCTCAAACATTTTTGCAAAAAATGTTTTGTGTGAATTTCAAAACTCTAGCTCTAATTTTTCAATTCTATCTCTTTTAATTAATTTTTAATTCACGAATATATTAAACTTAAGCAAAATAAGCTTCATATGATCATATTCATATAATGATCATCATGATAGATAATAATCATCATATTCATAATATATCTATCAATATCAATAAGTCATTTACTTAAAAAAAATCTTTGTGTTCTGTTTTGCTTATCTTAAATAAACTACGCATCATTTAAATCATATGAAATTCTAGCTCGAAATCGTTAAATACAAAAAAAAAAAAACAAAAAAAAAAACAAAATTCATATAATTTCATGTTAAATACAAGATGCATAGCAAAATTTCAAATTTTTATATGAAAATATTGGAGTTAAAAAAGTTAGTTGTTCGAGAGCTACCCGAAGTTTTGGTCCGATCTTAACCAAAAAAAATAGGGAACCTAGAAATTGATTGAAAAATATTTTGTAAAAATTTCAAAACTATAGCTCTTTTAGTTTTTGAGTTATCGTGCTGACACACGGACGGACGGACGGAAGATACACATAGCTAGATCGACTCGTTTTTCGATTCTGAGCCGATACGTACCCTTGACACTATATCTAGCTCGTCTAGATCGATGCGTTACAAACGGAGGAGCAAATCTAATATATCCGATGTCATATATGTATGCACGGGTATAATTAAAGGTTTAACAAAAAGCAAAATTACTAAACAAATTTAAGAATAAAATTGAATATAAAAAATAAAAAAAAAATAAACAAAAATTAGTAATAAACTAAACATAATCCCAAAATTTTAACGATGCAAATATAAATCTTTCTTTAAAGTAAATTTTGTTAGTTGAAGGTTAATACAGTGTTTATATTTATTGCATAAAGGTATCATTCTGTTAAGAGGTTCGTATTTACCATAATTGGTACGGTGAAACTGAAGATAAAACATGTTATGTGTTCTTAATTTAGAAACTGGACAGAAAACTACCCTATCAAGTAATTCCGTAGAAATAATGTTGCCTTTGAGTAATTGTGTTTAAAATATTATATCACCAACCTCACGACGTTTTTCAAGAGTGTTATGATTTAATAAATTTAGCCGATGCTCGTACGGAGGAAGATTGAACGGGTCTTCCCAGGGCAGATGACGAAGAGCAAATTTAAGAAATTTCTTTTGGATAGATTCAATCCTATTAACATGGACTCTATAAAATAGATTCCATACCTGACTGACATATTTCAAATTGGGTCTTACCAAGCAAGTATAAAGAAAATTAAGAACATAGGGGTCTTCAAATTCTCTTGCCCAACGCTTGATAAAACTCAGCATAGAATTTGCTTTATTTAATGTATAGGTATAATGAGGTTGAAATGAGAGTTTACTATCAAAAAATACTCCCAAGTCTTTAATTGACGCAACAGAAATGGTTAAAATCATCTTGTAAAGCTAACGAATCATCTAATGATTTAATTTTTTTTAAAATTTTCATATCACCGGCATATATTTTATTGTGACTATTGTAAATTAATGAATTAACATCATTTATCGAAATAATGAACAATAAAGAGCCAAGATGACTACCCTGAGGAACCCCAGTGAGAGCCAAAAATGGAAAGTGGGCCAGCCAAAGAGGCAGCGCATTTTTTTAAAAATAAGTTAAGGATACCATCACTTCCAGGACTAGGATTATCATCAATTTTATTTATGTAATTCAATACCATGTTAGAGTCTATATTAATATTTGTAAGAGTAGTATGTATATGCCGTTTAAGCGGCAGGAGGAGCTTTTTTCGGCAGTTTTCCTAATGTTATGTAATAAAATTGTGATAAGTAAAAAGTTTTGTGCTTTTGAGTATTTTAAATTAAGCTTAGCGGTTAGAATATTAGTTATGTTTAAATTTCAAATTAAAACAATAATAAGCTTAAACTAGTTTGGGTCTTTGAGTATTTTAAATTAAGCTTGGTTGTTAGGATATCAGTTATGCTTAAATTTCAAATTAAAACAGTAATAAGCTTAAGATATTGTACTTATTGTTCTTAATTAAATATGAAAAGTTTTTAAAGTTTGGTTTAAGTACAAAGTTAATATTATCAAAGTTTAAGCTTGATTTAATATTTCCGCGAAAATTAAAAAAAAAGTTTTATAAATTAAAAAAAAAAAAAGCTTAAGCTATTAAGCTAAATATTTTTAATAAGATATGAAAAGTTTTTTAAATTTCAAATTAAAACAGTGATAAGCTTAAGATATTGTACTTATTGTTCTTAACTAAATATGAAAAGTTTTTAAAGTTTGGTTTAAGTACAAAGTTAATATTATCAAAGTTTAAGCTTGATTTAATATTTCCGCGAAAGTTAAAAAAAAAGTTTTATAAATTAAAAAAAAAAAAAAGCTTAAGCTATTAAGCTAAATATTTTTAATTAGATATGAAGATTTTTTAAAATATCAGTTATGTTTAAATTTCAAATTAAAACAGTAATAAGCTTAAGATATTGTGCTTATTATTCTTAATTAAATATGAAAAGTTTTTTAAAGTTTGGTTTAAATACAAAATTAATATTATCAAAGTTTAAGCTAAAATTTCCTAGAAAATTGAAAAAAGTTTTATAAATTAAAAAAAAATAAGCTTAAGCTATTGAGCTGAATATTTTTAATTAGATATGAAAAGTTTTTTAAATTTGGTTTATCTTCTAATATATAAAAGCGAAAGTTTGTTTGTTTGTTTGTATGTAGCGAATAGACTCCTAAACTGCCCAGCCGATTTTCATGAAAATTTGTATATAGAGGTTTTTGGGTACGGAAAGAAATCGTGGCCCAAAATTTTTGCTCTAACAGACCGCCAAGTTGGGGCTGTGGTGCAAGTATTTAAACTTCTTTGTTCTAAAATGAAAACGGTTTGACCGATTGACTTCAAATTTTATATACGTGATGCTCTTTGAGAATTGAGTTGACACTATTAACAGTTTTGGAATTTGTTAACCCATGTCGGGCCGACGGGTGGTCAAAAAAAATTTTGGTCTAAATTTTGTCCGATTTTACGAAATTCTGCTTTGGCTTAAAAGAAAGCCCTAAAAAAAATTTGGTTGAGTTCCATTAACCCATTGCGGCCCAACAGCTTTTTATAGGTTTTTTCAATACTTTACTCTAAATTAGAAACTGTTTGACTGGTTGACCTCAAATTTTATATGTGTGAAGCAACTTGAAAAAGAAGTTGAGTCTGTTAACAGTCGGTCCTACGTTTGGTCAAAAAATTTTTTTTTGATGTAAATTAAGTCAAATTTTGGAAAGTAGTTTGTACTGCTTTGAATTACATAAAGTTTCAAAAATTACTAGAATAGTCCTAGATAAATCGTTTTCATACATTTTTAAATTTATATGTGTAAGCCGTGTGTAATTTTTGTGTTAACTTTTTGCAGTAATATCGACTTCAATTAAACCTCCATTGAGAGGCGCAGCAACGCGCACCGGGTATTAGCCAGTACTTAATATTATCAAAGTTTAAGCTTGATTTAATGTTTACGTGAAAAATTTTAAAAATCCAAAGCTGATAAAGCTCGTCCGTTATGTTTGTAAATTAAGCTTCCAACTGCCATTTTAAAGTTGAAAAGCTTAAAAAATCGATGGAAATTTTTTGTTTGATTATTAAGTTAACTGCAAAAGTTTTGAAAAAAATGAAACAAATAAACGTTTGAAATTATATTGTTAATTTTTTTTTTTTTTTTTAACTTGAACTTGATCACGTTTACAATAAGTTTAAGCTTGATTTAATATTTCTGTGAAAATAAAAAAAAAAAAGTTTTATAGGTTTTGAGTTGAATATTCTTGATAAGATATGAAAAGTTTGGTTTAAATACAAAGTTAATATACAAAACTAATATCAATGTTAAAATTAAAATTGAAAGACACTTTTAATGTGTGTATAATATTTTTTATTTTATTTAAACATCTTTAAATTGTGATTTTTTATTAAGCTAACAAAAATTTGATTTTTTTTTTTTGTTTTGTTTTTTTTTACAACTATTGCTTAATGGCATAATGCCCCCAAGCATATGTTTTTATATTATCTTCAGTTACATATCTTTTATTATCTAAAGAACTTAAAGCTACTTTATTTAAATTTTGTGTATAAATTGTATGTAAATATGATCTAAATATTTTCATTTCTTTTAAACAAGTTTCATTTTTTAACAAACAATTTTTATACTTATCTAATGTTAAAGAAGTGACAACATATTTTTTTATTCCTTTAGCTTTTTTAATAGTTTTATTTTCATATGTTTGAAGGAAATACATTTTAGATTTTAATCCAATAAATTCAGAAACAATTTTTTCATTAAATTCATCTTTAAAAAGACCTAGAACTTTTTTATTCATTAGAGAAAAATTAAATAAATTGTCAGATGGATAATCTGATGTATCAAAACGTTTTGGTTTTTCATTAAATATGTCAACGTAAAAATCATCTGTCTGTATAGTATAAATGAAACTGTCAGAGTTTGTATAATTTAAAAAAACCATACTAATTTATTTAGGTTTAATATAATCATAATGAAAATCATACATAAGAATTTTAGATTGTTCAAGTACCGTAAATCCAAAATATATAGGTTTGTCATAACATATATTTGTATGATTAAGCTGAATGGCTATCAAGTTTTCAGTAAATCTAGAGTGACTATGATAATTTGGTTTTGCTATTAACGCTCGAGCACCTAAATGTCTTTCTTGACTTCCCCAAGAGGTAGCTATTTTGACAATTTTTCTTTTATCTACATTTTCAATTGTTTTACCAAAAACCGCATTATTCATTAATTTAAAATAATCTTTCTCAAAAGCATTTTTAGCCATTGATCTGTGTGCGTTATTTAAATCAATATATTTTTTTAACCAATTGCTTTGTGTGAATTTTAGTACTCTATAAATTTTTTTGAGAATCAAGCCGTTTCGAAGACACTGTTTTAAGTTTCGATAATGGATAATATATTTGCGTTTGTTTGTTAAGTCAACTAACAGTTTAGGAATTTTACCTTTCGGTGGAACTTTGTTTTCAGCACAAAAAGGAAAATCATTGTGCAAATCATGTATATGTTGAGGGTAATCTAAATCCACTTCTAAAACGTAACCAGTTTGCGAATCATCGGCAACTGAAAGCACATCAATATTTTCAGGAGTACCAACTCACTGAAAATCTTTATGAGGTAAATATTGGATCATTGCCCATCCATATAAATAGTTGGCATCTTCATATACTATATATTTGGCAGATTCGTTTTTTTTGTAAGATTCCCCCATAAATTTATTATTTGCCACTGAATGTCTAAGTGAGCACTGACTAATTCCACCACGTATCCCTTTTTTAAAAAAATTATACATATCAACATCAGTTAACAACTCTAATTTTATAGCAGTGTATTTTAACATAGCCGCCCATGACAATCCTGGTGTAGTGTAAAAATTTGCAGGATCTAAAGAATAAATTTTGGAGCATATTTTTCGAAAATTTTCAAAAACATCAGTCAAAATAAGTACATCTATTTTAAGGTAAAGTTTAAGATAGTCCCATAAATTTTGACATTTAAACGTATTCCATACATTAACTGCATGAATGTAGTCTTCATCGGAACATGGTGTGTTTGTCATTTGATTGGTAAAATTGTCTTGTGACGGTAAACATGTTTCGTCAAGTCGTTCAATGGAATTTAAATACTCCTAGGGAAAAACTTCCTTTCGAGCATAAGTTTAAATTTTTCATTATAATTGAATTATTTTTTTATATGAATCAAATCGCTTTCATTTAAATTTTTACACAATGAATCAAGGCTAGAAGCCATAAATCTGAAGCTATCGAGAAAACGTAAATAAAATGAATGATTATTATCTCTTGTAATTTTTTTAGATAATGAAATATAACGTTCTTTATTCAAAGGAATGACACCAATATGTCCATTCACTTCGTTTAGCTCTTTAAATAATGACAATCATACCCGGAAAAATTGTGAAAAAATATTGGGAAAAAATTTGATCGTCTATACAATAAGTTGCAATAAGAATGAGCAGGACTTCTATAATTGCCAGTAAAGTGGCAATGGTCTCTAATTCTATTATTAAAATCTAAATGAACAATGGTGCGAGAAATACGAGAAGCACTAAATACTTAGTTGAAAATACTCATAGAACTGAATATGGAAAAAATGAACCAATAAATAGAAGTTGCATTACATTCAATAAACACAGTCATCTTTATTCTACACAAATTTCTCGATACACTTTTAAACATAAATTAAACTTAAAATTCATTCATGACCTAAGACAATAATTTTAACCTTCATTATATCATATTACACTTCAAGCTCATATTATTTTTTTAATTTAGTAATTTTATACAGTTACTTAATACAGTTAGTATTCAAAAATTTAATTTCAACTGTGTTTTTGCTTTGTATGCATTTTCTACAAATAAACAAATAATTATACTTTTGATTCTTAATGTATTTAAAATTTTTTTGGCTATGTAATCAAATTTCATGTTAATTATAAGTTTTAGTTTTAAGAATTTTTTTGTAAAAACCTTGTTTTGGTTCAAATAAATAAATAAATAAATAAATAACTGCTTACCACATATGTGACACGTTTCTTGAACCAATTGTTGTAGCTGCTCGTCAAGTGTTAGCGGATTCATCGGTTTTGAACTCATAAAGAAGGTTGAATATAATTCACTGCATGTTTCTGCCAATGATTGGATAAATTCCTTAGCACAGTTAGCTCCAACAAATTCATTGAAACAGCTTAGACCATCATCAAAAGAACATTTAATATAGTAAGAAAAAGCTACTGGAACATGTTGATGAATGTTTGTTGTTGAAGACATTGTGGAATCAGAATTGCATGTTGCAATAGGTTGTAAAATACTCTCAGCATCGGCATAAATAACAAAAGGTGTTTTCAATTGTTGTTGATAATTCTTAAACTCCAGTGTATTTTTTTCAACAGACGGAAGCTTTGTATCTACTTTATTGCATTCGGGTTTGTGTAAGTCACGTTGTTGTAATATATGAAAATGTTGCAAGCACATATTACAAATATAAATTTGATGAGTATTCCTTGTTACAGACCGACTTATCAATCTTGATAAATGTTTTATGTAAATAAAATGAAATTTTTCATCCCTTTCCAACAGCAATAAATTGACATGAAAGTTTTTTTCACATTTTGTCAAATAAAATGGCCCTACAACCTCATACTTCTTATTAATGACTTCCAATCCAAACAAATTTATGCTTATGTCATTATTAAGTGCTTCAAATAAATTTTGTTCAGACAATATAGTTGGAAATTGCATATTGTCAAAATTAATTTGTAAAACATCGCCAAACTCAAGCTTGACTATGGGTTGAGAAATGTCACTAATTTTGTATGAAGATGTTCGTTTTGCACTTTCAGCGCAAGTTTGTAAGGCTGGTACTAAACTCCACTTAAAACAGAAGTTATCATTATTGTGGATATTAATGCAGGCTTTTTAATCTTCTATGTTTTTTGGTAATTTAATATAATTAGAAACGTGGATTGGTTCGTATTTATTAATATTTATTTCCACGTGTAAAAGTCTAATCAACGCCCAGCCACTATCCTTCTGCTTCTTGTTGAATAACGTCGTTAGCATTTTCAAAAAAATCATTAAGAACTTCTGCCTGTGTAATGCTTAACATTCGAGTTTGAAAAGATTTGATTGATATATTTTCAAACTCTTATTCTGGTTTTATATATTCACCGAAAAGTTCAAGATTTTTCTTAATGACATTGTGCTTTTTTAGTGATTGTCTCAACAATCAATAATATCGGTTTGAGCCTATTCTAAAAGGAGCGATGGGTTTAATATGCCTTCATCATCATTATCTCTAATAAATGTTTCTAGTCTATTTTAAAAACATTCATTAATACACCTAACATTAGTTTTAATGACTTCTGCTGCATTTTTCTTATGTTCATTTGTCCGAATGTGGTAATTCCACAAACTATTTGAGATGGCTGTGTTGCACTTCTTACAAAACTTTGTATTTTCATAACTATCTCTGTGGTTTTTTATATGTTCTAATAGATCTCTTTTCTACCAAATGCTTTTTGACATAAATCACATTTATGTTTTAATTCTGTTCTACATTTATGTCTTTTTAGATTGTCCCTTGCCTTGTGAAAACTCATTGCACTCATTGCATTCCAATTTAATTTTTTTATTTCCTGAACTCATTTTTAGTTTTTTTTTTTTTTTTTTTTGTTTTAATTTAAGTAAAAATTATTTGGTAACTAAAATGGATTATAGCATAAGATCATATATATATACTTTTAAAAACCACCGGGTATTTACTTATTTTTTGGCACCGCACTGCTGCAGCAGCCTTCACAACTTTTTAATTTATATGATATTTTTCAAAATACTGCAAAAAAGTTTTATCGTATTAGAATTTTAACTTTAAAAAACAAAAGAAAAAAAAAATTGCATAAAACCAACTTTTTACCCTTGACAACCTTTTAATTTATATTATATTTTTCAAATACTGCAACAATGTTGCATCTTATTAGCATATTAACTTTTTTAGAAAGGCGCTCCGCCCGCATTACTATTCTAATCATAAAATCAAATAAATCTATAAAAATATGTTTTTGGCACCGCGCAGCTGCAGCAGCCTTCACAACTTTTTAATTTACATGATATTTTTCAAATACTGCAACAATGTTGTATCGTAGGCCACGTTTATACTTCCTAAGCATTTGCAAGCGCATACAAGCACTTGCAAGTTAAATAATTAAAAACCACTGATATGGTTATACTTTATAAGATTTGCAATCGCTTTAAATCGCTTTCAAGCTCTTGCAAGTTAAATACATACAAATACATATGAGTGGTTAAACTTTTCAATCATATTAAAGAGCTTTCAAGTGCTCGAATATTAAAACTATGTATACATATGAAGGTGGTTACAGTTAAAAAAATTAAATTCGTTTAAAAGCGTTTTAAAGTGCTTGTAAAATTATGTACAGATTGCAAGTCAAAATATTTCAACTTTAAAGTTTGAAGTAGGTGGACATATAAAAAATATTAAATAGTGTTTTAAATATTTAAAAATGGATGTTGATAAGTTAGTAAGCGAAATACAAAAAAGAAAAGCTTTATGGGATATGAGATGCAGGGACATATAAAAAATATTAAATAGTGTTTTAAATATTTAAAAATGGATGTTGATAAGTTAGTAAGCGAAATACAAAAAAGAAAAGCTTTATGGGATATGAGATGCAGGGAGTATTCAAATAGAAATATTTGTTTAAAATTGTGGGAAGAAGTTGCAGGAGAAATGAAATTAACAAGTAAGTATGCATTTAATTTGTTTTTTTAATTTATTTTACATTGACAAAATATGACAAAAATGAATTGCGTACAGTGATTGCATTATATGATGAATTATTTGCTTGATTCGCAGTTTGGGAAAGATGGCTTCTGTGATTATTTTCTGATTCGACTTGAATTGCCAGAGATCTGTCAATGCCTTCGCGATCTATGATAATATTATGTAAAAGACAGATGCATTTCGTTATTATTATACTGTTAACGAGAGATGTTTCTAGAGGCTTATATAAAATTCTCCATTTTACAGCTATTACACCAAAAGCACATTCTATTGCTTTCCGGGCTTTAGATAAGGAGTCGTTGAACATTTCCTTTTCTGCATTTAAATTTTTTTTTGGAAATGGACGAAGAATATATGTTTTCAAGGGATAAGCTTCATCTCCGATCAAAACAAAAGGCGCTTCAATTGAAGTGTTTGGTAGAAAAGCAGCAGAAGGTACATTAAATTCTCCGGATTCTAGTAATTTTCCTAAATTAGAAGATTGGAAAATACCACCATCACTCATTTTACCATATCCTCCGACCTCAATAGCAATAAATTTCCAGTTAGCATCGGCAACAGCTTGCAGTATAATAGAGAAAAATTGTTTGTAGTTGTAAAACATGGATCCTGAGTTTTTTTGATTTTTGATTCGTATATGTTTCCCATCAATTGCACCAATGCAATTTGGAAAACCCCATTTCATATAAAAATTTTCCGCAATAGCTTTTAGACCTTCTTGCGTGGGAGTTGGCATGTGATCTTCAACTAAACTGTCCCAAATAGCTTCACAAACTTCTTTTATTATCAAAAAAATCGTAGAATGAGCAATTCGGTGGCTAAATGAGAGACTTCTGTAGGATATGCCAGTACTTAGAAATCTGAAACGAAATAATATATTAACATACAAGTGTGATAAATTACTAAATAAAATTTTTTGCCATTTTGAGAAATTGATGTTAAAAAAAAATGGAAAAGTCTTCGTGACCACTTTAGGACCGAGTATAAAAAAAAAGATAAAATCAAATCAGGATCTGGAGCATCTGAATGTAAAACAAGTAAAGAAACAGTCAGTCGGTGCAACCGACTTAGAAATACCCTACACCTATTTGGTTCAAATTTAAGGACATATCCATAAGTCATTTTAACACCATTTAATAGCTGTTATTAATTTGATCGTAAGACATAGCTAACCAAATTAACTTTATAATACTAAAAACATTTTCTAATTACACTATCTATTAAAAAATATGACAAATTTTTACTAATTTATCTATTTAAAAATATTAAAAAACAAACAAACTTGAAATAAATGAAAATATATTTATTCCAATTCAATTACAAAATGAAAAAATTCTAATTATTAAATTTTGTGATAAAAAAAAAATCAAAGCATAATATATTTACTAATCCAAATTTTTCAAAATTGCAATTATTTTAAATGGTTAGTTTATATATCTAATAGAAAAGCTTATAAACGCAAAATAAACAATAAATGTATTTCTAAAATACAATTACAAATTTAGACCTTTTCATATAATTCATTTAAATATAAAAATAAATTTTACATAAATGCAGCAAGTTCCTTTGAACATAGCGGAACCATTACAATTAAGTCTAGATTTCGGAGACATATAGGACATAGGAAATATATTCTTTGGCTTTGAAATTAAACTCGACCAGAACCACTTCCCATGGTACTTTCATAACTAGTAACCTAGAGTTTAAATTTCATCAAAATACCGGCATTATTTTTTGAGTTATGGTGTTTTTAAGATATATGTTTTTTAGTCCTTGAACTTGTGAAGGGTTCCATAACCCGAAACCATGGTACGATTTCGCCCATATGCAGTCCCGTCATACTTTCAATAGTAGTTAACCCTTGTACACAATTTGAACGGTCTATCTTAATTTTAAGTAACTATTTTTAGTAATTTCGATTATAAGCTTTTAAAACTTGGGAGGTCTGAGAGGGGTACTGAACCACCTCTCCAATTGATTCCAAATTGAGGGAACCCGCAAGAGATAGTAAAGAACACCCTTGTGGCAAATTGGAAGCTTCTACATTTTTTCAAGTTGTTATCTTTATTAATTTTAAAGATATGCTTTAAGGTCTTCGGAAATGTGGGGCTGGTACCCGACCCAGTACTCCAATGGGACCCAAATTCACAAGACACTTAGGAAATAGGAAAGGACACCCTGATACCAAATTTGGAGGTTCTATCTTCATTGGTTTCGGAATTATGCCCGTTTGGCCTAAATTCGATCAAAAAGTTCTAGGTTCCGAACCCATGGTCCAATCCCGACCTTACGCAATCCCCGAAGTAGTTTCATTACTAGTAACCTACAGCACAAATTTGATGAAGATAGCTTCATTATTTGTTGAGTTATCGTGATTTTTTATATATGTTCGTTAGCCCTTCGATCGATTAAAAGGTCCAGAATCCAAACCCATGGGCCGATTTCGCCCATATGCAATCCCCGCCGTACTTTCAGTCCTAGTAATCTACAGTTAAAATTTCATCAAGATAGCTCCATTATTTTTTGAGTTATCGTGCCTACGGACGGTCGGACGGACGGACAGACGGACGGACGGACATGGCTATATCGACTAAGGCGGTCACGCTGATCACAAATATATATAGTTTTCCATATCTAGCTCGCTTCCTTTAGGTGGTTACAAACACCATACCAAAGTTAATATACCCCTTTACCTATTCTATAGGTGTAGGGTATAATAAAATGGATGTACTTTGAGCAATTATTATTTTTGAAGGATAATTTTACTGCAGCACCACTATCTGGAAATATAAAAATGAAGAATATGCCATCTCAGGAAAACAATGAAGAGGAAAACGAAGATGATCAAATTGAATTGATTTTAACAGACGTACCAAGTGACATGTCTATTGATGAAGTCCTTTGTCAACCTGTTGCTAATAAAGCGAAAAAAACAAAAATAGATTCAAAGCATTTAGAGTTTATTGCTCTAGAAAAGGAAAAAGTACAAATTTTAAAAAATAATCAGACAAATTTAAATGATGGCGATTATCAATTTTTGAACAGCTTTCTACCGATAATGAAGCAAATGAGTGATATGCAAAAACTAAAATTCAGAATGAAAATGACTGAATTGTCCTACAACATTATGCAAGAGAATACAACACCAACTCCATCTTCTCCCGTAGAATCATACAACCACATTTACATTTGATCCGTCAATGTTGGCAACAAATGATGTTTGAAGCATAAATAAAAAAAATTTAAAAACAAAATTGCAATTTTTCTTTTATTTTACGTAGCTTGAGCAAAGACAATTTATTACTAGATTACAATTTATTACTAGAGAAAAAAAAAGTGTCACTGATTGTGGAGCGGGGCTGAACAAGTTTCAGTCCATTGTTTCGATATTTAAATAGGCAAAATCATTTAAAATTTTTTTTCTTACCTTAATGTCAAAGAGAGCCGTTCTTGAAGTGAAATCGGAATTTTAGTTGTTTGCCATTTTTCTATTTTCGGCTCAATTGCTTTTAATATATAATAAAAAGTAGCTGGTCTCATCCTATAATATTAGTAAAATTTTTCCTCATTTTGACATAAATTATTGTGAAGGTTATGATATTCTCCGAATACTTTTCGTTCATTATTTATTGGATTTTGTCTTTTTTTATTTTCCAAAAATAAATTATATTTTAAATATGAATTTTCAGTTAATAATAAAATTTCACTTTCAGACAACATGTTCTTACGAATCTCACTTGTGAACTGTAACCACTATATTAAGTACTTACAATTGCTTGTATAAGATTGCAAAATAACAGCTAGCAAGCGCCTATAAAGCTTGAGAAGTATAACCGCAAAAAAAGTCACTTGAAAGAGCTTGTACTATAAAGCGCTTGCAAGCGCTTACAGAACTTGGGAAGTATAACCGTGGCCTTAGAGTTTTAACTTTAAAAAACAAGAGAAAAAAAAAAAAAATATTGCATAATTGCATAATGAGTTAGTTAGTTGGTTTTTATTTTATTTTTTATATGAGTATATAGAACAACAACTTTCCTTAACTATTATTAAAAATTATTTACTTTATTAAGAGTACATAAGATTACAAAATAAAACAAACAATATGGTAAGATATCTGTTTCTTTTTTTTTTTTTTTTGTTTTATATTTTTAATTAGGCTGGTTTTTTAAAAAGTTTAATGGAATTGGGAGTGGGTTCGAGTAAAACATATCATAATATTGATATTTTACACCAAAATAAAATATACGAGGTGCTTTCCTGGCGCTTTCTAGAGACGAAAAGAAATCAAACGGTGGTGCTCTGTGAGGTAGAAGATCCGATAACCAATGAAAAAATAGGTTTTCAAAAAAAGTAAGAAACGAACCGGAATTAGAGGAATTGAATAGAGCGCAGTTTAATTTCAAATTTTTGAGACGGGATAAAGACAAACGAAATATGGCGTTATTTCAATTAATTCCATCGATTGATATAGAATCGCAGGAAAAATTTTTGAAATAAATAAAGTTTAATATTAAAGAATTTAATTTGTTTTTTTTTCATTTATTTTGAAAGAAAAGGAAATTTTTGTTTTTTTCAGATACTTATGACAGTGCTAAGGGTCCCCTTGGCGCGAGGGCCTGTATTCAAGACTAGTTTCGGTCTCTGAAGGTCCGCAAATGGTCTGTGAAAGTCCGAAACGGTCTCTGAAGGTCCGAAAACGGTCTGTGAAGGTCCGAAAACGGTTTGTGAAGGTCCGAAACGGTCTGCGAAGGTCCGAAACGGTCTGTGAAGGTCCAAAACGGTATGTGCAGGTCCGTTAATAGTTTTAAAAATTTACTGTTCTATAGTATATCTAGGTATCCCCACTTTTGTTTATGAAATCAGACTTATAAATAAAAGGCTGGGTTATTAGTTTTTAATACCCTACACCTATAGAATAGGTAAAGGGGTATATTAACTTTGGTATGGTGTTTGTAACCACCTAAAAGAAGCGAGCTAGATATGGAAAAGTATTTATATTTGTGATCAGCGTGACCTCCTTAGTCGATATAGCCATGTCCGTACGTCCGTAGGCACGATAACTCAAAAAATAATAGAGCTATGTTGATGAAATTTTAACTGTAGGTTACTAGGGCTGAAGTACGGCGGGGACTGAATATGGGCGAAATCACCCCAAGGGTTCGGATTCTGGACCTTTTAACCAGTCTAAGGGCTAACGAACATATATAATAAATCACGATAACTCATCAACTAATGACGCTATCTTCATAAAATTTGTGGTGTAGGGTACTGGTAATGAAACTACGGCGGTGATTTCGTACTGTGGGTAATGTACAACGGGTTCGGAACTTAGAACTTTTTGATCGAATTTAGACCAAACGAGCATAATTCCGAAACCAATTAAGATAGAACCTCCAAACTTGGTATCAGGGAGTCTCTTTCTATTTCCTTTGTGTCCTTGAAATTTGGCACCAATTGGAGTAGTGGGTTGGGGACCAGCCACACAGTTCCAAAGACCTTAAAGCATATTTTCGAAATTAATAAAGATAATAACTTCAAACAAATTTAGACGTTTCAAATTTGGTACATGGGTGCTCTTTACTATTTCCTGCGCGTTCTCCTAATTTTGGATCAATCAGAGTGGTGGTTCAGTACCCCTCTTACACCCCCCAAGGCTTAAAATCATCATCGAAATTAATAAAAATATTAACTTGAAATTAAGATAGAACGTTCCAATTGTGTACAAGGGCTAACTAGTATTGAAAATATGACGGGGATTGCATATGGGCGAAATCGTACCATGGTTTCGGATTCTGGAACCTTTAAAAGGTCAAAGGCTAACGAACATATATCTTCAAACCAGTATAACAAAAAATATTTTGATAAAATTTAAACTCTAGGTTACTAATAATGAAAGTACCATAGGAATTGGTTCTGGTCGAGTTCGGATAATGAGTTCGGATTCTAGAAGCTTTTGATCGGCCAAAGGCCAAACGAGTATAATTTCGAAGCCAAAGAATATATTTCCTATTTTTTATGTGTCCCCAAAATTTAGACTTAACTGTAGTATTGGTTCAGATGCCTCCTAAGAAATTCCAAAACTAAAAAGCTTATTTTCAAAATTCAAGAAGATAGAAACTTTAAATTTGATACACGAGGGTTCTTTCCTATTTCCGTTTATATTTAACACTTTTATATTTAACACTTTTATATTTTTGAAAGGCTAAGAATTTTACCATAAAACATATTTTGTATAATATTTTATAAATTAAATACAAAATATTTTTTTAATAAACGGTTAAATTCCTTTTTTCATATTTCAAAATATAATATATTTTATTGAATTATTACCAAAGGTGATATATAATTAAGACATTTTGTACAATACTTAAGCTATATTTCAAGGTACTTGCTGCATTTATGTAAAATTTATTTATATATTTAAATGAATTATATGAAAAGTTCTAAAATTGTAATTGTACTTTAGAAATATATTTATAGCATATTTTGCGTTTTTAAGCTTTTCTAATAGGTACATAAACTAACAATATAAAATAATTGCAATTTTGAAAGATTTGAATTATCAAATATATAGTTAACCTTTGTACACAATTCGGAATGCCTTTTACGCTTTGTACTACTTTTTGCATTAACAGATTTACTACTTGCTGTAAATAAAAATTTTTATGATAGTCTTCATTTTGTTTCATTAAGAATAAAGAATACAGTAGGTATACTGGGTCGGTAAGGGTCATGTAGGTATACTGGGAGATTCGACCATGGTTTCGGAACCTAGAACTTTTTGATCGAATTTAGGCCAAACGAGCATAATTCCGAAACCAATGAAGGTAGAACCTCCAAATTTGGTATTAAGGTGTCCATTCCTATTTCTTTAGTGTTCTTGATTTTTGTACTTGATTTTTGGAGTAGTGGGTCTTTCATCACATTTCCGAAGACCTTAAAGCATATCTATAAAATTAATAAAGATAGCAACTTGAAACAAATGTAGAAGCTTCAAATTTGGCACAAGGATGTTCCTTACTATTTGTGTGGCCCCTTAAATTGGGATCAATTGGAGTGGTGGTTCAGTACTCTTCTTAGACCTACCAAGGTTTAAAAGTTTATAATCGAAATTATTTAAAATAATAACTTAAAATTAAGATAGAACGTTCCAATTGTATACAAGGGTTCACTAGTATTTAAAATACAGCGCGGACTGCATATGGGCGAAATCAGCCCAAGGGCTCGGATTCTGGAACCTTTGAAAAGTTCAAGGGCTAACAAACATATATCTTAAAAATAGCATAACTCAAAAAATGATGCCGCTATTTTGAAGAAATTTAAACTGTAGGTTAATAGTATTGAAAGTATCATGAGAATTGGTTCTGGTCGAGTTTGGTTAATGAGTTCGGATTATAGAAGCTTTTGATCGAATTGAAAAATTTGAATTATTAAATATATTATGCTTTGATTAGCTTTTTATCACAAAATTTAATAATTCAAATTTTTTCACTTTTGTAATTGAATCGAAATAAATATATTTTCATTTATTTCAAGTTTTTCTGTTTTTTAATATTTTTAAATAGATAAATTAGTAAAAATTTGGAATATTTTTGAATAGATAAAGTAATTAGAAAATGTTTTTTAGTACTATAAAATTAGTTTGGTTAGCCATGTCTTAAGAACAAACTAATAAAATCTTTTATGGTTTTAAAATGACTTATTAACTTCACATTAAATTTGAACCAAATAGGTTTTTGTTATAATAAAGAACAAAATGAATAGCAACAACAACAACAGTGGTAGCGGAAAAGCTATAGTTGATTTACAATTTCTTATTGGAAATCAAATAAAAACAATATTTTTTGAAAGAATTTTCTTTGAAAGCTGATGGTTCTCTAATACCAATGTTTTTTATATTTAAAGCACCGTACTCATTTGAAGAGTTAAATAGTGATATTAAACGACAAAATGAGTACAACAAAAAGAACATTAATAACATGGGTTAGAATGATGGCTTTATAGAGTATTTAAATTTAAAAATGACTTTGAGGAACATTTAACAACTATATTTGATGTTGTTTATGTAAAAGGTCTTAAAAAAAAACAATTTTTAGACACTTTTATTTCAAATTCAGTAAAAGTTATCAATTTAGATAACAAAATTCCATCTCTACAAAAACTAAGAAATTACATTACCATTTACCCTCACCATTATAATACAGAAAATTTGTTGCAAAGATGTGCTATAAAAAATTGTATAAACTTGTACATGTATTTAATAAAAGATAATAATAATTGGTTTAAAAAATATTTGTTTTATTTATTGTTGGACAATATATTTTTTCAGACATAAACAATGGTATTTCATAAAATAGTCTAAATAATTACACTGAGCTATATGTAAATTCATAGGAATATAAAAATCTTCTTGTTCCAATCTCAGTTTATTCCTTTCAATACATCTATCGAAATACTTGAATACATATTCCCGCACATTTAATTCAGCTCCATTGTTATATGACATCACTGCTTGTATAAAGTCCAACATAAGGCAAAAGCGGATGTACTCATCTAGTTCCAATGTTAGTTTTTTAATTTGTACTATATATGATTGAATTTGAGTGGAAATTTATTTGAATTTAATTTAGGTTGAATGTTTGTAAAATCTACATAAAAAGCATGCCACTGCAAATAATTCATCTCGCTAATGACTTTGCGATGACGTTGGAAAATTATTAATGCAGCTAAATTTTCAACATTAAATCCAATTTGTATTTTTATTGTTTGTTTTTTATCCAAATAGTAAATATAGCTTAATAAAAGATTTTTTTGTTGTGCTTCATCGTTATCGTTGTTGACATCGTTGTTTATTTGTTTTTCGATAAATACTTCAGCATTTGATGTTGGCTCCATGTTTTTTTTAAACTGTTAAAGTTTTATAACTCGAAAGTTTTGTATTTATAGTTTTTATCGTATACATTTTTTGAAAATTTTCCGAAACATTATTTGTATTTTTTTATCGTTTTTGGGTGGGGATGACATTGTGTTGAATAAATTAATAAAATTTTTCATGCTCTTGATTTACATCGCATCCATAAATATACACAACAATATGGTCCACAGACTGATGTAAGGTTACTTTATAAACGCTTATTGTTGAAAACAAAACATTTTGATTGATATTGTAGAAATTTCACAATCTCATTGTGGAATGGTGGTTTTTCAAATGAATCAAAATATTCTATACAGCCTTGAACTGGCACGAAAATTGCTAACCAATGTGTTCCTTTTTCGGTAGAAGTATCGGTGTTTATTACTAAAATACCAGGTTTTGAAATATTTTTCGGTATTTGATCAAGAGCAAAAACACCTTTACTTGTGACACTATTACATTTCAGCGCTTTCGTTACCTGAAGTGTATTCATTTTTTTGTAAACGAGAAATATCAATTAGCTGAGTATTTCCACTTATGTATGCCGTTAAAAATTCAACTTTAAGTTTACCATTTGTGAACACTATATCGAATTTTTCAAGCAAATTTATTAAATTATTAGTTGTTTTTTCATTGTCCATATGTCCAAAAGAGTAATTTTTGATGTCCGTTCTTTTTAAATCTTTGGTTGGGAATTTATACTTTAATTCCTTTACAATAGTTTTACATTTTTCTTTTATTCCAGCCACAGCAAGGACTTTAACAAATATTGTATTGTTATCGTCCGTACAGAATGATAAATCTACTAGAGCGTATGCCATTTTCAAATGAATAGAGATGCTCCACTAAGCTTCCTTTTACATGTTTACGTAGACGTTGCGATTTTTATCAATTTCGATACTGGCATCGAATTCTGCAAACACAATACATGCTAATGTTGAAGTTAATGGAGAACTGAGTCGTGCTTCAATCTTTACTACTCCCGGGTTTAATAAACTTTGACATGTATCAGTTCCAGAACCATCTGGTGATAAATCAAAAGCTAGTATTGTATAACCTTTTGAAAATAGTTCTTTTGAAATTTGATGGCCTTTATCAGAATGATGTATTCCTGTTCCGCTAAATAATGTTAAATATGCACGAGAACTGCAATTGTTATTCGATGTAAAACTGGTTTCAATTGCAGAGTTTGGTGTAGGCACTCCATTCACATATAATTGAAATTATGTGAGATTTTGATGATCGAAATGGTATGGATTTTTTGATCTTTTACCATTAAAATTTTCATTATTAACCATACAAAATAAAAGAGCTTTTGGTATTTGCTCTATAAATATATTATCCAATGATATGTTGGATGTGTTAGCTGGAATTGTAAATGTTTTGATTTCACTTCTCGTATAAAAATATTTTGCGTTAGCCTTTTCCAAAACAGTATTATGTGCTATTAATATGCTAGGATTAATTGTTAAATGTTTTATGTATAATGTAGCTTTCGTCTGAATCATTGAAAAATAGAAAAAAATCTTGTTTTTCTAATGCCAAAGCAATTCGAATGTCGACATTATTTTGGAAGTGTTGAAAAAATCTACATGTAATTTTCCCATTAATTCTACTATTGTAGAATTATTGTATAATTTTTGCCTTGATTTAGAACCAGAATTGCTAAAATTATTTACATTTGGTTTATCCAATTTCCAACCAGATGCTTCCAGATGTGTTTGACTGGAATCTGTACCATAATTTAGTAAAGTAGTTAAGTATGCTTTATAATGGTATAATGAGTCTGACGGAGTGATGTTTTTTCCATTTAGAGTTACATTACATTGTTTAATTAAAGAGTGTAATATATTATTTACAACACTGGGCTGCGGGGCTGCTTTTACATCAGCTCCAGTTCCTACTTTATCATTTGCACTCCAAACTGATCCACCTTTTTTTAATATTTGAATTTTAAATTTGATGTAGGTTGACGATAAATATCGATATGAAGATATGGAGATATCCAAGCGAAATAAATTCAATAGTTGATGGTGACGCCTCTAAAGTAGTTAAAGGATTGTATGCTACCTCTTCTGAACGCAATATACTTGTTTGTACTGGCAATGATGCAAAAAGATCAAGTACACTCATATTTCATACACTCCATATTTAATTGAATATATCAGAGGTTTTAATTTGATTTTTTCGTCGCTTCGACTTTAAATGTGTCTTTTTAGAAACTGCTCGTCGTTTTATACTGCTTCGTCTTTTTATAGCTTTTCGCCTTCCACCATACATCGAATGCAGTTGATTAACTACTGATTTTCTTAGATTTTTCATGCCTTACTTTGATCAATTACAGTTTCTTTTGTGTTTGCACCAGATGCTATATCACTCAAAATATTTTTACTTGTGTTCATAGCCTCTGTTTTAATTAAGTTCCAACCTGATGTAAAAACTGGCTTTAAGTAACGAATTAAACTTCCGAATATATTTCCAAAACCACGACCTCTTTGAATAGCTGGATAAAATTGTAATAGAGGTCCAATATCGTTGATTCCTCCACCTACTTGAGAGGAATAATATCTGAAGCTAAAAATGTTGTCTGGAAAAAGTTTTAAATTATCATTACTAAACAATGTTACATAGAAGTCATCTTGACTACTCATCTTTGTTAACTTCTTTTAAGACATAAAATGTTGCACTATTTTTATGTTGTCCATTCCGGTGTTGATGAAATTCTTAGTTTTGGACTTCTTAGTAAAGGTTTTAATTTTCGTTTTTTTGTTTCAGGAAACTGTGAAAGTATAGTTGAGGAAATTGAACTACCGGCCGATCTTAGTGTCCTTTTTTTTTCAGGAGATGGTACAGCAACGGTAATTACATCACCACTTGGTGTTTCAAACATTCGATAATCAGAACTTATAGATGGTCTTTGTACTAGTTTTTCGTTTTTCAACATTTCAGTTTGAGCTAATTTTCTAAATGAATTTTCATCATCTAATTCGATATTTATATCTGAATACTCTTTTTTAGGATCATATTCAAACACTTCATCAGTAACTAATGGTACAAAATTAGTCTGTGTTGATGTTGATTTGTATTTAGGTAATTCAGTTTCTGTATATGCATTTCGTTTAGAAAAGAATTTTGTATGAGTGCCTATATAAAATGTAGGATTATTAGCCTTTTCTGGTAATTTTTTTGCGTGTCTTTTGTTAATTGCATATTTGAGGAGATTTTGACGATATAAGTACCATTTTTGCAATGGTTTTAAGTTTTTATCATATAAAACTTTTTTAATTTTTTGATCTAATAAATCCAAGTTTTTATCATCTTGAAATAATTTACTAAATTTTGAAAATATTTCTGGTGACATAACAATCATTCGCTGCACTATGTCTTACTGAGTAGTTTCCCTAGTACACCAGATAATATAGTTCCGATTAAAGTTGGTAAAAACCCACCATGTTGACTAATATTTTTCTTTTGGCTTTTATACTTTTCTTAGCACAGGCTAGAAATCTTAATTGTTTTTTATGTTTTTTTAATTTAGCTTTTTGTGCCAATGATATTTTATTATTACCATTTAATATATTGATTGCAATTTCAGCAATAGTTTTTATAATATCGTCATCACAATATTTAAGAATATTTTTACGAAATTTCTTGTTGTTGCACTTTCCTAGTACATGTAATATATGTTGGTTTTTCTTCAATCGTTTCATACTTTTGACAGTTGTTATTCAAATCACCCGTATCACAGAAAAATATACAATATTCTTTGGAAAAAATATTAGTTCTAATCCGAAATAAATCGTTAATGTCTTGTGTTAAATCCAACACAATATAACCATGAGATTTTGATGTTGACTCATTATATACTCTCAAGGAACCCTTTATATTTTCTGGATATAGTTGCCTAGCAAGAGGAAAAATTTGCGATTTGTCTCGAGTATTTTTGAAAAGCACTAAATATTTACAATTTAATGAAATATCTCTTGAAAATTTTCCCTCATGAAAAACGTTTTGTGTTAACAATATAATAGATAAATTACGATGGTGTGAACCTTTAGTAAATAGCTCACATACCTCTTTATTTGCAGAATCTAACATTAAGTCATCTAGAACAATTAACGTAGGTTTATTTTTATTACCACTAAATTCCTTTGGGATACTGGTATAAAAGTCTATATAAGGAAAAGTTAGATTTTTTGGAATAGCAGAAATTTCTGGGTTACACCATTTTATTGTTTCAATTTTCGGGGAAATCAATCTATCAATATTTTCAATTAAATTACACACAAATGTTGTTTTCCCACATCCAGATGGTCCCGCTATCATCATTGAAAATGGATGAATAAAATTAATCATTTTTGGTGTGTGTCTGATAAGAAACTGAATTTAAAATACAATTTAGAGATCATATAAAAGCAGCGAACATATTCTCAGTACTGTCATTTTGAATTATAGAAGTGGAGGAGTTCTTAAATATTTATTCCTCTATCTTATTAGTTGATCATAAGAAACTAATATCACCTCTATATAAACACATTAAAAACTTTTCTGGAGTAAAAAAATTCACTTCAATTTTTGGTACTCATTTTACCCTTTGTCCGTGGGCATATGATAATTCTACTTCTGGACCGGACACATGTGAATGTCTTACAATAGAAAATTATAGAATTACTTCAGAAAATTTAATTAAATGGTACGAGAATAATGTCGAGGCTACAAGTTGTGTCAGAAATTCATAGAGGCGCTAAAAGAAACTTTACACGAAGAAAATTTATTCAAAAGGGTTTAAATGATACTTGGCAAATTGATTTGGTTGAAATGATTCCATATGCAAAATTTAATAAGACATATAAATATTTATTTGATACATTTTTAAAATTTGCGTATGCTGAACCGATTAGAAACAAAAGCGCTGATAATGAAAATACGCAATGAAAAATATTTTTAAGCGTGCTGGTAAAAAACCAAAAAATTTACAATCTGATCAAGGTACGGAATTTTTCAACAAAAAATTTCAAAATCTAATGAGAAAATATAAAATTAACCATTATCATACATATTCAGAACTAAAAGCATCAATTGTAGAACGTTTCAATCGCACCCTAAAAAACATGATGTGGAAACAATTCAGTTTACAAGGCACATATAAATGGTTACCTATTCTGTCATCGCTAACAGAATAATATAACTCAACATATCATCATACAATTAAACTTCCACCTAAAACTGTTACAAAGAAAAATGAGAAATTTTTATTAAAAACTGTCTACAATAAATTAAAAGTATTCCGAAAAGCAAATTACAAAGTTGGAGATTTTGTTCGTATAAGTAAATTTAAAGGTATATTTGCAAAAGGTTATCAACCTAATTGGTCAACAGAAATTTATACAATAGCGAAAATAAAAAGAACTGATCCAATAACATACAATTTACTTGATTACACACAAAAACAAATAAAAGGCAGTTTTTATGAACCTGAACGTACATCTGTTAAATTTCCTAATGTTTACCTTGTAGAAAAAATAATAAGAAACAAGTGATGAAAAAAAACCAAGGGTTATTAAAAAAGCACATTTTCAAAATTTTTTTTTTTTTTTAAATTTATTTTGAATGGGCTTGTCAACCTTTAAGATTTTTAAAGCCCTTTTAACAACAATAAACAATATTTATTTTACATTTTTCCTTAGTATAAAAATTTTTTTTTTTTTTTTTGGAAGTACAGTGGTTTTATAATAAACTATCATCTAATTTTTATAGATAAAATTCAAAATTTACTTTAGAACTTTAAGATTTTATTATGCAATTTTATTTGAATTTTTGAGTCATTAAATTTTTTGAAATAATTGAATATTTTTTAGAAACTGAATAATATTTAATAGTATTTGCTTATCATTGCTACCCAAATCATGAAGACCATTAATTTTACTTCTAATTCTTTCTGTACTATAAATTTGACAATGTTCCATGATATGTGAAATGAGGTCGTTTCCACAAATGCACAAAGGTGAATTCGTTTTGTTCAATATGTGCTCATGAGTCCAACGCGAGTGCCCTATTCTTAAACGTGTTATAATAATAGACTCTTTTCTATTGATTGCATCAATTGTCGTCCAAGGGTGTGTAGTATTTTTAATTTGACGAAGTTTATTACTAGTTGGTTCATCTACCTATTTTTGATTCCACTTTAACAGTATAGCTTTACGAAACAATGGTTTCATATCTTTAATAAAAATTTTATATTTTAAATATATTTCTAATTCAACAGCTTCTTTTGCTCTTCTATCAGCTGATTCATTACCTTTAATACCACAGTGGCTGGGGATCAATAGAAATTTAATTGATTTACTGAGGTTTTCATAAAGAATATCTTTAATATTTATTGCCAATGGATTTGTTACAATTAGGTTATTTAAAGTTTGGAGTGCACTTAGTGAATCGGTACAAATTAATATCTCATTTTGGTTTATTGTTGTGGCGAATTTGATTGCTTGTCTAATTGCAAATAGTTCTGCTGAAAATATTGAAGAATGGTTAGGAAGATGATACTGCTTGCTTTGGATATGACTTCTAAATCCGCAACCCGTTTTCGAATCAATTATAGATCCATCGGTATAAATTAAAAAAAAGTTACTATATTTTGTGTTTATTATCTCAGTAAATAATTTTTGATAATTTGATGGTAAAACATTACTTTTTTTTTCAAATTTTAAGGAAATATCTACATTTACTTTGTTGGCAGTCCAGTACGGGTGTTTCTGGAATTTAACTTTCGAATATTTTTTATTTGTTAACAAATTATACTTTTCTAAAAGGCTAATAGAACTAATTATAGAAGGTTTGTATATATGAGATTTTTTTCCTATTTTATTGATCAATATCTTATTTTTTTAAAAATCGGATAGTGGATGATTATTTAAAAAAAAAATTTTATTCGCAAATTCCAATAATTTTTGCTCCCTTCGATACAAAAGTGATAATTCTCCTGAGTCAGCTAAAATACTTTTTATTGGACTGGTTCTAAATGCTCCAATGCAAATCCTTAATGCTGTATTATTGATGGTTTCTAAAGTTTCTAGCATTTTGATATTGGCAGAACTATATACTGTTGAACCATACTCTATGATTGGCAGTGTGATCATTTTATGAATTCTTATTAACATTTTTCGATCTGGTCCAAATTGTGAGTGTGATAGCATTTTCAGTAGATTTAAACTTAAATTTGCTTTTTGTTTAATTTTTTTAACATGGGGTTTCCATGATAGCTTAGAATCAATAGTTAAACCTAAGAATTTGTGTTCATCGACATATAAAATTTCATTACTATTTAGGTATAGTGAGGGGAAAAATAAGTTTTTTCTTTTCCTAGTTAATCTCATTGCTACAGTTTTATTTTCTGAAAATTGTATACCATTTTTTTGAGACCATTTATTTAATTTGTTTAAAGTGTTTTGTAAGTGTTTCTGAATTTTCGTTAGGTTTTTTCCTGTCATATAGATAACAAGATCATCAGCATACATTATTCCTCTAACAGGAGTTCCAATTTGATCAAAAATGCTATTAATAGCTACTAAAAAAAGAGTCACGCTAAGAGAACCTTGTGGTATGCCATTTTCCATTTTAAATTCTGGTGATATGGTATTTCCAATAATTGTGCAGAATTTTCTTTTAGTTAAAAAGTTTTTAATAAAGTTTAACATATTGCCTTTAATACCCATTTTATTTAAGCTATCAAAAATTTGCCATCTCCAAATTCGATCATATGCTTTCTCTATATCTATAAATATAGCGATGACATGTTCGTTTTGTGAAAAGGCACTCATTATATGTGTTTCAAATGTTGATAAAGCGTCTAGTGTACAACGATTTTTTCTAAAACCGAACTGACATTTGTTTAGTTTCTTATTTTTTTCAAGGAACCATTGCAATCTTTTATTAATCATCCTTTCAATAGTTTTGCACAGACAATTTGTTAGTGAGATTGGTCTGTAGTTATTAGTCATATTTGGATTTTTGCTTTTCTTTAAAATTGGAACTAGTAATGCTTTGCTCCAACTGCAAGGGAAAACTTGTTTTTTAAAAATGTAATTATATACTTTAAGTAAAAAAATTTTGTCATTTATATTCAAGTTTTTTAACATTTGGTATGTTATTAGATCCGGACCTGGTGAGGAACCTTTACATTCTGAAAGGCAGAATTCAAGCTCTTCCAATGAAAATTTTTTATTATAACTATAGTTTTGGTCAGGTTCTACCAAAAATATATTTTTTTGCACTTTATTTTTAAACCTTAAAAATTCTTGTGAATAATTTATAGAGCTAGATGTTTCAGAAAAGTGTTTTGCTAAAATTTTTACAATTTCAGTTTTTTTAGTAATTATTTTATTATTTTCTATTAAAGACAATATTTCATTATTTTTAGATATACCATTGAGACTTCTAATTCTTTGAAAAACTACCTTAGGACTTATTTGTGAGGATATTGAATTGACATAGTTAGACCAGGAATTCTTCTTGCTATGTCTTATAGTTTTTTTTGTTATTCTTTTTATATTTATAAACATTTTGTAATCATTTAAGTTTAAGGTTCTGTTAAACTTTCTAAGTAATCTTTTCTTTTCTTTTATTAGATAGGCTATTTCTTGATTCCACCAGGGAACACAATGTTTAGGTTTCTCCTTTTTCGTTAATGGAATAGCTTTCTGCGCTGCTTTGATAATATTACTTCTCAAATAATTTTCCATTTCATCTATATTTGCAAAATCAGTAATTTGTTTTTGACTAAGTTCTACATTTTCTTTAAATATTTCCCAATTAGCTTTATTCATATTAAATTTTTCCCTAATTTCATTATTAGAATTTGTTAAAAGACATTGTATTATAATTGGAAAATGGTCACTGCCGTAAAGATCTGTGTCAACTTTCCAATTGAAATAATTCGTAAGTGAAGGTGAGGCTATAGATAAATCTATAGCACTGTAGGTCTTATGGGAGAAACTGAAAAAGGTTGATTCACCACTGTTTAATATGCATAACGCATTGTCAGTTATAAATTTCTCAATAATTTTACCACGTTTATCACTTTTAGTTGATCCCCATAATAAATTATGAGCATTGAAATCCCCTACAATTATAAATGGAGCATTGGTTTGTTGGATGATACTATTTAGCTCTTCTAATGAAATTGGAATGTTTCCTGGTAGATAAATATTAATAATTATAAAAATTTTTGGAAAAAAACATTTTATAGCAACAACTTGCATAGTGGAAGTAATATTAAATAGTTCGCATTTAAATTTTTTGTTTACTAATATTGCTACACCTCCATGGGCTACAGTATTGGAACAACAGTTTTTTTGAAAAATTTCAAAGCCCTTAAATGTTGGATAGTAATCTTCTTTAAATTTAGTTTCTTGAATACAAAAAATATTATTTACAAATTTATATTTTAATATTTCAAATTCATTAAAATGACTCAAAAAGCCATCACAATTCCATTGAATTATATTTAATAACGAATTTCTAATCATTAATACTTTAATTAAAATTTAAATCAGAAATAGTGCTATCACTATCACTGATATTATTTTCTTTTATTTTGGGTTGTTTAGCTTTATTTTTAATGTCATTATCAAGCCTTTTAATTTTTTGTTTTTCTCTTTTTGATAATTTAATAGACATGATAGTGGCTTTACCTGATTGATTTTTTATTATTGGAATTTTGTTGTTTTCTTCTTCATTCTGCATTTCTTTTGGTGCTGAATTTTGTTTGGGTGTTGTTGTTGTATTTTTTGTTGTTGTTATGTTATTTATTGTATTTTTTGTTGTGTTGTTTATTGTATTTAAATTTGCAGCTGTTTTAATAATACTTGAATAAGTTGTTCCTGACGTAAGATTATTTTTACGTAGATGGTATCTCTTTCTCGCTTCTGTAATGCTGACCTTTTCAACAACTTTGATTTTTTGAATATTTTTTTCTTTAATGAATTCGTTACATTCTTTAGAGAAAGCATTATGATTCCCTTTGCAGTTAATGCAAGAAGAATCTTTAATGCATTTTTGGTTTTCATCTAAGTGGTATTCATCTCCGCAGTTCAAACATTTTCTTGAATTTTCACATTTAGAAGATAAGTGGCCAAATTTAAAGCAATTGTAACATCTAAATGGTAGTGGAATATACTCCCTTACTCTGCTTATTTCATAACCAATTTTAACTTCCTGAGGTAATTTGGTAGTTGAAAAGGTTAAGATGTATAATCCAGTGTTAATTATAATATTGTTCTCGGTTTTCTTTTTAATTGGCTTAATTCCAATTACATTTTGGTCTCTGAGCTCTGTTTCTCTTTCTTCTTCCGGAATGTAATTTAATTCTGGGCTGTACACTATTCCCTTACAAAAATTAAGTGTTCTATGTTCGCTTACTTTGACATGAGTGTTAGCGTCAAGTTGAATTATTTGAATAAGCAAAGATGCTTGATTCAAATTTTTTGTTTCTATTAAGAGGGTACCATTTCTTAATTTTTTACAATTAATGACTTCCCCAGCAATTGAATTGATAGCTTTCTTAATAAGAAAAGCTGAAACATTTTGCATGGTTTTATTTTCATCAGTTCTTTCCATGATGAGAAATTTTGGACCATATGTTAGGTTATTCATTTTCGCTTTTTTATCAATTAGCACTAGATGACTATCTGATGATAGTTTTTTATTTATTTTGGAATCCGCCATATCCGACGGGTATTAGTTATTATTTTTTTTGAGTTAATTATACGGATTTTTTTTTTTTTTTTTATATGCACTCAAATTAATAAAATTATGAATGTTTTAATAAATTTATTATTTAGTTTTTATTGTTTTTTTTTTTTTTCTTTTTTTAAGTGCTAATTACAAAAACAAAAACTTTTTTTTTGTGTTATTTATATTGATTTTTTTTTTTTTTTATGGAATTATTTAAGAATAATAAATTTGAAAACCGGTTTTAGTTTAATATTTTAATTAAAAATAGTTTGCAATTATTGTCTTATCAATTCAAGTGCTATTCGAAGACTGATTTTTCAAAATTATATTGTATTACATACTGAGTTTAACTTTGGAAATATTTACTTGGAAATAGTTACTGCTGACTTAAAAATTTACTGCTAACAGTAAATTTTTAATTTTAAAGTTGTTATAACCCTTCATTTGGGAAGGTTGCCAAATTTCTCAAGGATCTAACTTCATCTAACTCCCCCAAACCCCCCCCCCCCCCCTCCTCCTCTATTTTTAGGTTTTAGGTTAGGTTTTTTAGGTTCTAGGAATTAAATTGTGAATTCCACAAAAATTTGAAATTTTACTTAGAATTATACTATCTAAGCAAAACTGGGTAAAACTGAGAGACACTTTCCTCAATTTAAGGAACCGCTTTTAAATTTAAGAAAAACCTTTAACATATGTTAAAAGATAATGTTGGACCTTTAAATTTTGTATATTAATTAAAAAAAAATTGGACAGGTATTCAAGTTACAGGTGTTTAAAAATAGCAAAATTTCAATTTTCGAGCCGTTATAGCTCCTAAATAGGAGACTTGACAAAAAAAATTTGTTGACCGACTCGTACTAATTTCTGAGTATCTAACTTGTCCCAAAATTTCAAGACTCTAGTTTGAACCGTTTAAAAGATATGTGTGGCCCAAAATTTTGCAAATATTGAGTTTTGCGTTATGTTAAATTTTAGTACCGTATGGCAACCCTAAACACTTGCCTCTTAAAAATTTAAGTTTATGTTTATGAAACCAGCTATCGTTTGCCGTTTTCAGATTGAAAATATATCTAACAGAACTCTTGTTATAACAATTTAAATATAGGGCTTTTTCCAACTTTGGGGGGCTGTATTCTTCTACGAAATTATTTTTTTTGCAAAAACTACCCATGGTTAAAATTTCTTTACTCTATTTCAAACGGTGTAAACGTTTTTGTAAACATACGGACGGACGGACAGAGTGAAGCTATATAGGCACTTTTTACAAAATTTTTTGAAAATGTGCTAAAAAAGGAAATCAAGTCTTGGTTAGGTGACTTGGCTTTGATAAAAATCATGATTCATGGATAAATAAAAAAGATATTATTTAATGAATAATAATTTATTAACTTTTAGTAAAACATGCTATGCTGTTATTTAATATTAAAAACAACTTTTTAAAACCAAGTTTTATATATATATTTTTTTTTTTTTTTAACTTGAACTTGATACGTGATCAAGTATTCGTGATCATTTTAATTTGTATTCATGATCACGCCTTTATATTATTAACAATATAATTTCAAACGTTTATTTGTTTCATTTTTTTCAAAACTTTTGTTGTTAAGTTAATAATCAAACAAAAAATTTCCATCGATTTTTTAAGCTTTTCAACTTTAAAATGGCAGTTGAAAGCTTAATTTTCAAACATAACGGACGAGCTTTATCAGCTTTGAATTTTTTAAATTTTTCACGTAAATATTAAATCAAGCTTACACCTTGATAATATTAAGTATAAACCAAATTTAAAAAACTTTTCATATCTATTTAAGAATATTCAGCTCCATAACTTAAGCTTATTTTTGTTAATTTATAAAACTTTTTTTAAATTTTCACGGAAATATTAAATCAAGCTTAAACTTTGATAATATTAACTTTGTACTTAAACCAAACTTTAAAAACTTTTCATATTTAATTAAGAACAATAAGCACAATATCTTAAGCTTATTACTGTTTTAATTTGAAATTTAAACAAAACTGATATCCAACAACCAAGCTTAATTTAAAATACTCAAAGACTCAAACTAGTTTAAGCTTATTATTGTTTTAATTTGAAATTTAAACAAAACTGATATTTAAAATACTTTTAATATTCAATTAAGAATATTCAGCTCAATAGCTTAGGCTTATTTTTTTTAATTTATAAAACTTTTTTTTAATTTTCACGGAAATATTAAATCAAGCTTAAACTTTGATAATATTAACTTTGTACTTAAACCAAACTTTAAAAACTTTTCATATTTAATTAAGAACAATAAGCACAATATCTTAAGCTTATTACTGTTTTAATTTTAAATTTAAACATAACTGATATCCTAACCACCAAGCCTTATTTAAAATACTCAAAGACTCAAACTAGTTTAAGCTTATTATTGTTTTAATTTGAAATTTAAACAAAATTGATATTTAAAATACTTTTAATATCTAATTAAGAATATTCAGCTCAATAGCTTAGGCTTATTTTTTTTAATTTATAAAACTTTTTTTTAATTTTCACGGAAATATTAAATCAAGCTTAAACTTTGATAATATTAACTTTGTACTTAAACCAAACTTTAAAAATTTTTCATATTTAATTAAGAACATTAAAACATAACTGATATCCTAACCACCAAGCCTTATTTAAAATACTCAAAGACTCAAACTAGCTTAAGCTTATTATTGTTTTAATTTTAAATTTAAACAAAACTGATATTTAAAATACTTTTAATATCTAATTAAGAATATTCAGCTCAATAGCTTGGGCTTATTTTTTTTAATTTATAAAACTTTTTTTTAATTTTCACGGAAATATTAAATCAAGCTTAAACTTTGATAATATTAACTTTGTACTTAAACCAAACTTTAAAAACTTTTCATATTTAATTAAGAACAATAAGCACAATATCTTAAGCCTATTACTGTTTTAATTTGAAATTTAAACATAACTGATATCCAACAACCAAGCTTAATTTAAAATACTCAAAGACTCAAACTAGTTTAAGCTTATTATTGTTTTAATTTGAAATTTAAACATAACTGATATTTTAACTGCTAAGCTTAATTTAAAATACTCAAAACCACAAAACTTTTTACTTATCACAATTTTATTGCATAACTTTAGGAGAACTGCCGAAAAAAGCTCCTCCTGCCGCTGAAACGGCATATACTTGTGGGAATTTAGTTTATCATGTTTTCTCACCTTGAAAACATCTCTTTTGATAGATGATGCCTGCATCACCTTTCGGCAATATTTGTAATTATTACAATGGAGTTACCATCGATCCCAATTACATACTACTTGTAAGTGTAGTTTTCGGAAAATTTTCAAGGTGAGAGAAATTTGCTTCATTTACAGAAAATGTTGAAGTAGAGTAACTAGAAGAAAAGAATTCACGAAAAAATTCGCAAATGATTTTGGAGTCATTACTAACAGAATTTTTATAATTGAAAAAGGCTGGATATTGATCACTTTTTTTTTTTAGAGTTTACAATTTTCCAAAATTGTTTTGGATTGGCTTTAATATTCGATGACATATTGCGAACATAATTTGAATAAAGATTATCAGCCAAAATTTTAAATTCATTAAACAGAGTAAGAAAATAGTTATAGTCAGAATTCAAGTTACTTTTGAGAAATTTACGCCAAGCTTTATTTTTTAATGTTTTGAAATTTTTATTAATACAGGGTGGGCTGGATGCATTCGAAGTATCAACTACAAGAAGAACAAATTGAGAAATAGAAGACCGAATAATTCCATAGAAGTTATTAACAGAATCATTTAAATTAGAAGAAGGAATAAATGAAAAATTATAAGAGGTCAAAAAATTATTAATATCATCAAAATTGGCTTTTACAAAATTAAAACGATGCGATAAAGTAGATTCAGCTTTCGCAGGGGAAAAAGAAGAATAGGAAAAACAAATAGGGGGGTGGTAAGGATCGATTCTGACTAATTCAATAGGGCAATCAAGAATAACTAAATCGTTCCAGTTCGTAGTGAAAAATAGATCCAATTGATTACCTCTATAATTTGATTACCTCTACTGAGGAACAAAATGAATTTTTTATTGCGATTAATACTCCTCCACCTTTCAAAGTATTATCCAGAGTACCATAACTATCCTTTCTAAAAAACATTAAAAGATGAAGAAAAAAGTTCTTAATTGTTAATTGAAGAAGTAAGCCAAGTTTCAGTTAAAATAAAAATATCAAAGTTTAAAAGGATAGAATTAGAGAGAACCATTTTCGTTTTGGTACGTAAACCTCTTACGTTTTGGTAATAGATAGATAATTTATGTACAGTGTTGCAAGGATTAACTAAAGTAAGAGAAGATAAATTAATGTTAACTAGATTCTATATATTATATCATATATTTTATTGAGTTACAAAGTTAAGTTATATTCAAAACTACTTGCAGCATGTATGTAAAACTTATTTTTATATATAAATTAAATATAAGAAAAATTCTAAATTTGTCATTGTACTTTAGAAATAGATCTATTGCATATTTAGCATTTATAAGCTTTTCTGATAGGGAATATATAATTAAGAACTTGTGTACGATACTTAAGTTGTGTTCAAAGCTACTTGCAGCATGTATGTAAAATTTATTTTTATAATTATATTAAATATTGAAAAATTCTAAATTTGTCATTGTATTTTAGAAATATACTTATTGCATATTTTTATACCCGTGCATACATATATGACATCGGGTATATTAAAATTGCTCCTGACAAATTGCATATATGACATCGGGTATATTAAAATTGCTCCTCCGTTTGTAACGCATCGATCTAGACAAGCTAGATATAGTGTCAAGGGTACGTATCGACTCAGAATCGAAAAATTAGTCGATCTAGCTATGTGTGTCTGTCCGTCCGTCCGTCCGTGTCTCAGCACGATAACTCAAAAACTAAAAGGGCTAGAGTCTCGAAATTCATAGAAAGTGATTTTTAGACAATTTCTAGGTTCCTTATTGTTTTTGGTTAAAATCGGACGAAGGCTTCGGGGAGCTGCCATACAACTTTTTTGCACCAATATGAATTTCTTCAAAACTAATTATACTACGGGGATGAAAATTACACACGGTTAGTTTTATAATGACTCCGGCACTTATATGAAGTTTCAAAATATTAGGGCCCCATTTTCGGGGAGCTGCCATACAACTTCTTTGCACCAATATGAATTTCTTCAAAACTAATTATACTAGGATGAAAACTACACACGGTTAGTTTTATAATGACTCCGGCACTTATATGAAGTTTCTAAATGTTAGGGCCCCATTTTCGGGGGGCTGCCATACAACTTCTTTGCACCAATATGAATTTCTTCAAAACTAATTATACTACGAGGCTGAAAATTACACACGGTTAGTTATATAATGAATCGAGCACTTATATGAAGTTTTAAAATGTTAGGGCCCAATTTTCGGGGGGCTGCCAAACAACTTATTTGCACCAATATGAATTTCTTCAAAACTAATTATACTACGAGGATGAAAATTACACACGGTTATTTATGTAATGAATCGAGCACTTATATGAAGTTTCAAAATGTTACGACCCCATTTTGGGGGGCTGCCATACAAAGTTTTCGATTCAATAACTGTGAATCTAATGAAGCTACAAGGTTAAAATTAAAATTGGACAGGTAAAGTAATAGGGCAAGCTACGTGGCAAAGTTGGACATCACTCGGACCATCGGACTTTTAGGGTGGGCCAATTTTTGTTTTTGTTTTTTTTTTTTTTTTTTTTTTTTTAAGCTAAAGTTATGGGACAATGAATGAAAATTTTGTTTATTTTTTGTGATTTATTTTTTTTTTTTTGTTAATTTTTTTTTTTTCGTTAATTTTTTTTTTAAGCTAAAGTTATGGGACAATGAATGAAAATTTTGTTTAGTTTTTGTGATTTTTTTTTTTTAAGCTAAAGTTATGGGACAATGAATGAAAATTTTGTGTTTTTTGTTGTGGTTTTTATTTTTTTTTGTTAATTGTTTTTTTTTTTTTTACGTCAAAATTATGGGATAATGAGTTAAATGTATAAGGGAAGTAAATTACGGTTTATTTTATACACCATAGTGGATATGCACGGGTATCTAAAAGTTGACAAGAGCAAATATAATCTTCCTCGTTTTTAATAAGCTTTTCTAATGGGTACATATTAGGGTTTCTCATACCGAATAACTCGGAATCGGATTCGGCAAATCTTTCCGCTGTGATTCGGAATCGGGATCCATTTCTGAAATTCGCCGAATCCCGATTCCCAATTGTCGCTCGATGTGAAATTTACTATTAAAATAAATATTCTTAATTATAACAAAAAATAAAATTAGTTGTTCCATCTATTAGAAACTTTGATAATTAAAAGTGGCAACTTGACCAAAAATTTCAAAATTAAAAAAAAATAAAACTTAGTAGCTTCTGGATTTTATGTTGTTGCCATGGTAAATAAAATTGTATTGACGTTTTAGGGCTCGTTTGTTTTAGTTGCAGTTTAATTTTTCAAATTCATAATTGAAAATTGGTATAAAAAAATTACGTAAGTATAAATAATAATGTAACTTTAAATTAAAGTTTCGTAAAATTAATATGACCTTAGCTATGGCAAGCAAAAAATCTAAAGTTTGGAATTATTTTACCGTGGAACCAACAACTAGCAATTTCATTTTCTATTCGTGGTGATTCTTGACAAATTGGTGCTCTTTTACGATAGAGTTGAGGATGGTGAGTTTCCGGCGAATAATGATAACTGAATTAAAGTTTGGTTTTTTATTATTATTTAATAATTATGAAAAGTTTCAAGTGAAATTTAATAAAAATATTTAAAAATTGCTAGAATAATCCTAAAAACTAATTATTTTAAAAAAAAAATCTTTATTACATTTTAAAATTATGTACACCATTTGACTATAGGTCAAAAGGGTATACAAAATTTGCCATAATGTCATTATACCATGTCAATAGTAGTTTACTTGAGTTGCCAACTTTTGAATAAAATATAGTCGATGGTGTTGTTCAAAGGTTTAAAAATCTACTTTTCAACTTATATTTTTTTTTGTACTTACTTGAGTGTTCTACTACGCTCTCACTCGTTATTTTAAGATTTTATGAGAGAAATGTAGGCTTCTTTTTTGGAAAAAAAAGTTTTAAAATATCCTGTATTTAAGCATAATATATACGAAATTGAATTTTTTGATTTTTAAATTTTATTAGAAAAAAAACTGCAATTTTACACTGAAATCTATTTTTAAAGGACAACAAAAACAAATGGAAAATGTTATGCTATTTAAATTTAAAGATATTATTATTCGGATTCTTTATTAGCTTTATCTTTATTAATATTAATATTATCTCATTTAGCTTTTGCACTATTTGAGGAGAGCAAAGTAATTAGTCTTAAGGGTTAGCTTGCGTTAATACCAAAAAATTTCAAATTTCATTGAATCTTTGTGCAAAACGCGTACAAAGTTAACCCGGTGGGCTTTTATAATTAAAATGGTGGTACAAAATTTTGAATAAAATTCATTTAATCGTTTAAGCAAAAATTTATAGAAAACTTCATTGCGTTGTCGTGGAAAATAGATTAATCGAACTTAACTAAAACTTTTTGCAGCCTCTCTTTTGAACTGCAAAACCAACCTGTAAAATTGGACACAAATCGGAAACAAGAAATTTTTTGGAAGCCCGCCGGTCCGAAATGTGATAATATACTCCAACCAACTTTATACAACTAATCTCGTTAGCTAACAGGCACATTTCTACAAAATTTCAAGTCAATCGGTCAAACCGTTTCGGCTCGATAACTAAAATATTGAAAAAGTTTCATTGCGCCCTCGTGCCTTAACGGTTAGCCGAACTAAACAAAAATTTTTGTCAGCCTCTCCTTTCGACTGCAAAACCACCGTGTAAAATTGGTTAATATATTCAACCCAACTTTATACGACAACTTTCGCTAACTAAGAGGAACATTTGTGCAAAATTTCAAGACAATTGGTCAAAATGTTTCGGCTCGACATCAAAAACATTGAAAAAGTTTCATTGCGCTCTCGTGCCAAAACGGGTTAACCGAGCTCAACAAAATTTGTGTCAGCCTCTCAATTTCGACTGCAAATCCACCCTGTCAAATTGGACACAAATCGGGAACGCAAAATTTTTTGGAAGCCCGCCGGACCGAAAATTATATTAAGAGAATAAATTTAAAAGATATTTAAAATTGAAATAATTAATCAACGGTACTAAATCATTCACCAGTAAATCCAGTACAGCAAAAATTAAAAATCGTGAAGAGAAGTAATTGCTGCATGTGTATAAAATTTTATTGAATCGGATAAAAAGTTTTAAATATGTATGAAACTGCATTTTATGAGAACATTTATTTAAATTTTTTTTTAGTATTTTTAAATAGATAAATTAGTAAAAAATTTTTATATTTTTGAATAGATAAAATAACTAGAAAATGTTTATCGTATTATAAAGTTAATTTCGTTAGCTATTTCTTACGATCAAATTAATAAAAGCTTCGCCTTTCATCTTGCAGCTAAAATATAAAATTTATTATTTTTTATTTGATACATTAATTGATAAATTGTTATCATCATTCAAATTTAATAAGAGGAAAGCAACTGAAAACCTTTTTTAACCTTAATTATCTTAAAACTATAAATAAAAATTTAAATGCTATGACTTAGAAACTAGGATATGGAATGAAGGGGAAGGAATGAGGTAAAAAAATTAATAATTAAACAAATTTTTAATTAAAGTATTTTCAGAGTCATTGTTCCTAATAATGAATGAGCACCTTCTTATACTAATCATATCTTCGATTGTTTTTTTTTTCGTTGTTAAGTATAAATAATTTAAGTTGTTTACGAGCATAGGTTGTTAGCATTGCGGTCTTAATCTGTTTTTTTTTTTGAATAATATTTGACTGCGTTTTATTTATGATTTGTTTTTATATTTACATCTATTTGTATTATAATTTTTATTTATTATTTTATATACATTTTAATTCTTTTTATACAATTATATTATTTATAATTTTTCAATTTATTATTTTTAATACATGTTAATTCATTGTTGTCTTTTTTTCTATATTTTTTATTTTAATTCATCGTACAATGTAATAAATAATAAAAATAATCAAAACGATACAAAAATAAATAAAATCCAAGGAAAAACATGTAAAACAGTCGGTCGATGCAACCGACTTAGAAATACCCTACATCTATTTCGTTCAAATTTTATTAGATATCCATAAGTCATTTTAAAAACATAAAAGCTGTTATTAGTTTGATTGTAAGACATAGCTTACCAAGTTAACTTTATAATACTAAAAACATTTTCTAATTACTTTATCTATTCAAAAATATTACAAATAATTACTAATTCATCTATTTAAAAATATTAAAAAACAAAAAACTTGAAATAAATGAAAATATATTTATTCCAATTCAATTAAAAAAGTGAAAAAATTTGAATTATTAAATTTTGTGATAAAAAGCTAATCAAAGCATAATATAATATTTAATAATTCAAATTTTTCAAAATTGCAATTATTTTAAATTGTTAGTTTTTGTATCTATTAGAAAAGCTTATAAACGTAAAATATGCAATAAATGTATTTCTAAAATACAATTACAAATTTAGAACTTTTCATATAATTCATTTAATATAAAAATTAATTTTACATAAATGCAGCAAGTACCTTTGTATGTAGCTTAAGTATTGTACACAATGTCTTAATTATATATCACCTTTGTTAATATAGCCATGTCCGTCCGTCCGTCCGTAGGAACGATAACTTAAAAAACAATGGAACTAATAATTCAATAAAATATATGATATAATAAAAATTAAAACAAAAGGAATTTAATCGTTTATTAAAAAAATATTTTGTTTTTAATTTATAAAATATTATACAAAATATCTTTTATGGTAAAATTCTTAGTCTTTTAAAAATATAAAAGTGTTAAATAAGTTAAATAAAAACGGAAATAGAAAAGAACTGTTTTTAAGATATATGTTTGTTAGCCCTTGAACTTTTCAAAGGTTCCATAACATGAAACCATGGTACTATTTTGCCCATATGCAGTCTCCTTCATACTTTCAATACTAGTTAACCTTTGTACACAATTGGAACGTTCTATTTTAATTTTAAGTTATTACTTTTATTAATTTCAATGATGCTTTTAAACTTTGGGGGGTCTAAGAGGGGTACTGAACCACAACTCCAATTGATCCAAAATTAGAGGTACACGCAGGAAATAGTAAAAAACACCCATGTGCCAAATTTGAAGCTTCTACATTTGTTTGAAGTTACTATCTTTATTAATTTCGAAAATATGCTTTAAGGTCTTCGGAACTGTGTGGCTGGTCTTCGATCCACTACTCCAATCGGTCCTCAATTTCAAGGACCCTAAGGAAGTAGAAAGGGACACCCTGATACCAAATTTGGAGGTTCTATTTTTATTGATTTCGGAATTATACTCGTTTGGTCTAAATTAAATCAAAAACTTCTAGATTCCGAACCCATGGTCCAATCTCAACCATATGCAATTCCCGCCTTAGTTTCGTACTAGTAAACTACAGTACAAAATAGATGAAGGTAGCGTCATTAGTTGTTGAGTTATCATGATTTTTTATATATGTTCATTGGTCCTTGGACCGATTAAAAAGTCCAGAATCCGAACCCATGGGTCGATTTCGCCCATTTGCAATCCCCGTCGTACTTTTAATCCTTGTAACCTACAGTTAAAATTTCATCAAGATAGCTCTATTATTTTTCGAGTTATCGTGCCTACGGACGGACGGATGGACAGACATAGCTATATTAACTCAGGAGGGCACGCTGATCACAAATATATATACTTTCCAATATCTAGCTCGCTTCCTTTAGGTAGTTACAAACACCATACCAAAGGTAATATACCCCTTTACCTATTCTATAGGCATAGAGTATAACAAGTGATGAAACAAATTATGGGTTTTTAAAAAAGCACATTTTCAAAACTATATATTATTTCATACTGAATATTTTATCGAAATATAATGTTGGAGCTTCAATGTTAAAGTTTATTTAGGAAATATATACGTTGGTGACTAAGTTAACGCTTAGTTATAAAAACAGTAAATTTTTAATTTTTAAGTCTTAATAGCCCCTAAATGGGGAAGATTGCCAAATATCTGAAGGATTTATCCCCACTTCCCCAACCCCACCCTTTTTCTTACGTTCTAGCAATTAAGTTATGAAAAAAAGATTTTGAATTTTACTTAGAATTTTAATATCTAAGCAATAGAGGTTAAAACTTAGAGATTCTCCTTTAAATTTTGTATATTAATAAAAAAAATTGGACAGGTATTCGAATTCCAGGTTTTTAAAAATAGCAAAATTTCTATTTTCGAGCCCTTATAGCTCCTTTTTAGTGAGTGAAACAAAATAATGTTGTTAACAAGACTCTTATTAATTTCTAAGGATGTAGCTTCTTCCATAGCTCAAGACTCTAACTGGAGCCGTTTAAAAGATATAAGGGAACAAATATTTTGCAAAAATTAAGTTATGCATAATGGTAAAGTTTAGTACCTTATGGTAACTCTATACATTTGTCTTTCAAAAACTTATAAAGCTTATAAAACTAGCTATCTTTTACCGTTTTCAGAGTTGAGTATATTAACAGAAGTGTTGTTATAATAATTTAAATATAGGGCTTTTTCTAACTTTGGGGCTACAGAAAAAATGTCTGAACAGATTATTCCCTGTATTTAAAAATTTAAAGGAATAATTCTGAGATTCACATTTTTATAAGTCAACAGTTTGCGGCTCCAGATCCGTTTAAAACGGTTTGGCCGATTGACTTGAAATTTTGCACAAATGTTCCTTTTAGCAACCGGAACTAGTTGTATAAATTTGTTTGGAATAAATTAACCAATTTCGGCCTGGAGGGTTTCCAAAAAATTTTGTGTTTCCGATTTGTGTCCAATTTCACAGGGTGATTTTGCAGTCGCAAAGAGAGACTGGCAGAAATTTTTGTTAAGTTTGATTAACTCGTTTGAGCACGAGGACGCAATGAAACTTTTTCAATGTTTTTGATGTCGAGTCAAAACGGTTTGATCGATTGACTTGAAATTGTGCACAAATATACCTCTTAGCAACCGGAATTTGTTGTATAAATATGGTTGGGATGAATAAACCCATTTCGGCCTGGCGGGCTTCCAAAAAAAATGGTGTTTGCGATTTGTGTCCAATTTTACAGGTTGATTTTGCAGTTCAAAAGAGAGGCTGCAAAAAGTTTTAGTTAAGTTCAATTAACCCGTTTTACACGACGACGCCATGAAGTTTTCTATAAATTTTATTTGCTTAACTTACGATTAAAAGAATTTTATTGAAAATTTTGTATCAGCATTTTAATTACAAAAACCCACAGGGTTAATTTGGTTTTGACTTATTCACGCGTTTTGCCATAAGATTCAATGAAATTTTCAAATGTTTCGTATTAACGCAAGTTAATCTTTATTCCAAAAGCTCACTTAATTAATAAGACCATTTTTTTTGCTCTCAATAGTCTCAAATAGTGCAAAAGCTAAATGAGATAATATTAATAATAATTAAAATAAAGCTAATAAAAAATTCGAATAATATCCGAATATCTTTGAAATTAAATAGCATAACATTTTCCTTCTCTACAGTTTTTCGTTTTCGTTTTTTATCCACTTTGCAGTTGTTGTTTTTTAAAAAAAGATTTCAGTGTAAAATTGCAGTTTTCTTCAAATAAAGTCTAAAAATCAAAAAAATTCAATTTCGTATATATTATTCTTAAATATATAGTATTTTAAAACAGTTTTTCCAAGAAAGAAGCTTACAATCCTCTCTTAAAACCATAAAAAAACGAGGCAGAGCGTAGTAGAACTTTCAGGTAAGTACAAAACAAAATATAAGTTGAAAAGCAGATTTTCAAACCTTTTCTAAACCATCGACTATATTTTATTCAAACGCTGGCAATTCAAGTAAACTTCTTTTTATCTAGTATAATGACATAATGGCAAATTTAGTATACCCTTTTCACCTATCAATGGAGTTTTAATTTAAGTTGATGTTATCGAAAAAAGTTAACACAAGATTTAAGCAATGAGCATAAAGCAATTTTTAGTATAAAGTATAGTAATAAAGTAATTTTTTAAAACGATCTTTTTAGGGATTATTCTAGCAATTTTTCAACAAATTTATCAAATGTCACTTAAAACTTTTCATAATTATTAAATAACAACAATAAAAATTCAAGAAACACCAAATTGTCAAGTAGCAGAAGAAAAACGTAAAGAAAAATTAGAGATAATCGTTAAAACTGTTTTGCAAACTGTTTTTTAAAGTTTTTGTTTCCTAACTGGTTTAAAGAACTCGACAAAACATTTTTTTAAACATTCCCCTAATTCAAAGAAGTTTTACCTACTTTCAAAAATTGGACGTAAATTACTTACAAAAAATTTTTTTTTTGAATTATCGTAGGAATGATAAGTATATACATGTACGCATACAAAATTTACATTCAAATGGTCAAACCGCTTAAGAGTATCGTAATAAAAAAATCTGTAAAAAGCTGCTGTGCCGCAATGGGTTAATGGAACTCAACAAACCTGCTTTTGAAACTTTGACCAAGCAATATTTCGCAAAATTGGACGTAATATCCATCCCAAATTTTTTTGGAAAAATTGTCGGACGGCAAGTGTTAACAAATTCCAAGTCTGTTAATAGAATGAACTCCATTCTCAAAGAAGAACACATATACAAAATTTGAAGTCAATCGAGGGAAAATTTGAAGTCAATCAATAGAGGGACACGCAGGAAATAGTAAAGAACACTCTTGTGCCAAATTTGAAGCTTCTACATTTGTTTCAAGTTACTATCTTTATAAATTTTGAAAATATGCTTTAAGGTCCTCGGAACTGAGTGGCTGGTCCCCATCCACTACGCCAATTGGGCTCAAATTTCAAGGAGACTAAGGAAATCGAAAACGACACCCTGATACCAAATTTGGAGGTTCTATCTTCATTGATTTCGGAATTATCCTAGTTTGGCCTAAATTCGATCAAAAAGTTCTAAGTTCCGAACCCATTGTTCAATCCACACCGTACGCAATCGCCGCCATAGTTTCATTACCAATAACCGACAGCACAAATTTCATGAAGATAGGGTCATTAGCTATTGAGTTATCGTGATTTTTTATATATGTTCGTTAGCCCTGAGACCGATTAAAAGGTTTAGAATTCGAACCCTTGGGCTGATTTCGCCCTTATACAGTCCGCGCTGTACTTATGGTACTAGTTAACCCTTGTACACAATTTGAACGTTCTTCAAATTTGGCGCAAGGGTTTTCTTTACTATTTCCTGCGTGTACCTCTAATTGTGGATCAATTGGAGTGGTGGTTCAGTACCTCTCTTACACCCCCCAATGTGTAAAGGCTTATAATCGAAATTAATAAAACTAGTAACTTAAAATTAATATAGAACGTTCCAATTGTGTACAAGGGTTAACCAGTATTGAAAGTATGACGGGGACTGCATATGTGCGAAATCGTACCATGGTTTCGGGTTCTGGAACCCTTAAAAAGTTCAAGGGCTAACAAACATATGTTTTAAAAACACCATAACTCAAAAAATAATGCCGCTATTTTGATGAAATTTAAACTCTAGGTTACTAGTAATGAAAGTACCATGGAAATTGGTTCTGGTTGAGTTAGGTCAATGAGTTCGGATTCTAGAAGCTTTTGATCAATTTGAGGCCGAACGAGTATAATTTCGAAGCCAAAGAATATATTTTCTATTTTTTATGTGTCCCCGAAATTTAGACTTAATTGTAGTGGTTCAGCTATGTTCAAAAGTACTTGCTGCCTTTATGTAAAATTTATTTTTATATTTAAATGAATTATATCAAAAGGTCTAAGTTTGTAATTGTATTTTAGAAATACATTTATTGCATATTTTGCGTTTATAAGTTTTTCTATTAGGTATCTAAACTAACCATTTAAAATAATTGCAATTGTGAAAAATTTGGATTATTAAATATATTATGCTTTGATTAGCTTTTTATCACAAAATTTAATAATTAGAATTTTTTCATTTTGTAATTGAATTGGAATAAAAATATTTTTATTATTTCAAGTTTTTTTGTTTTTAATATTTTTAAATATATAAATTAGTAAGAATTTGTAATATTTTTTAATAGATAGTGTAATTAGAAAATTTTTTTAGTATTATAAAGTTAATTTGGTTAGCTATGTCTTACGATCAAATTAATAATAGCTTTTATGGTGTTGAAATGACTTATGGATAAATATGGTTGGTAATTGGTTCAAATATTCGGTTTCCGAAAGATAAAGAACTGTAGTTGAATTAGATCTATTAAAGGATTTAGAAAAAGCCAAATTGATGGGCGAATCTAATGGCGTATAAACGGTTTGAAAACAATCTGCTAAAAAATTGTCTTGCAACAGGAATGATTTCCGGCTGATTAAGGGATAAGGGATATCCAATTTTTTATATTATTATTACTATTATAATTATAATTATTATTATTTTTAATATCATTATTATTCTAATTAATGTTATTATTATTATTATTACTATTATTATTATAATTATTGTTATTATTATTTATGTTCTTATTACTATTGCATGTTTCAATGGTCCTGGTCACAATGCATTTTGCACTCATGTCGCTTAATTTTTCGCTGTTGTTTCAAGAAGAATGCTAAAAGATCAGTTTTTTGCTCGTTAGTTATAAAAATTTGATTACTAATTAAAAAAACAATTTTAATGTTATTACACAAATAATCTGAAATTGAACTTGTTTGATTTGAAGTCTATTTAATTTAGTGATTGATCCATATCTTATATAGATATAATTTCTTGATAAGAGAATAATTCATTGTTAGTGTTAGTAGAGCTTTGATTTATGTTATTATTATTATATAAGTGATTTTGAGCTAAAGTTTGTGAGTGAGATTTTGTAATATTACTATATGTATTAGGGTTAGCACTATTAATAAATGAGTTAGTTTTTATAGTATTATTGTTATTGTAACCACTTGGACTATTATTGAAACTATTGTGTGTATGAAGTTTTGAAAGTATGTGCAAGGGCTTTATAATTTTTAGCATATCCCAATTTTAGAGATAGTTGAGAAAGAACAGAGAACCCCGTCGAACGAGGATCCGGTCATAAAGAGGTTAAAGGTTTATAATGAACCACTCAATCGTGTACTGGTAAAAAACCAAACGATTTCCTTAACGGAGTATCTCACAAACCGAATAAACTCTTGCATGTTATAAATTTAACCCAGTATGAAGATAGGGCGCCGTGAAATAACGCCATACGAAACAAAACCATAATGGCTTTATTTCGCTATTGAATGAGAAATAAAGCCATATCGTCAATTTTTTCGCGTATGGCTTCATTTCCAATTCAAATGCTAAATAAAACCGTATCATTTCTTAAAATTTGACGAAATCAAACCATATAGTAAAATTGATACATATTGAAATTTTATAGTAAAGAAAGTGAAAAAAAATAGAAATTGATAAATTAATGCAATTAGCAAATTTCTAATTTTTTTAACAAACTAAACTAAAATATGTTAAAAAATATTATATTTTTATTACGAAGGCTGTCGCCGCCGAACACCCGCTAACTCAATTATTGAAGCTAGATTTTGCATTCACACCTATTTTATTCGAAAAATAATACCAATCAGTATCTCACACACGCACATGTAATAAATATTCTGTAAAAGGGAGCAATCCCAATTTTGAAACCCACTCTAAATCCTTCTTAATTGAGAGTGTCATATATACATATATATAAATATTCTGGAAAAGCGTATAACATTTTTTTTAAATCTAACTCTAAAACGTCTTCCTAACTTTTTCAATAACAAAGTGATTAAAGTAGTGGAAGCTGCCGCTTCCCAACTGCTGCTTTTTCCAGAAAAGTAATACCTATATATTAAATTTTAAAAGATGTTTTTTTTTAGAATTTTAATTTTTTTGGAATTTTTATTTACAATAATTTTTGTTTGGCAAATTAAATAGCTGTTATTTTCACAAATAAAATTACATTTTTAAAAAGGAAATAAAGCCAAATGGCTTTATTTCGCAATTATATGCGAAAAAAAACTATACACGAAAAAATTTACGATATGGCTTTATTTCTCATTCAATAGAGAAATAAAGCCATTATGGCTAATTATAAAATAGAAACATACATTAATAATTTGCTTGAAAAAACATAAAAATAAGTTCATTTTACAATCTTAATCATCTCAACGCGGATTTAAACAGTTTGGTCGCTCATCACGTAAGCAAAAGAGGTTTAATCGATTTAGTCTGTAATGGTCTCCGTTTTTTAACCAGAGTAATAGACAGTGGGAACAGAAAAGAAATTGAAACGCACATGAAAACAATAGAAATAATAAATTAAAGCAATTAATATTCAGAAGTTACCAATAAAAAAGTACAATATCAACAAAATCGATTATAATCAAATGCGTTACATAGTAAAATACAAAATAGAAAATAATAATACACCAGAAATGGAAACCTTAGTTAAAATTATACAAGAAGCAAAAAAATTATGTACTAAGACAATAGCAATAAGAACGAGAAAAAATAGCTGGATAACACATTCCATTCATGACAAGCTGAAAATAAGAAAAGCATTATATAATCGACATAAAAATTATCCGACCAATAGTGAAATAAAGGCAATATTATATAAAAATGAAGAAAAAGGTAGAACAATGAATAAAAGAAGAAAAAAAAAATTATATTAATAGAAATATTGGAAAAGCCGGCAGCGATTCTAGAAAATTATGGAAAATATTGAATAATTCTATAAAAAATACCAATGAAGATAAACTGAAAAATTTTAGTCATGTTATTAAAAGCAATGGTGAAAAAACTAAAAATGATGATGAAACTGCAAATACTCTCAATAATATTTTTACTGAAATAGGAGAACGTATTAAAAAAAGCATTCTAAATGCCAACGATTTTACTAACTGCTCACAAAATCTATATAATAACAACTGGGTGGCACAGTGGTTGAGTGCCGACCTTTCATGCGGAATGGCCCGGGTTCGAATTCTAGTGAAAATGAAAAAACTTTTCTGGTTTTCGACTCGACTCAGCTACCATTCGCCATTGTGTTCAAATTAATGGCATAATCAATAATTAATAATTATAAATCTTCAATAAAAAATACATTAATATAAAAATATAAATGCAAAATATAAACAAATAATTTAATTAAACAATATAACTCGCAGATATAGAGTACCATATAAGTAAAATATAAAATATTACAATATAATCAAAAAATAGAATTGTAAATATTGAAAATCTAAGACATTTCTACATGTTATATACCTACCTAGTACTATCTCATGTTTAAATTGTATTTGGAATTCAATAAGACCAATTCTAATAACAAGAGTATAATACGACCTCCTGTTCCAACATGTACCTATGGTATAGACAGGCTTATTGGCCTAACAGTCGAACAGGTAGCGCTTAAAAAAAAAAACCGTTGTTTCTTATTCCAGTTATAGAACCAGAAATTATTATGAATTTAAATAAAAATGCAACTCCAGGATTAGATAAAATTTCAGTGAGAGATCTACAAGAGTTGGTCAATATTATAACCCGATCTTTAGTGAAAATGATAAATGAAAGTTTAACTAATCGTATATTTCCTGATTCGTTATGCATATTTAGTTATGCATAAAAATGCATATTTAGTTCCTATTCACAAAAGTTAGTCAAAAGAAGACTGTGGTAACTATAGACCAATTCGATTCTAAACTCAATTTTAAAAATATATGAAAAAGTTATTAATTCAAAAATAAGAAGTAAGTTATGCGGATGACACTAACTTTATAGCAAAAGCGAAAACATTAGATGAGCTTGAAAATATACTAAATGGTGACTTAGAGATGTGGTGCAGTTGGTTGGACCAAAATGAATTATGTATAAATGCGAAAGAAACTAATTATATGATATTCAAAATGCAAAAGAAAACAAATGATAATATTACGCTTAAGATAAAGGATACTATAATAGAACAAGTTGATAATGTTAAGTACTTGGGAATGATAATTGATGAAAACTTAAGATGGGATAAACATATAAAAAGTATTAAAAAAAAATTATTCCTATAACAATGGCTGTCAGAAGAATGGGGAGTATTTCGAATTATGCTGCTAAACTTATATAAAATGGGCATATATTATCAAGAATTAGGTATAATATATGCAGTTGGAGTCTTTGTTCATATTTTCATAAAAATCAAATGAGCGCAGTAATGAATAGGGCCCTCAAAACTTTACTTAATTTGAATATAAGAATCAGAACTAATAATTTATATAAAATAATTGATACACGGCATATTGACCAACTAATTTACTTTGAAAAATGTAAATACATGTATAATATCCTGAACAATAATATTAAGTCAAAACTAAAACTTCTAAATAGGCAGAATATTCATAATTATCTAACCCAGAAACGGGAAAAATATCGAAATTCCTAAAGCCAAAACAACGTTGAAGCAAAAAAGTCTAAAATGCAGCGCAATAAAACTTTTCAACTCACTACCGGTAGAAATTAAAAACAGTCAAAATTTAAACATATTTAAAAGTAATAGAAAATTTGTAAAAAATCTTAGAAATTAATCTTTAAAATTTGAAAATTTAAACAAAAAAAAAAAAATCTGGAAATTAGAAAAATTGTAAAAAATGATAAGTTATTGAATGTTAGTTATAAGCTGTAATTTTAGAATTACTTTATTTCTTATACATAATTTTATATATTACTGTAAAATTATCTGAAATTAAATAAAAATTGAATAAAAAAAAAAAGGAAAAAAAAAATTTTATAAAATTTAAACGAACAAGTAAATAAATAAACAAATATCAGACCAAATAAAAAATATTACAGATCATGTTAATGCAATGCAAAATCAAATGAGTATAACTATTAATAAATTTGGTAATCATATAACTAAGATAACAAACGATTTAGCTTTATTTACTATGGACACAGAAATAAATAAAAATATTAAAATTTTATTAAAACAAATTTCAGACCATAGAGAAATTATTTTAGCGAGTAAGTTAAAAGTTTTATCTAGGAATATTTTGCGAAAGGAACAGACTAACAAGTTAGGAAACAGTCAGCCGGTGAAATCGACGTAGAAATACCCTACACCTATTTGGTTCAAATTTAATGAGAAGTCCATAAGTCATTTTAAAGCCATTAAACGTTTTATTAATTTGATCAAAAGACATAAGTAAACAAATCAACTTTATACTAAAAACCATTTCTATTTATTTTATCTATTCAAAGATATTAAAATTCTAACTAATTTAAAAAGCAAAAAAACTTGAAATTAATGTAGAATATATTTATTTCAATTCAATTACAAGATTGAAAAAATTTGAATTATTAAATTTTAAAATAATAATTCAAATTTTTAAAAAATTAAATCAATTTAAATCCTTAGTATATGTACCTATTAAAAAAGCTTATAAAAAAAAAAATATGTAATAAATATATTCCTAAAATACAATGACAAATTTAGAATTTTTCATATATTTAATTTATATAAAAATAAATTTTACATACATGCAGCAAGTACCTTTTAACACACCTTTAGAATCGTACACAATTTCTTAATTGTATATTACCTATGATAATAATTCAATAAAGTAAAAATTAAAAAAAAGGAACTTTGTCGTTTATTAAAAAAATATTTTGTTTTTAATTTATAAAATATAATATGTTTTATAGTAAAATTCTTTGTCTTTTAAAAATGTAAAAATGTTAAATAAAAACGGCAATAGGAAAGGACCATCGTGTACCAAATTTAAAGTTTCTATCCCGGTTAGTTTCAAATAAAAACTTTACAATTTTGAGATTTCTAAGGTTATTCGTTATTAGTTATATATAAATAATAGTTAGATTAATACTTATAATATAATCCCGATGAACTCAAGAAACCATATTAGTGGGTTTCGAAATATAATGTTGGAGCTTCAATGTTAACGTTTGATTTAGGAAATATATACACTGGTGACTAAGTTGCTGCTTTATAAAAACAATGAATTTGTAAGCCCTAATAGCCTCTAAATGCGGAAGGTTTTAAAACTTTTACTAAACAAACTTAATTTAATCAGTCCTCACCGTACTTTCATCACTATTTAACCTTGGTACAAGGGTTTTGGAAACTTTGGAAACTTGGAATTGGAAACTTCTATTTTTATTTTAAGTTACTACTTTTATTAATCTCGATGATAAGCTTTTAAACCTTGGGAGGTCCAAGGGAGGTTTCTTATCCATAATCCAGGAAATTCGGGGACACTCAGGAAATAGTAAGGAACACCTTCGTATTAAATTTTAAGATTCTACAGTTGTTTCAAGTTACAATCTTTATTAATTTAGAAGAAATGATTTAAGGTCTTTGGAGTTCTGTGGGTGGTCCCCGAACCACTACTTCAATTTCTTCTTAATTTCAAGGTCACTAAGGAAATAAGAAGAAACTTTTGTACCAAATATGGAGGTGGTTCTATCTTCATTGGTTCCGAAATGATGCCCGATGGGTCTAAATTCGATCAAAAGGTTATAATTAACATCATTAGTTCTTGAAGTGTCGTGATTTTGGATAAATCTTCGTTAGCCCTTAGACTCATACAAAGTTCTAGAATCCGTCCCCTTGAGCTGATCTCGCCCATATGTAATCTGCGCCGTACTTTTAGTACTAGTAACCCACAGTTAAAATTTATCAAGATATCTCCATTCGACTTTGAGTTCTCGTGCCTACTAATGGACGGACATCGTTAAATCGCATCAAAAGGTCACGCTGATCACAAATATATATACTTTTCGATATCTAGCTCGCTCTCTTTAGGTGGTTGAAAACACCATACCAAAGTTAATATACCCTTCACCTATTTCATAGGTGTAGGGTATAAAAAGGGTCTGTATTCACTCTTATTAGTATTTATGAATATAAGTTTTGGTTTTTTAAATGGAACTCGATTAACTGTCAGAGATATGTTAAAAAATTCTTTAAAATTAGAAATTGTCAGAGGGTAAAGTAGTTCCTTGAATAGAGCTAATTTTTACTGACGTAAATATGCTATTCACTTTAAAAAGAAAGCAGTTTCCTATTAGATTAGCTTTTGCGATGACAATAAATAAAGCATAATGACAGTCTTTTGACAAAATCGGGATTTATTTACCTCAATCTGTATTGACCCATGGACAACAATTCATAGCAGAGCAATTCGTTTAGAAGAGCAAATCTGCAAATGATGTGAGAGTTCAAATTGAGCAAACCAACTTACATGGTCAGTTCGAACAGCACGTTGGATATTTTATCAAAAATATAGTTTATCGCGAAGTTTTATGTTAATGATTTTTTATATTTGAAAGCAAAGAGTAATTCCTTTTGCGCAATTATTACACACTTGACTACGCGATTACGCCAATCTAATTAGAATAGACTCAAATAAAAGTTGTCAAGTATATTACATTTATTATACAATATATTATACTTAAGAAATAATTTTTAGATGGTTATTGTTTTCAATGTTTGAAATACAACAATTGTAGTATTAATTTTCGCAACTAATTTTACAAATAATATACTAATCATATATCTGACTAGTTGCAATGTCAGTCAGCCTTTCTAACAAACTGTTATTATATAAAACAACTAACTGTTAACATATATATATAATGCATATGTATAATGGGAATAAAGTAAATTTTTATTAGGGTAATGTTTGCAATGTTCTATTCTATTATTTGAAAAAATATTTTCTGATAAAAGTTGTTATTTGCTAATTCTAAGACAACTATTTTAAGAACAGTTATCATGAATATAAATATTTATCTAATTTTAAAAACAAAATAAAAAGAAAGATTGAGAAAAAAATACAAAAAAAATATATTCGTCTTGGAGATTTACGTTATTTTATTTACTTGCAACATAATTCCGTTTTTACTTTCGCTCCCAGAACGACATTCAGTTAGGAAATCTTGATAATGTCGCCAAAGAGACATGAAACATTCGATATCCAAGACAACTAACAAAACAGGTACAAAGAATAGATATAAAAAAAATATTTTTATACGATTTGCTGGAAACTGAAATGTTTGCTTGGAAAATTCAAGAGAAAAATAAAAGAAAAGCTGCAAAAATTTCAAAGAAATCTTTTTGTAAATTCTGTAACGATACAAAAAAATAAAAAAAAGTTAATATAGTGAAAGGGCATATGCATTCTTTTCAGTCGGAGATGTGAAAGAAACGTGAAAATAGAGTCCTTTCTGTTAGATTACAAATGATATTATTTACTTTGAGGTTTAGAAAACAACAAGTGTTGAAAGACACCAAGGGTTTCACATTTTCAAAATTATATAGTGTTTCATACTGAGTCTTTTATCATTATTCTAAAAAAATATATAAATATAAATGGTAAAATATACACAAAAATAAATGATAATTTTATAATTCAGTTATTTCATCAATTTATTATTAATTATGAATAATAGTGAAATCAATACTTTGAATATAATTCCAATGCACTCAAAATAACTCATTAAAAATTACAAAATATAATGTTGGAGCTTCAATGTTAACCGTTAATTTTGGAAAAATATACTCTGGTGAATAAGTTACTGATTTAAAAAAACGTAAAAGTTTAAATTTTGAATTCCAACTAGCCCTTCAATGGGAAAGGTTTCCAAATTTTTACTAAGTAAACTTATGATGATTCCTGAGTATCTGCCCTAGAATTTCAAGTCCCTAGCTTGAATCATTTAGAAGATATGAGAGGAAAAAATTTTGTAAAAATTGAGTTTTGCATAATGGCTAATTTTAGTACCGTGTAGCAACCCTATACATTTGACTTTCAAAAATTATAAAACAGCTGTCTTTTGCCGTTTTCAATCTAAAATATACCTAGCAGAACTCTTGTTATAACAATTTAAATATTGGGCTTTTTCGTCTTTGAGGGGCTATAGCTCCGTAACGGGTGATATTCTTTTCTCTATTTTGAAAGGTATAAAATTTTTATAAACAGACGCAGTAAGGGACGGAAAGAGTAAAACTAATAAGCATATTTTTTCTTAATTTTTTAAAATGTGCTAAAAATAACTTGAAAATTAATAATGTAGAGTTTTTTAAAAAGCACATTTTCAAAATTCTATAGTGTTTCACTCTGAGTATTTTATAATTTATTTTTATAAAAAAGTATAAAAAAAAATATTATTATTCATTATTAATTTTAAATAATTACTTATAGTACAATCCCAATAAAGAAACGCTGTTAGTTAGTATCGAAATATAATGTCGGAGTATCAATGTTAACGCTTAATTTAGGAATTATATACACTGGTGACTAGTTACTGCTTTATAAAAACTATAAATTTTAAGGTCCTAATAACCTCTCAATGGGGAAGGTTCCCAAATTTTTACTAAACAAACTTATGATAATTCTCAAGGATCTAACAAAATCTTTCAGGTTCTGGGAATTATATTGTGCATTCCACCAAAATTTGGAATTTTACTTTGAATTTTATTAACTAACCAAAAATGGTTAAAACTAAGAGACACCATCTTCAATTTAAAGAACCGCTTTTAAATTTAAGGAAAACTTTTAACATATGTTGAAACACAATGCTGCAGCTGTAAATTTGGTATATTAATAAAAAACGAGGAAGAGTGTGGTAGAGTAGACTGTGTCAACTCTGGGATACCCGTATGACAGTTATATAAACATTATAATTTCAAACATACCAGCTTTTTTAGATGTAGTGTAATGCTCATATAAAAGAAGGAGTTGTATGGCAGGTACTCGAACCCTCTGCAGTAGACCAACTAAAGTTTGCAGTAACTTTGGCCATTACACTAAGCTTTTTTGGCAAAATTTCAGACATCCAACTTCAATAGGTGTAGAGTAATGCTCATATAAAATAAAAAGTTGTATGGCAGCTACTCGAACCCACTGCAGTAGACCAACCAAATTGTGCAGAAACATAGGCCATAAAACTTAAGTACTTTTGGCAAAATTTCAGACAAGCAGCTGTAATAGGTACAGAGAAATACTCATATAAAAAAAGAAGTTGTATGGCAGCTACCCGAACCCATGGACCAAAATGGCTGAATTTAAATAGCGATGACGGCTATTGAAAAAAAACGAATTTGTGAAAATAAGATCCTAGCTCCTTTAGTTTTTGAGTTATCGTGGTGACGAACGGACGGACATACATAGCTAAATCGATTTATTTTTCGATTCTGATCCGATCCATACACCTGAGTCTATATCTACCACCCTCCCTCTGCGTCACAAACGTAATGCAAATTTATTATACCCTTTGACTATATAGTCATACGGGTATAAAAATTTAGGCAGATGCTTAAAAATAACAAAATTTGAATTTTCGACCGATCACGGCTCCTAAACAGGAGGCGTGAAAAAGAAATTTTGGTAACCGAATCCTACTATTTTTTGAGGATTTTATTTCTCCCAAAATTTCAAAACCCTAGCTTGAACCTTTCAGAAGCTATGTGGGGTCAAAAAATTTGCAAAAATTGAGTTTCGTATAATGGGTAATTTTAGTACCGTATGGCAACCCTATATATTTGCCTTTTAAAAATTTAAACAGCTGTCTTCTACCGTTCTCAGATTGAAAATGTACCTAACAGAATTGTTGTTAGATGTTATCTGAATACGTTTTCCTATAATGTAGTGATTACATACAAAAACGATGAAGATTATAGTTGCCCTTGTCAACTTTTAGATACCCGTGCATACCCACTATGGTGTATAAAATAAACCGTAATTTACTTCCCTTATACATTTAACTCATTACCCCATAATTTTGACGTAAAAAAAAAAAAAATTAACCAAAAAAAAAAAAAAAATCACAAATAAAATTTTAATTCATTGTCCTTAAAAAAAAAAAAAAAATTACAAAAAAAATTAACAAAATTTTCATTCATTGTCTCATAACTTTAGCTTAAAAAAAAAAAAAAAAAAAAAATTGGCCCACCCTAAAAGTGCGACGGTCCGAGTGATGTCCAACTTTGCCAAATAACTTGCCCTATTACTTTACCTGCCCAATTTTAATTTTAACCTTGCAGCTTCATTAGATTCACAGTTATTGAATCGAAAACTTTGTATGGTAGCCCGCCAAAATGGGGCCGTAACATTTTGAAACTTCATATAAGTACTCGATTCATTATATAAATAACCGTGTGTAATTTTTATCGTCGTAGTATAATTAGTTTTGCAGAAATTCATATTGGTGCAAATAAGTTGTATGGCAGCCCACCATACAACTTTTTCGATTCTGAGCCGATACGTACCCTTGACACTATATCTAGCTCGTCTAGATCGATGCGTTAGAAACGGAGGAGCACTTTTTATATACCCGATGTCATATATGTATGCACGGGTATAAAAAGTATATTGTACACAAAGATTTTTTGCACACTAATATATAGTTTTATGGATCCTTGACATTTGAATTTTGTAAACAAAAAAATTAAAACAAACAAAAAAAAAATATTATACCTATTATGCTTTGATAAACGGATTTTTATCAAAAATTATTTGCAATTGATTAAAACTTTATCATTTATTTTAAATTAGTAAAATTTTAACTTTGAATTGAAAAATTCTCGAAATTTAAATTAAAAAATTAATAAATAAGATTATGTCATTTTTTTCAAAACATATAAAAAATTTTAATATATGTAAATATAATCATGTTGTTCTTTCTTTCCTGTTGGCAGTACACTATATGTCTCCCTTTCTAAAGTTCAGAATACTGGCTAAAGTTTTCTAATGAAAACCTGCCTTGAAACATTATTTTTTCATTTCCGTCGTCATTTCGACCTTCATTTAAAATACTAAATAAAATGTGTATAAATACAAGTTTGTATACCTATAATTTGAAATTATAAATAATCAAAATCAATAAATTTTTATCTTCAAAAAATAACGCTTTTAACAGGAAGTTTGCACAAAATTTTATTTTCGTACCGCGTCCATTTACGATTATAAATTTAAACAAGTATAAAAAGATAATTCAATATACTTTTAGCAGATATTTAAGTCAACATACATTCCTCCCGTGGAGCAAAATGTCTGGATTTCTTCAATGACGGCTATTGAAAATAAATTAATTTGTGAAAATTCAAAATCCTAACTCTTTTATTTTTTGAGTTATCGTGCGGACGGACATATCTAAATCGATTTATTTTTCGATTCTGAGCCGGTCCAGATCCTTGAGTCTATATCTACCCGCTCTTCTTCTCTGCGTCACAAACGTAATGGCAAATTTATTATACCCTTTGACCTATAGTCATACCATACGGGTATAAACATGTTATCAGAATTAAAAATTAGTAAAATTATTAATTTGTTTTTCTATCTTGGGTTAAATAATATCAAACCATTATTCAAAATAGCTATACAATAAACTTTAAATTGTTGAATATTTTTTAATCAAACGATGTCAAAAAACGCTGTCATGTTCATGTACATGTACATTTCATTGTGGACACTTTTTTGTTGACTACGTAAGAAGAGCGAAACGAGAGCTTCGTTGTAGATAGGCTATTAAAGTAAAAGCGTAAAAGGATAAATGCAATCTAAAAAATCAAAAAAAAATTTATCCAACCCCAGCTAAAACAATTTAACATTAAAACAAAGGAGCCACAGTTATATGAATCTGTCAAAATTATTAACATTATAGCATAGAGTAAATATAATATATAGCAGACTTGGATCTAATTAATTACATTTCGTAACCAATTACACCTCAAATTACATTTAGAAGTAACTGTAATTGAATTATTATACCCGTATAACTATATAGTCAAAGTGTATAATAAATTTACCATTACGTTTGTGACGCAGAGAAGGAGAGGAGGTAGATATAGACTCAAGTGTATGGATCGGATCAGAATCGAAAAATAAATCGATTTAGCTGTGTATGTCCGTCCGTCCGCACGATAACTCAAAAACTAAATGAGGTAGGATCTTGAAATTTTCGCACATTCGTTGTTATGCAATAGCCGTCATCGCTATTCAAATCCAGCCATTTTGGTCCATGGGTTCGGGTAGCTGCCATACAACTTTTTTTTTAATATGAGTATTACTCTGCACCTATTTCAGCTGCGTGTCTGAAATTTAAGCAAAAGTAGTTTAGTTTCATGGCCAAAGTTTCTGCAAAATTGGGTTGGTCTACTGCAGAGGGTTCGAGTAGCTGCCATACAACTCCTTCTTTTATATGAGCATTACACTACACCTAATAAAGCTTTATGTTTGAAATTTTTCCAAAAGTAAACAACAGGATGGTAGAATGCTAATATTACGGTCATACAGGTACCCCGGAGTTGACACAGTCTACTCTACCACACTCTTCCTCGTTAACAATTACAATTACATGTAATTTGTAATTGTATTTTTTCACTTTCAATTACATGTAATTTGTAGTAAAAGTCTTGCCATTACAATTACATATAATTTGTAATTCTAATTTCCCAATTACATACTATTAAATGTAATTTGTAATAGAAAAATCCAATTACAATTACATGTAATGAATAAAAATTAATTGAAATAAGGTAATTTTAGAAAAGTTAAATGAGATTAATTTATATTAATATTTAATTACTTATAAATTTTATTTATTTGTCCAAATGATAGTAATATAGAAAATGAATTTTCTTCGCCCGTTGTAAATTAAAACATATATTTAAATTTTTTTTTTTAAATTAACAATATATAATTAAGTTTTAACAATAAAACTAAATTTTCAAAATTTAGGTCATTTAAATTTTGACATCGAGGATTTGTAACTATTCCGAAGAGAAGATGCTAAAAGAGTATTTTGATCGCTCAAATATTTTACTCAAGCATCCTAATAATGTATCTCCACAATTTAAAAACGTTGATATTCATTTCCTAAATTTGATGTTATGTGTAAAGCTTTCGGAATATCTTTTTTTAAAATTATTAAAAGACCTTTAATTCTTTTATGCATTGGTTTTAAATTTATAATATAGAAAAAAATTTCATGCTATTTTCATGCTAATTCTTTCATTAATGTTTTAATTTAAATTCTAAGAAATGGGTTAGAAAATAAATATTTTGAATACGAGGATTTTAATCTACAAAAATTGACTTTTCAAATATGTACAAGCCTTCTGAATTATTTTCACCGAAATCAAATATATCCTGTTTCGAACCACGATATAGTTGGCCCTGTCGGACTCCAACCCGCTGTTCCGGTATTGCTTAAAAGCCTACTCCTTTTTACGAATGGCTTCTTTGCAAGTGCGATTAAACCATGCTTTGGATTCTCTTTTAATACTTTTCATGGAGTGAGGAATATTCAACCTCATTCCAAGTAAAATTGTTTCACTAATCGCATTTGCAGCGAAGTTGACATTTTTACCGCGGAAGCACAATGACCAGTCAAATGTTTTGAACAAATTGTTTAATCCCTCCCAGTTAGCACGACTATATTGCCATACTAATTTTTTGGGAGGAATCCTTCGGCTGGCTAATGTGCTTACCGGGAAGCTTGTGGTCACCAGGCAGTGGTCGGAGCCCCCCAGGGGACAACCAACTGAAACTACATATTTTTCAGGGTGAGTGGTTAAAAACAGATCCAGGAGGTGACCCTCTTAATCAGCTCGGTCGGAGACCCTAGTGGAATTTTGGACAAGTTGAGAAAGATGGAACAGTGTGGAAAATAATTCAACTTGTTTCCCAATTGAGTTTTGACTCAAAGAAGAGTTACTTGAAAAATGAAGCCAGTCTTTGTTGTGTACGTTGAAATCCCCTGCCAGAACAATTTCGGTTTGTGGACATGATTTTAAAATTTCATTGATCTGGTTTGAAAGATTGTCAATTTCCACAGCAGTTTCTTGTTCATTTGAATTGGGTGATCTGTATAAAAAACAGAAATGTATTACATGCTTCTCAACGATAATTTTAACCCAAATATAATGGAAGGTAGGGCTAGAGGGTTTATATTTATCTAGCGTATTGAAAGCAATGTCATTTTTAATGTAAATCGCGATTCCTCTTTTGAGTACGAAGTGTGAAACAAGTAAGTAGCCAATAATAATAAAATTATCATTTTGTCCACTGACTTGTGTTTTACCAAGGGCTAAAATTGCTGGTTTTGTGGAGTTAAGATGACATTCTACGGCATGAAAATTAGCTTGTAGGTCACGAATATTACAAAAATGAACTCGAAAATTGGCAATTTTTAATAGAAATTAGTAAAAATTGAGAAATAGAAAAAAAAAAAAAAAACAAATAATAATAAAACGTATAAAATTTAAAATTTAATTATATTATTAGTTAGGTTAAATATTGTATGTGTATGATTCATACAACCCGAACAAGTTATCACCGTTTATAAAAACAAAAGTATTGCTAACAATATTTACAAAATACCATCAACTATACCCCTATTTTATTCTGCTATGAGTGAGCAATCGGTTTATAAAACCATTCAACAGTTTTTAACTAGACCTTATTGAACTTAGTTACAACCAAAAAACTCACACACAGCAAAATCTACGTGCAAGTAAAAATACGCACGTATATGTAAATAATTAAATTTAAATTAAATAATTTAAGTTAGTTGAAAAGAAATGAACTGAAATTTCAGTACTTCACTTTCTTTTATGATTAAAATAAAAAAGAAAAAAAAATGAGTAAAAATTAGTAAATTGACGTATACCATCAAAAATTAAAACAATACAATTTAAAATAAAAACAATACGGTGACATACTATTGATGGTATTAATTAATGAGCGAATTTAGAATATTATCATCCGAGGGAGAGGGAATGAAATGGATATATTTTAATTGATTTGTTTACAACTAGTAGATGATAGATGAAGAGTAATCTTCAATAAAAAAAAAGTTGTATTAAATTTAATGTAAACAAAACCAAATCACGTGCCGGTATAAAATTAAATGTAAAATTTTTAAATTAAAATTGAAAACTCACAACACTTTTTTTTTTTTTAAAGTTAGATTTAATTTTAAAATAAAATAAAAAACTTAATCTTGTTTTTTTAAACACACAAAAAATTATAAATAAAAAAAAGAAGTGAAAATAAAAATAAATAAATATTCTGTGCTAAATTTTTTTTTTTAAAAACCGTGATAACCTGGTGAAGGTTGAGAGAGAATTGATCTGAAATATTATGTGAAAATATTAATTTTTCTTAAGCCAGCCAAGTTTGATCTCTACCATAACCTACACTAATTCAAAAGGCCTGGACATCTAAAGAAAAAAAGCTCAAAATGGGACTCCCGCAATGAAATTTACACGTAGTTTTATGAGAAAACACGGGAGTACGCCTAAAAATGTTAAAATAACTCAAAAACTACTGATTTTTTTTAATTATGTTAAAAGAATAAATTGAAATATTATCTTTTTTACATCATTTAGTAACAAAAAAAAATTTTAACTTTAATTTTTTCATTCATAAGTATGGATTTCAAAAAATTGCTTCCAAAAAAAATTTTAATAGGAAAAAGCTTCTTTCAAAAAGATTATTAATGTCGTACATTAATGGTCAAAAAAAATTTGCGTTCAGTGGGAATTTGAATAAGTCTAATTATTTTATTAGAAAACTAAAAATTGAAAAATATAAATAATATATAAATGGAAAAAAAAAATAAGTAATTAAATAAAAAAATTAATATATATATATATATATATATATTACAGATATTAAATAATTCTCGTTTCAACACCACCGTAGAGGTAGAGAATATGGCTCGTTTTTTTTAAAGTGGTATCCCCAGGAGGCCTGTTACGAAATTATTAAGTAATATATATGAAAAAATTTTACCATAAAAATATATCACGACTACGCGTACCACATTATACACGTCGATTGCAAATCTTTGTCATACTTACCTATTCCAAGACTTACAAATGTCAGTTTAATTAATAATCCTTTTTGATTTATGGTCTCGAAAAATTTTTCTTTTATGTCATAGTTCCGTAAAATTTCTTGAAAAATAGCAGTCATATGGAAAAGAAGATAAAGCACCTGATCAGTCCGTAAAGAAAGACCCCTTCTGTCGAGTTCGTTAAAAAAATCTGAGCCCGATTCAGTTCGCCTTTCTTTCAAGAATATTGATTTGCAATTGACGCATTTAATGTATTTTTTTAGTGATTTTGAAGCATAGCCTCCCACATACAAATTAGATTCAGGATCGAGTTCTGCTTCACATTAATAGTGGAACGAATCAAGAATTTTTTCAAATATATCTAAATCTACTACATGTTCCAGAGAATTTTCACCAATATCTTGTCTTAAATTATTTAGTTCGGCTAAATATTTTTTATAAACTTAATGAATTCTAATTTTTTTTCTTGTTCTATAACTTCCGTAGACGAAATATGATAACTTGGCCCAGCTAAAGACCGATAAAGACTAAATCTGTTTTCTAAGTTATCAGTCTGGAATTTCGCTAACAAAACAAATTCTACCTGAAGTTCCGTTAAGGAAAAATTTACTAAATCTATTAACTTTTTAGTAGTAAATAAAAAAGCGTTTAACGTATCCTTTTTAAGACCGTTTTTAGCACTTTTCAAAAAATTTTGTAAAAATGTGCCTATATAGCTTCACTCTGTCCGTCCGTCCGTCCGTATGTTTACAAAAACTTTTACACCGTTTGAAATAGAGAAAAAAAATTTTAACCATGGGTAGTTTTTGCAAAAAAAATAATTTCGTAAAAGAATTTTTTTCTGTAGCCCCACCTGTTACAGGGCTACAGCCCCCCAAAGTTGGAAAAAGCCCAATATTTAAATTGTTATAACAAGAGTTCTGTTACATATATTTTCAATCTGAAAACGGCAAATGATAGCTGGGATAACTTTATAAATTTTTACAAGGCAAATGTTTAGGGTTGCCATACGGTACTAAAATTTAACATTACGCAAAACTCAATTTTCGCAAAATTTTTGGCCACACATATCTTCTGAACGGTTCAAGCTAGGGTCTTGAAATTTTGGGAGAAGTTAGATACTCAAAAATTAGTAGGAGTCGGTTAACAAAATTTTTTTGTCAAGCCCCCTATTTAGGAGCTATAAGGGCTCGAAAATTGAAATTTTGCTATTTTTAAACACCTGTAACTTTAATACCTGTCCAAGTTTTTTTTTAGTGATAGACAAAATTCAAAGCCCTATAATTATATTTCAACATGTGTCAAAGGTTTTTCTTAATTTTGAAGGGTGACGAAGTTACAGCCCCTGCAAATTCCAAAAAAGCCCTATATTTAAATAAACATTACAAGAGTTCTGTTAGGTTTATTTTCAATCGAAAAACGGTATTAGAGAGCTGCTTTTATAGGCTTTACAAAAATATGTCGCTTAAATGTATAGGGTTGCCATCCGGTACTAAAATTTACCATTATATAAAACTCAATTTTTGCAAAATTTTTGGCCCCACATATCTTCTAAACGGTTCAAGCTAGGATCTTGAAATTTTGGGAGAAGTTAGATCCTAAATAAAAATAATAGGAGTCAGTTAACAAAATTTTTTTTTCAAGCGCCCTGTTTAGGAGCTATAAGGGCCCGAAAATTGAAATTATGCTATTTTTAAGCACCTGTAACTTGAATACCTGTCCAATTTTTTTTTTATTAATATACTAAATTTAAAGGTCCAACATTATATTTTAACATTTATTATTTTAACAAATTTTATAAGTCAGTAGTAACTATTTCCAAGTAAATATTTCCAAAGTTAAACTCAGTATGTAATACAATATAATTTTGAAAATGTGCTTTTTTAAAAACCCTTGGTTTTTTTTCATCACTTGTTATTATTTGTATTCCAAATTGATAACCAATCACAGAATTCTTTTAAAAGATTAAGACGAAGATCGGTTGTCTTAAATATTGGTTTACCCCATTCCCATTTCCTAGTGTTGATTCCTTGAAATTTACCTCGGGTATTACATATATCCCACCATTTTCTGATAATTTTACAGAAGTCACCAGTCGGCCGCATTTTTTCAGATTCTTTTAAACAAGCTATTGTTGAGTGGTGGAATATATTATCTACAAGGCGAACGTTTTTCCTTTGAATTGAAGTAGGATTTTAGGATTTTCTATTTAATTTATATGCTTTTTAGTACATTTTCAAAAAATTTTGTAAAAATGTACCTATATTCTATATAGTTTCACTCTGTCCGTCCGTCCGTCCGTCCCTTTTTACCTACGATTGACTAAAAAATATCAGTAGCGGGTAGGTATTGCAATAAAAATAATTTAATGTTAAAACTTTTTTCTATTACCCCTCCCATTACGGAGCTACAGCCCCTCAAAGTCGGAAAAAGCCCTATATTTAAATAGTTATAACAAGAGTTCTATAAAGTGTATGTTCAATCTGAAAACGGTAGAAGACAGCTGCTTTTATAAGCCTTACAAACTTTTGAAAGTCATATGTATAGGGTTACCATACGGTATTAAAATTTACCGTTATCTAAAACTAAGTTTTGCAAAATTTTTGGCTCTTCCTAACTTCTGAACGGCTCAATCTAGAAACTTGAAATTTTGGGAAAAGTTAGATGCTCAGAAATGAATAGGAGTCAGTTAAGAATTTTTTTTTGTTACGCCCCCTGTTTAGGAGCTGTAAGGGGTGTAAAACCTTCAATTTTGCTCTAAATTTAGCTTTTAAACACCTATAGCTTGAACACCTGTCAATATTTTTTTTTATTTATATACAAAATTGAAAGCTCCAAAACGAAAGTTTCAACCAGTGTCAAAGGTTTTTCTTAATTTTGACTTTGTCCGTCCGTCTGTCTGTCCGTATGTTTACACAAAGTTTTACACCGTTTGAAATAGAGAGAAGAAATTTTAACTACGATTAGGTATTGCAAAAAAAAAAAATTTCATGGAAGAACTTTTTTCTGTAGCCCCACCCGTCACGGAGCTACAGCCCCTCAAATTTGGAAGAAACTTTATATTTAAAACGTTATAACAAAAATTCTATGAGATATTTTTTCAATCTGAAAACGTCGAAAGATAGCTGCTTTTATAAGCTTCACAAAGTTTAAAAACACTAATTCATTGGGTTGCCATACGGTACTAAAATTTACCGTTAACCAAAACTTTATTTTTGCAAAATTTTTGGCCCCACATAACTTCTGAACAGCTCAAGCTAGAAACTTGAAATTTTGGGAGATGTTAATTTAGTAGGAGTCGTTTAAAAAAATTTTTTGTTGCTCCCCCCGTTTAAGAGCTGTAAGGGGTCCAAAATTAAACTTTTGCTTTATTTAAGCACCTGTAACTGTAATACATGTACTAATTTTTTTCTAATAATATACAAAATTTAAAGGTCCAACATTATATTTTAACATATGTTAAGTGTTTTTCTTAAATTCAAAAGCGGTTCTTTAAATTGAAGAAAGTGTCTCTCAGTCTTACCCATTTTTGCTTAGATAGTAAAATTCTAAGTAAAATTCCAAATTTTGATTTAATTCTTAGAACCTAAAAAAATGGAGGGAGGTGGGGAAGGCTGGTGGGTGAGATTAGATCCTGGAGAAATTTGGTAACCTTCCCCATTGAAGAGCTATTAGGACTTAAAAATTTGCTGTTTTACAAGTAAGCAGTGACTTAGTCACCGAGTATATATTTCCAAAATTAAACTGAGTTTTTAACACAATATAATTTTGAAAATGTGCTTTTTTAAAAACCCTTGGTTTTTTTCATCACTTGTTTAATTTGAAGATTTTCTTCTTCAAATATTTCCGAAAAATGCGCAAAACGGGCATATTTGATTTCTTTTGAATGGAAATCAGAAAACATTAGAACTTTATTTGGTGCACAAAGCTAATTGTTTCTAATATTTTTAAAAATATGAACATTGTCATATTGTAAGTTTATTTTACCCTGACCGTTAGGATTTAGAAAATAATTTTGTCTGTCAGTATTAAAAATACTGAACATATTTTGATTAATTTTATTGTTATCAGTTATGATAACCAAAACCGTACATCACTTTCTTGGAACAAAATTAATAACCTCTCTTGTAGTATCTGCCAAATACTGGCCAGTCGGACGGAAAACAGGAAATAATCGAACAATTTCTAGTTCTAGTTTTTCTTTTTTTTCAATTTCTTTAAAATTCCCGAAAACAGACTTTATCATAAAAGCCATAACGGTCTTCGCAACTTCCTTGGTGTTGTTGTCAGCCATTGCTACAATATTGTTCGATTTATATCGTAGACCTTGACTTATGTCAATTTCATCTATTAAGATGGCTATATATTTTTCACGCTTCGTTAAGGATTTGGAAGCTGCTTTTAAATAGTTGTCATCATTTATGTTATTTTTATAATTGGGTGTTATGTGCAATTTTGAAGATAATCTTCGAAGATGCCGGCTGGATGGAAGAGTAAGAAAATTTGAAATAATAGAATAAGTAGATCTAGAGTGGGCAAAATTTAAAAATGACATTACGATGGTATCACAACTATATTTAGGTGCTTTTAAACCTAAAAGGTGAATTTGGTCAATAATAACATTTAATTTTTCGCATTTTTCAGTATCATTCTCTGAAATTTGGTATAGTTTAAGAAGAAATGATGCTTCTTCTAAAAGAAGCGAAGAATTATTTTCAGAGTCTGATAGCACGCTATTAAAATACGATACTATTTGCTTTAGCTGAGACCAAAAGACAAGTTTCGTATTTTCCACCAAAACATTTTTATTTAGTTTTGTTTGAGTATTACCTATAAAGCAGGTAACTAATAAGTCTTTATTAACAACAATTCTAAATTTTAAGGAACAACCAAAGTTTTCGTTCTCATTTAAAATATACAAATCTAAATTATTTTGCCCAGTATATAAGGCCCAGTTATTTAAGTTTACTTTTTTATTAATATTTGCAACTAAATTAGCAAAATTTATAATTAGATCTTCATCTATATTTGAATTATTATTAAAAGAAATTAATCCTACCAAGTTCTTGGGGAAAATACTTGGAACTGCATCTGGCAATAATCGCGTCCTTTGAGATTTATCTACAGTTAAACACGAATCTTCAAAATGTAATTTACAGACGGTACTATAGGCTGTCGGTTGCCAGTTCGTTCTTCCAACAGCGTTCACCCATAATTTTTTTAAATTCTCTTTAACCGAAAATTTATATGTTGTAATGTATATCGTGCTACTGTTATAATTGGATTTACATCCAACAACCGAGCATTTACGACCCATTTTAAATAAATTATTAAAAAAGGCAATATAAGACACTTAATAATTGAATTAACTTTGTTAAATTTGAAATATAATGTTTTAGAAAGTTAACTCAATTAAAAAACTTAAATTAGAAATTTGATAACTAAACTACAAGTACCTTTGTATTGTATATAAAATAAAATATTATTGAAGTGTATTTAAAAAAAAAAAAATCATTTATTCATGAAAATTATTTAATTCTTTCTTAAGAAAAAATATTTAAATATTATTTTTAAAATAATATTTAATTGAAATCAAAAATATTATTTTATTTTATTAAGGTACTTGTAAAATACTACTCTACAAATTAAACTAAATTTTACACTATGCAACAACTTTTTATTTGAAACTGTAATTCTTGCTTGCTAATGTGCTGAAAAAAATGGTTCCAAATTTATTTTTTTACGAGTGAAAAGAGAATTCTTTAAGCTTTATTTGTATATAAATTTCTTAATTATTTATTAAATTTATATATATTCACTTAGATTGCATTTGAACTACTTACCGAAATCCTTGAAAAAATTTAAAATTATAGGTTCACTAAAAAACATGATAAATGTCTATTCAAATATTTTTTGAGAGTGTCAAAATGGCGGTGATTTTTAATACTAAGAAAATCATTGAATATATTTTGCTGTAAATATATTAAAAATTTCGAGTTGAAAGCTGAAATTTTGATATGTTACAGAAAAAATTTCAAATTTTATGTTAATATAAAAATTAAAATATTTGGACAATTATTTCATAGGTAAAACTCTAAAAGAAAATTGATAAAAATTTTAATTTTACCTAAAACGAGGAAGAGTGTAGTAGAGTAGACTGTGTCAACTCTGGGATAGCCGTATGACCGTAACATATACATTATATCATATGGTTAATACGTTTTGGCAAAATTTCAAACATACCAGCTTTATTAGCTGAAATATAATGCTCATATAAAAGAAGGAGTTGTATGGCAGCTACTCAAACCCTCTGCAGTAGACCAACCTAATTTTGCTGTAACTTTGGCCATTACACTAAACTATTTTTGGCAAAATTTCAGTCACCCAACTTCAATGGGTATAGAGCAATGCTCATATAAAATAAGAAGTTGTATGGCAGCTACTCGAACCCTTTGCAGTAGACCAACCAAATTTTGCAGTAACTGTGGCCATTACACTAAACTATTTTTGGCAAAATTTCAGACAGCCAGCTTTAATAGGTATAGAGTAATGCTCATATAAAAGAAGGAGTTGTATGGCAGCTACTCGAACTCACTGCAACAGACCAACCAAATTCTGCAGAAACTTTGGCCATAAAACTAAACTACTTTTGCCAAAATTTCAGACACGTAGCTGTAATAGGTACAGAGAAATACTCATATAAAAAAAGAAGTTGTATGGCAGCCACCCGAACCCATGGACCAAAATGGCTGGATTTAAATAGCGATGACGGCTATTACAAAAAAACGAATTTGCGAAAATTTCAAGATTCTAGCTCTTTTAGTTTTTTAGTTATTGTGCGGACGGACAGACGGACGGACGGACATACATAGCTAAATCGATTTTTTTTTCGATTCTGATCCGATCCATACACTTGAGTCTATATCTACCCCCCCTTACTTCTCTGCGTTACAAACGTAATGGCAAATTTATTATACCCTTTGACTATATAGTCATACGGGTATAAAAAAAACAAACATAAAAGTACAAACAATTTTTTAAGAAACGTCATTTGGAAGAGCTTTTTCTTACACATCTTTACAATGTGTACTAATACATTCAAATATTTTCGATGTCCAGGCCTTCTGAAAGAATTAATGTAGGTTCTGTCTTTACACTAGTCTACGCAGACCTTTATAAAAAAATGTACTGGAGATTGGAATTAACGAAACTCGTGCTTGTATTATAGCTGAATATAATAGCACCTTGCACATCTTACAAAACGAACCTTGCAAAAAATAAAATCTCATAAACGTAACATTATCAATTACATTTAAAAGTGTTCATAATATATCACGGAGAGGGAGAAAACGAGTTACAGATATTTAAGAAAGATCTTAATTAATACTGTGTTTCACTAAATATTTTCTTAATATCTTTATTACACCGGTTTTTACAGCCCTTTTTATATATTAGCAGTATTGGTCATTTAAATGTACTTTGTAATAAACATTTGATAAGTTGTTTTGTACATATTTAATTATTTTACATTTTGTTGAATGTATAATTTAGAAATCCTCGTGAAAACCGTTCGAATTCCAATGCCTGCATTTAAATAATAGTAAAATTTACATATTCGTAATCAATTTCCTTTAAAATGCGCACCAAACTCAAGGGGCTTCATATCTAAATGTTCCATATATGCTTATCAATGACGCTTTGAATACAGGGAACTTCTTTGATCAGGAAATTGCCGATGCAATAGCCGGGGAATGTGGTACAAAACCTATTTATTATCTCATTTATTCTGGTTACATTTTTATACCCGTATGACTATATAGTCCAAGGGCATAATAAATTTGCCATTACGTTTGTAACGCAGAGAAGGAGGGGGGGTAGATATAGACTCAAGTGTATGGATCGGATCAGAATCGAAAAATAAATCGATTTAGCTATGTATGTCCGTCCGTCCGTCCGTCCGTCCGTCCGTCCGTCCGTCCGTCCTTCCGTCCATCCTTCCGTCCATCCGTCATCACGATAACTCAATAAGTAAAGGAGCTAGGATTATGAAATTTTCACAAATTCGTTTTTATGCAAAAAACGGAATCGAGTTTTAAATTCAGCCATTTTGGTCCACGGGTTCGAGTACCTGCCATACAACTTCTAATTTTATATGAGCATTACTCTATACCCATGGAAGCTGCGTTTCTGAAATTTTGCCAAAAGTAGTTTAGTATAATGGCCAAAGTTACTGCAAAATTTGGTTGGTCTACTGCAGAGGGTTCGAGTAGCTGCCATACAACTCCTTCTTTTATATGAGGATTACACTACACCAAATGAAGCTGAGTGTCTGAAATTTTGCCAAAAATAGTTTAGTGTAGTGGCCAAAGTTACTGCAAAATTTGGTTGGTCTACTGCAAAGGGTTCGAGTAGCTGCCATACAACTCCTTCTTTTATATGAGCATTACTCTGCACCTAATAAAGCTGAATGTTTGAAATTTTGCCAAAAGTAATTAACCGAATGATATAATGTATATGTTACGGTCATACGGGTATCCCAGAGTTGACACAGTCTACTCTACTACACTCTTCCTCGTTTTATAAAAATTTGGTGTTTCATGTATTTCTGACTACATTGTTTAATCTAATCTTATTTACTAAGAACTGAACGTCTATATTTTTTTTATGACGTTAAAAGGAAGCAGGATGGAAGAATTTGCCTGTGTGAAGATAAGGTTAACATATTCAATGATTTAAGTCTTACAGAAAAGCTGGGAGTGTAGAATAGTCAGTAGTTTGATATTAGTTTGGCAAGGCAAATAAAAGGAATTGTTCTTAACGAATTTTTTTCTATTGGAATGTATGAATCGCTGGATCCCATTCAATGTTACCGTATTCTGGAATAGTACGAACTAACGAGCAGTAAAGAGTTTTTGCCATTGCTGGGTTATTAAATTCCTTAGCTCTTCTTTTAGTAAAACCTTACATTTAACTTGCTTTGGAAACCATATGATCATAAGGGAAATGGAAGTTAAGCTTATCATCCAGAAGAATGCTAAGATCGGTTATACAGGACACCCTTTGAAGAGCTTTGAAGAGAGTTTAAAGCTTCTGACCTTGTATTTCGTTATGTTAAGTTCTAATTTGTTGTAGAAGCACCATTCTTGTAAAGAATGTAATTTTGAGTGTAGACCGTAAGATTAGTTGTGTTAAGAATGACCTTTTCTAAATCCATACTGTTGTTCGTTTAATTTTGTATTTATGACGGGTATTATACTACTGACTACAATTTTCTAAAACAATTTTGGAATAGTTGATAGGATAGCTATACAACGGTAGTTTTCGACGGAAGCTTTGTCACCCGATTTATGAATGGGTTTCAAAAAAGAAGATTTCCACGCATACAAAAAAATGAATGTGGAAAGCGATTGATTAAAATAAAATTAAGCGGTTGCCTCAAGTAATTGGCACAGTTATATAAAAAAGAAGGTGAGATCAAGTCGCGGTCTTTACCTTTTTTGGTATCAAGATTGCTAATTGGTTCAAATATTTCGCTTTCCGAAAGATATAGATCTGTAATAATTGAATTAAATTAAGGGAGTTAGAAAAGCAAAATTGCCTATAAACTTTTTGAAAACAGTCTGCAAAAAAATTACAGGTTACATTAGGATAGGGAGAAAAAAACATTATCGTTAGACATTGAACTTGGATATCCATTAGTTTTTCGCTTTTTTCGTATTAACAAAGTCAAAAAATTTTTTTGGATCTGTATTTAATATATTTTCAATTTCATTGATTCCTGTTTAAATTCTAAGACGAGATCCATGTACCTGTTCTGTAAATTAGCATAAGGGTCCTTTGTAACTTTAATTTTTTTGTAAAGTTTGTTGCGTTGATTACGCAATGATCTAATTTTATTAAGCCAAGGTTCTGTTCTTTTATTTTTTTTACTTTTTATCTAATTTTTAGCAATTAATTATGTCGAGGAATTATGAAAGGAATTAATTATGTTGAGTAAAAGATAGAAATTGATGAGTTAATATCCTGTTGTGTTAACAGTTCGTCCCAATTTAAAATTGATAAAGAATTGTTAATGCTTTAATAAACATCATTGAAAAAGTCATATACAATATTATTATTGTAAAATTTTGTAAAAAGTGGCATAGAAGTGGAAATTTCGAAGATGACTGCGTTATGATGAGGAGTTTTAGTTAACAGATTGACTGCATCATCAGCGAGTTTTACCACCACTCTGTGATGGTCATCTGAAAATGCAAGATCTAACCACCTATTGTATTTATTTGGATAATTTATAATTTGTTGTAAACCATAGAACTCCGTAATAATGTCAAAACCTTTTTCATCATCATGAAAGTTAATTGGTAATAATAATTATCTGAATCATTTCTATAAAAGTTAATGAAGGACAATTGAAATCGCCAAAAAATAAAAATTATATCATCCTCATTCATTTTAGATATAATATCATGATAAATATCGAAAATTCAAAAAAAGAGGAATTGTCAGATTTAGGTATAGAGTAAACAATTCCTTAGTAAAGAAAATTATTACCTAAGTTTATTCTAATAAATTGGTGATCGAAAGTGTGGGATGTCCTAGTGATTTGTAAAACACTAGAAAGGTTGTTATTTACTGCAAGTTAAACACCGCCTACACGAGAACTGTTGGTAAAGAAAAAATCCCTTTCTTTTCTATAATTCAACCAATTATTGTCCAGTAATTATATCTAACATATAATTTTATTAATTCCTTTGGGTTAGAAAGTAAATCTTCTTGCTCAATAAAAATTTTAATATTGAATGGTTTTATCATCTACACAAAGGTCGTCATTTTCCTTATGAAGATAAGCTTAATAGAGCCTTACATTTTCGTATATCTTTTGATCTTTAAAACGTGATAAGACATAAGTCTGATGGTCTTTATCTACAGCGTTTTTCGTTAATCTGACTATAGGAGGTAGGAAAGGATTAACGAAACTTGCATTGGAAGTTGTTGAAATAAATGCTATTGGCGAATTAATTCATGAAGTTGTATTGCAGTTAATATTTAAAATTCGCGTGCATGGAGTACTAACAATAATTGTTTCTCCCTGTTTGATGTTAGGATATTTTTGTTTAGACGTTATTAGAGTTTTTTGCAATTAAATTTATGTTTTAATTTGAGTTTTCAGCACGTTGTGTTAGTCATTATACTTGAACTTGTATTACTGACCGGAATCTCAATTAAATTTAAATCTGGCTTATTAAGCGAATAAGTACCTTAGACGGAGGAAAATAGTTTTGATATTTAACTGGTGTTTGAGTCAATAAACTGGGTTGTGTTTTGTTCCAATTTAAAGTATTGTTTTGATATTTCAAAATTAAATTAACGAAGCGTAATTTATTGTTTGTTTTCTCAAAATTCTAATAAAAAAAACTAAACAAAACAAAAATTTTAAAATATTTTATTCTTCTTATTCATTAAACATTTGAACTTAATTAAAAATAATAAAAATATAGGTATAAGTCGGCCTCTTTAATAATTTAATTGATCTGCGATTCATAACCGAAAATGAACTACTTTTCTATAGAAAGTCCCAAAGTTGAACCGCATGACCATTTTAGGTTAAATTTACGCCGGGTTTTCAGCTGAACAATCACAAAATTATAAAAAGATATTTTTGATAAATATGAAAACCAAAAAAAACCTTTCTTTTGGTTGTTGTTTCATTAGAATTGGTCCAATAGTTTGTCCTGAAAACGGATGTTTATATTTGTATGAAAAAAATTAGTCGATTAAATATTATGATTAGAAAAAAACTGTTACCCCAATAACACAATTTAAAAAATAATAAGAAAAGTTGACGTCAATAACCAAAAATTAAAAACTTACATACCGCAAAATGACATGCATACCAAATATCACAGATAACATCACGTAGCACTTATAAAAAATAAATAAAGACATAGGGATTGGTTTTCAACCATTTTTAAAATTAAATAAAATATTATTTAGCAACACAAAAACGAAACTTAACAATATCCCTTCACAGGAGCCGTATAAAAAATACATGTAATAATGACAACTGTGATAAAATATATATAGGTGAAACTGGACGAGATATTAAATACATATGAAGGAACATAAAAACTCAAAAATAACAAGAACATAAATGATAGTCACTTCAAAACTGCTTGCATAAGTCACGCAATAAGAAAAGATCATAATTTTAATTTTGACCACCCTTAAATATTAAATATTAAAAACAATTGGCGAAAAAGGAAAAACATAGAAGCTTTAAATATATAAATGCACAGGAACACAACAAAAAATTTTAAAATTGATACATAATATTTACACACCACATATAAGAATCTAATAAATAACATAAGTCAATAGTTTATAAGTATTCGGATTAGATCAGTTTTTTTTTTTTTGGACAATTTTTAATAGAAAATCACACATTATATTATATTTTATTAGATTAAATTTTTTGTTTTAATTTTATATTAATTATATTCACATTGTATGCTTGTTAGTTTTTAGCACATTTTCAAGAAATTTTGTAAAAATGTGCCTACGGGTATATAAAGGTGCCTGGCAAAAGATAGCTGGTTTTATAAAGTGTTTTTTTTAAACGACAAATGTTTAAAGCCCCACATATCTTCTAAACGGTTTAAGCTAGGGTCTTGAAATATTAGGAGAAATTAGATCCTCAGAAAGTAGGAGGAGTCGGTTAACACTTTTTTTTTTGTTACGCCCCCTAGTTAGGAGCTATAAGGGATCGAAAATTTAAATTTTGCTATTTTTAAACACCTGTAACTTGCATGTTAACCTGTTCAAATTTTTTTTTTAAATATATGCAAAATTTAAAGCTGCAGCATTGTATTTCAACCTATGTTGAAGGTTTTGCTTATGGTTCTTTAAATTTAAAAGGGTTTCTTTAAATTTAAGAAACTGTCTCTTAGTTTTAACCATTTTTGCTTATATAATCATAATTTGCTAACATAATTCTAGGTAAAGTTAAACATTTTGGTGGAGTTCATAATCGATTTTGTAAAACCTAAAAAAATGGATGAGTGGGGACAGGAGGGGGTTGAGAAGATCCTCAAAAATCATCATAAGTTTGCTTAGCATAAATTTAGGAACCTTCCTCATTGAAGGACATTAGGACTTAAAAATTAAAACATTAAACAGTAACTTATTCACCATTGTATGTTTTCCCAAAATTAAACGTTAACATTGAAACTTCAACATTATATTTCCATATTGATTATATTGAAAGTATTGATTTCACTATTATTCATGAGTAATTAATTGATGAAATAAGTAAATTATAATATTATCATTTATTTTTATATGTATTTTTATAAAAATAAATGATAAAATACTCAGTAAGAAACCCTATATAATTTTGAAAATGTGCTTTTTAAAAACTCTTTGTTTTTTTCATCACTTACTTAATTTATTAAATAAATGTTAGTTTCTCATTTTTTAATTTAACATAAGAATAAATTATATCCACATAAATATTATGAAAATGAATGCAATAAACATTTAAATCATATAGTTTCATATTTAATAATTAAAAATTTTTACTATAATTTATGGATTCTTGATACAAAAGTATTTTAAAATTTTATAGCAAAAAAAAATTTTTATCTTTTTAATTTATTTTTAATTATCACTATTTACTAGGCCATGAATATGAGAACAAACCATTTAATCAAAATATCGGAAAAATTAGAAGTAGAAAAAGAAAATAAGTTGACTTATTTTAATAAGTAAATAATAATAACGTGCATTTACCAAAAAACTAAAAAATTTTTTATTTTTATCATAAACATATAAAAATAAAAAACAACATTTGAATTATTAATGATAATGGATCAAAAGCACCTGAAACATTGAGATATAAAAGTTAAAAAGAATAAAATAAACCTAGTTTCATATATTTCAATGGAAACCCAATGTATTAATTGGAGTTTTAGTTAACAGATTGACTGCATCATCAGCGAGTTTTACCACCACTCTGTGATGGTCATCTGAAAATGCAAGATCTAACCACCTATTGTATTTATTTGGATAATTTATAATTTGTTGTAAACCATAGAACTCCGTAATAATGTCAAAACCTTTTTCATCATCATGAAAGTTAATTGGTAATAATAATTATCTGAATCATTTCTATAAAAGTTAATGAAGGACAATTGAAATCGCCAAAAAATAAAAATTATATCATCCTCATTCATTTTAGATATAATATCATGATAAATATCGAAAATTCAAAAAAAGAGGAATTGTCAGATTTAGGTATAGAGTAAACAATTCCTTAGTAAAGAAAATTATTACCTAAGTTTATTCTAATAAATTGGTGATCGAAAGTGTGGGATGTCCTAGTGATTTGTAAAACACTAGAAAGGTTGTTATTTACTGCAAGTTAAACACCGCCTACACGAGAACTGTTGGTAAAGAAAAAATCCCTTTCTTTTCTATAATTCAACCAATTATTGTCCAGTAATTATATCTAACATATAATTTTATTAATTCCTTTGGGTTAGAAAGTAAATCTTCTTGCTCAATAAAAATTTTAATATTGAATGGTTTTATCATCTACACAAAGGTCGTCATTTTCCTTATGAAGATAAGCTTAATAGAGCCTTACATTTTCGTATATCTTTTGATCTTTAAAACGTGATAGGACATAAGTCTGGTGGTCTTTATCTACAGCGTTTTTCGTTAATCTGACTATAGGAGGTAGGAAAGGATTAACGAAACTTGCATTGGAAGTTGTTGAAATAAATGCTATTGGCGAGTTAATTCATGAAGTTGTATTGCAGTTAATATTTAAAATTCGCGTGCATGGAGTACTAACAATAATTGTTTCTCCCTGTTTGATGTTAGGATATTTTTGTTTAGACGTTATTAGAGTTTTTTGCAATTAAATTTATGTTTTAATTTGAGTTTTCAGCACGTTGTGTTATTCATTATACTTGAACTTGTATTACTGACCGGAATCTCAATTAAATTTAAATCTGGCTTATTAAGCGAATAAGTACCTTAGACGGAGGAAAATAGTTTTGATATTTAACTGGTGTTTGAGTCAATAAACTGGGTTGTGTTTTGTTCCAATTTAAAGTATTGTTTTGATATTTCAAAATTAAATTAACGAAGCGTAATTTATTGTTTGTTTTCTCAAAATTCTAATAAAAAAAACTAAACAAAACAAAAATTTTAAAATATTTTATTCTTCTTATTCATTAAACATTTGAACTTAATTAAAAATAATAAAAATATAGGTATAAGTCGGCCTCTTTAATAATTTAATTGATCTGCGATTCATAACCGAAAATGAACTACTTTTCTATAGAAAGTCCCAAAGTTGAACCGCATGACCATTTTAGGTTAAATTTACGCCGGGTTTTCAGCTGAACAATCACAAAATTATAAAAAGATATTTTTGATAAATATGAAAACCAAAAAAAACCTTTCTTTTGGTTGTTGTTTCATTAGAATTGGTCCAATAGTTTGTCCTGAAAACGGATGTTTATATTTGTATGAAAAAAATTAGTCGATTAAATATTATGATTAGAAAAAAACTGTTACCCCAATAACACAATTTAAAAAATAATAAGAAAAGTTGACGTCAATAACCAAAAATTAAAAACTTACATACCGCAAAATGACATGCATACCAAATATCACAGATAACATCACGTAGCACTTATAAAAAATAAATAAAGACATAGGGATTGGTTTTCAACCATTTTTAAAATTAAATAAAATATTATTTAGCAACACAAAAACGAAACTTAACAATATCCCTTCACAGGAGCCGTATAAAAAATACATGTAATAACGACAACTGTGATAAAATATATATAGGTGAAACTGGACGAGATATTAAATACATATGAAGGAACATAAAAACTCAAAAATAACAAGAACATAAATGATAGTCACTTCAAAACTGCTTGCATAAGTCACGCAATAAGAAAAGATCATAATTTTAATTTTGACCACCCTTAAATATTAAATATTAAAAACAATTGGCGAAAAAGGAAAAACATAGAAGCTTTAAATATATAAATGCACAGGAACACAACAAAAAATTTTAAAATTGATACATAATATTTACACACCACATATAAGAATCTAATAAATAACATAAGTCAATAGTTTATAAGTATTCGGATTAGATCAGTTTTTTTTTTTTTGGACAATTTTTAATAGAAAATCACACATTATATTATATTTTATTAGATTAAATTTTTTGTTTTAATTTTATATTAATTATATTCACATTGTATGCTTGTTAGTTTTTAGCACATTTTCAAGAAATTTTGTAAAAATGTGCCTACGGGTATATAAAGGTGCCTGGCAAAAGATAGCTGGTTTTATAAAGTGTTTTTTTAAACGACAAATGTTTAAAGCCCCACATATCTTCTAAACGGTTTAAGCTAGGGTCTTGAAATATTAGGAGAAATTAGATCCTCAGAAAGTAGGAGGAGTCGGTTAACACATTTTTTTTTGTTACGACCCCTAGTTAGGAGCTATAAGGGATCGAAAATTTAAATTTTGCTATTTTTAAATACCTGTAACTTGCATGTTAACCTGTTCAAATTTTTTTTTAAATATATGCAAAATTTAAAGCTGCAGCATTGTATTTCAACCTATGTTGAAGGTTTTGCTTATGGTTCTTTAAATTTAAAAGGGTTTCTTTAAATTTAAGAAACTGTCTCTTAGTTTTAACCATTTTTGCTTATATAATCATAATTTGCTTACATAATTCTAGGTAAAGTTAAACATTTTGGTGGAGTTCATAATCGATTTTGTAAAACCTAAAAAAATGGATGAGTGGGGACAGGAGGGGGTTGAGAAGATCCTCGAAAATCATCATAAGTTTGCTTAGCATAAATTTAGGAACCTTCCTCATTGAAGGACATTAGGACTTAAAAATTAAAACATTAAACAGTAACTTATTCACCATTGTATGTTTTCCCAAAATTAAACGTTAACATTGAAACTTCAACATTATATTTCCATATTGATTATATTGAAAGTATTGATTTCACTATTATTCATGAGTAATTAATTGATGAAATAAGTAAATTATAATATTATCATTTATTTTTATATGTATTTTTATAAAAATAAATGATAAAATACTCAGTAAGAAACCCTATATAATTTTGAAAATGTGCTTTTTAAAAACTCTATGTTTTTTTCATCACTTACTTAATTTATTAAATAAATGTTAGTTTCTCATTTTTTAATTTAACATAAGAATAAATTATATCCACATAAATATTATGAAAATGAATGCAATAAACATTTAAATCATATAGTTTCATATTTAATAATTAAAAATTTTTACTATAATTTATGGATTCTTGATACAAAAGTATTTTAAAATTTTATAGCAAAAAAAAATTTTTATCTTTTTAATTTATTTTTAATTATCACTATTTACTAGGCCATGAATATGAGAACAAACCATTTAATCAAAATATCGGAAAAATTAGAAGTAGAAAAAGAAAATAAGTTGACTTATTTTAATAAGTAAATAATAATAACGTGCATTTACCAAAAAACTAAAAAATTTTTTATTTTTATCATAAACATATAAAAATAAAAAACAACATTTGAATTATTAATGATAATGGATCAAAAGCACCTGAAATATTGAGATATAAAAGTTAAAAAGAATAAAATAAACCTAGTTTCATATATTTCAATGGAAACCCAATGTATTAATCTATATATATAAAAGCGAAAGTTTGTTTATTTGTTTGTTTGTTTGTTTGTTTGTTTGTTTGTATGTAACGAGTTGGCTCCTAAACTGCCCAGCCGATTTTCATGAAAATTTGTATATAGAGGTAGAGAAATCGTGGCCCAAAAATTTTGCTCTGACGGACCGCCAAGTTGGGGCTGTGGTGCAAGTATTTAAACTTCTTTGTTCTAAAATGAAAACGGTTTGACCACTTGACTTCAAATTTTGTATACGTCATGCTCTTTGAGAATTGAGTTGACACTATTAACAGTTTTGGAATTTGTTAACCCATTGCGTTAACCCAAACCCAATTTGTTAACCCAATTTGTCAAACGAGCCGACGGGTGGTCAAAAAAAAATTTGGGTCCAAATTTTGTCCGATTTTCCGAAATTCTGCTTTGGCTTAAGAGAAAGCCCTAAAAAAAATTTTGTTGAGTTCCATTAACCCATTGCGGCCCGACAGCTTTTTATAGGTTTTTTCAATACTTTACTCTAAATTCGAAACGGTTTGACCAATTGACTTCAAATTTTATATACATGATGCTCCTTGAGAATTGAGTTGACACAATTAACAGTTTTGGAATTTGTTAACCAATGTCGGGCCGACGGGTGGTCAAAAAAATTTTGGGTCCAAATTTTGTCCGATTTTATGAAATTCTGCTTTAACTAAAAATAAAGCCCCAAAAAAAATTTTGTTGAGTTCCATTAACCCATTGCGGCCCAACAGCTTTTTATAGGTTTTTTGAATACTTAACTCTAAATTAGAAACGGTTTAACCGATTTTCTTCAAATTTTGTATACGTGCTCCCCTGTGAAAACTGATTTGACATTATTAACAGTTTTGGAATTTGTTAACCCATGTCGAGCCGACTGGTGGTCAAAAAAAATTTTGGGTACAAATTTTGTCCGATTTTACGAAATTCTGCTTTGGCTTAAAAGAAGGCCCTAAAAAAGTTTTGTTGAGTTGCATTAACCCATTGCGGCCCAACAGCTTTTTATAGGTTTTTTCAATACTCTACTCTAAATTAGAAACGATTTGACCGATTGACCTCAATTTTTTTATGTGTGAAGCAACTTGAAAATGGAGTTGAGTCTGTTAATAGTCGGTCCCACGTTTGGTCAAAAAAAATTTTTTGGAAGTAAATTACGTCAAATTTTGGAAAGTAGTTTGTACTGCTTTGAATTACAGAAAGTTTCAAAAATTACTAGAATAATCCTAGAAAACCGTTTTAAAAAGATTGCTTTCATACATTTTAAAATTTACATGTGATAACCGTGTGTAATTTTTGTGTTAACTTTTTGCAGTAACATCAACTTCAATTAAACCTCCATTGAGAGGCGCAGCAACGCGCACCGGGTATTAGCTAGTCAAATATAAGAAATTCTTCCACAACTAACAGTTATTTTAAATAGAACGAGGAAAAGTGTAGTAGAGTAGACTGCGTCAACTCTGGGATACCCGTATGACCGTAACATATACATTATATCATCCGATTAATTACTTTTGGCAAAATTTCAAACATACAGCTTTATTAGGTGTAGTGGAATACTCATATAAAAGATTGAGTTGTATTACTCGAACCCTCTGCAGTAGACCAACCAAATTTAGATGTAACTTTGGCCATTACACTAAACTATTTTTGGCAAAATTTCAGACACCCAACTTCATTAGGTGTAGTGTAATGCTCATATAAAAGAAGGAGTTGTATGGCAGCTACTCGAACCTTCTCCAGTAGACCAACCAAATTTTGCAGAAACTTTGGCCATTTAACTAAACTACTTTTGGCAAAATTTCAGACACGCAGCTGTTATAGGTACAGAGTAATACTCATATAAAAAAAGAAGTTGTATGGCAGGTACTCGAACCCGTGGACCAAAATGACTGGATTTAAATAGCGATGACGGCTATAGCAAAAAAACGAATTTGCGAAAATTTCAAGATTCTAGCTCCTTTAGTTTTTGAGTTATCGTGCGGACGGACGGACGGACGGACATACATAGCTAAATCAATTTATTTTTCGATTCTGATCCGATCCATACACTTGAGTCTATATCTACCCCCCCCCCCCCCCTTTTTCTCTGCGTCACAAATGTAATGGCAAATTTATTATACCCTTTGACTATATATTCATACGGGTATAATAATCGTACATTATAATATATATTTATAATTTGAAATTACAATTCCCGATTCAGTATTTTTAGCACATTTTCAAAAAATTTTGTAAAAATGTGTCTATATAGCTTCACTCTGTCCGTCCGTCCGTCCGTCCGTATGTTTACAAAAACTTTTACACCGTTTGAAATAGAGAAAAGAAATTTTTACCATGGATAGTTTTTGCAAAAAAAATAATTTCGTAGAAGAATTTTTTTCTGTAGCCCCACCTGTTACGGGGCTACAGCCCCCCAAAGTTGGAAAAAGCCCTATATTTAAATTTTTATAACAAGAGTTCTGTTACATATATTTTCAATCTGAAAACGGCAAATGATAGCTGGTTTCATAAACTTTATAAATTTTTACAAGGCAAATGTTTAGGGTTGCCATGCGGTACTAAAATTTAACATTACGCAAAACTCAATTTTTGCAAAATTTTTGGCCACACATATCTTCTGAACGGTTTAAGCTAGGGTCTTGAAATTGGGAGAAGTTAGATACTCAAAAATTAGTAGGAGTCGGTTAACAAAATTTTTTTGTCAAGCCCCCTGTTTAGGAGCTATAAGGGCCCGAAAATTGAAATTATGCTATTTTTAAGCACCTGTAACTTGAATACCTGTCCAACTTTTTTTTTATTAATATACAAAATTTAAAGGTCCAACATTATATTTTAACATATGTTAAAGGTTTTCCTTAAATTTAAAAGGGGTTCCTTAAATTGAAGAAAGTGTCTCTCAATTTTACCCATTTTTGCTTAGATAATAAAATTCTAAGTAAAATTCCAAATTTTTGTGTAATTCACAATTTAATTCCTAGAACCTAAAAAATTAGAGGATTATTTTATTTATTTATGAGGGGGGGGGGGGGGAGTTGAAGTTAGATTCTTGAGAAATTTGGCAACCTTCCCCATTATAGGGCTATAACAACTTTTAAATAAAAAATTTACTGTTAGCAGTAAATTTTATAAGTCAGTAGTAACTATTTCCAAGTAAATATTTCCAAAGTTAAACTCAGTATGTAATACAATATAATTTTGAAAATGTGCTTTTTTAAGAACCCTTGGTTTTTTTTCATCACTTGTTTATTCTAATTTTGTTTTTTTAAATAATTACATACCTGTTGTTTTATTTTATTTTGAAATTGTTTGAAATAATTTAGAACAGATGCTTTCGGGAAAAATTGGATGGTATATTTAGAAGAAAGATGTTAATGTTCTTCTTAAATTTAGCTAAATCGTACATATAAACATTGTCAACTTTGGGGAATACATTTCGTGCAATATTGTTCCATAAACGTGATGAGCGCAACTTAAATTTTATTTATCTGTAATTTTTAAAATAAATAAATTTCATAAAACAATTTTTATTTTATTTTTTAAATTTTATTTATCTGTAATTTTTAAAATAAATAAAATTCATAAAACAATTTTTATTTTATTTTTTAAATTTTATTTATCTGCAATTTTTAAAATAAATAAGATACATAAAACAATTTTTATTTTATTTTTTAAATTTTATTTATCTGTAATTTTTAAAATAAATAAAATTCATAAAACTATTTTTATTTAATTTTTTTTCCTTTTTCCTTATTTATTTAATTTCTTTTAATACAACGTATTATGTTGTCTTGTTGTTTACTGACGTTCTTTACATATATTTTTTTTAACATTCATTAAAAAACGAGCCAGATACAAAATTCTCAAATAACATTATGTTGCAATCAATTTTTGCAATAATTTTTGGTCAATAAGGTTTAGCGATTTGTGTCAGCAAAATTTTAATTATTATTTCTTGTTTGTTTGTTTTTACATACATAACATACATTACATACTTAATACATAATAGCTTTATACATAACTTATGTTAATTATTTTCTTTTACATAACTTTATACTAACTTCTCCCTCCTTTAGTTTAAAATTCTCGTGAATTTTCTTTTTATATAAAAATATTTTTGATAACATAGATATTATATTAGTATCTTTAGTAAAACATTATTTCAAATATAATAAATTTTAAGTAGGGAGGTTTTGAATTACAAAAAGACTTTACAATTTCATTTACTTTATTAAACGTGTAAGAATATTTTACTTTAAAAAAAATTTACATTGACATTGATAAAAAAATTATGAAATTTGATTAGGTACATATTATACAGCTAATAAAAATATAAAAAAGATTTGTTTATAATTAAATATGTTTTTTTTTTTTTTTGTAAAGAATTAAAAGGTTAATGACTTTTGCTTTTACTTGAATCGGATGTTATTGAACTTTTAAGTACATTAATTTTTGGGTTTTTAGCTAACTCAAATATATTTGACTCAGTTGTTTTTGATTTAAAAGTAAAATTTTTTTTAATTTTTTAACTAATTAATACATTATTTTGTTTTTTATATTTTAAAACTATGCTTATGATTAGAATTACAAATATTATTATACTTATGAGCTACACGAAACAATTTTATGATATTTTAATTCAGTGATTTCTTTAATATTTTCTATATGTTTAATTGCTATATTTTCAAAGCTTAAATTTTTCTCAAATGTAATATTTGAATCTTTATTTGGCAAATAATACTTTGCTTGTATAGTTTTAATTTGATTGGACAATCTTTGTTTAAAAATATCTATTTGACAATTATAAAAGTTTATTAAATAATTTTTATTTAAAATAATATTTCTATTATCGCAATTGTGAATTAAATTTTCATTTTTAGCATTTTTTATTAATATTGTTTCGTCATCTAAAATTTCCATACTTGTCTTATTATTAAATCTTAACTTACAATTATTATGAAAAATACAGTTTTTTGAAACTTTTAAATCTTTTTGTAATACATCTTCTTCATATAAATAAGTTTTGTTTTCGATTTTTACAATATATTCATTAGTTTCGTCTATTTCATAGTTATCTATATTAGGTAATGGTGTTATTAGTATTAAATTGGTTAGAATATAATTTTGCGGTATTTTAAGAGCAAACACCAAGGAATAATTTTTATATGCCATTATCCCCATTTTTATTAATTTAAGTTTGAAAAAATCTATATTAAATAACGATATTTCTTCTGCGGTTAGAATGCTGGGATGGACAATGTTATGTTTAGCAGATGCTATATTATCCTGTATTTGATTAATTTTATCTTCTAAATATCTTAATTTAATTATTTGATCTAAAAAAGTGAGTGAGTTAAGCTTTGCTTATTTGTTTGTTTAATTTCATTGTATGCTTGTAATATTTTTAATCTATTTTGTTCTATTGTGTTTTTAAGTGTAATAAGAGATTTGTTAAAATTTGTGTTTATTGATATTTGAGAGTTAATTGTAGTAATAGAGTTGTGAGAGTTTTCTTCTATAATATTTAAGTGATCTAAGATCTCTTCCCTGTCAGCACTATCCATAGTTCCAAATAACCATTTGTTTACAGTTCCTACTGCATTTATTAAACCTCTTCTTTTTCTATGGAAAGATGATGGAATAATAGATTTAATTTTAGCCGTCACGTTAGTTATTTCACTATCTAATAAAATTTTATTACTTGTATTTAAATTAGCAACATTCATTTCTATTTGCTCTAATATTTCATTTAACTCTAAAGGATTAATTATATGAAGTATCGTTGAAGTTTCGTTCACTATTTCTATTTCTTTTAATTTAATTTGTGTATATCCCAGATCCTCAATTATTGGATTAACTTGTAATAAACCTTCTGTTAAAGGTGTAATAATTGTCAACAAAACCCATATTAAAAATGCAAATACCTGCAAATTTTATATAAAAAAAATTTTATTCAATTTGTTTTTGTGTGCACTGTTTTGTTGGCTATCTATCTTCTAATATATAAAGAAGAAAATTTGTTTGTTTGTTTGTTTGTTTGTCCAGGATTCACGTGAAAACCACTGGTCCGATTGACACCAAAAAGTGGTTTCGCAGTCGAAAATAAAGTCTGGCACAAATTTTTGTTGAGTTCGGTTAACCCGTTTGGGCACGAGAGTGCAAAGAAGCTTTTTCAATGTTTTTGATGTCGAGTCAAAACGGTTTGACCGATTGACTTGAAATTTTGCACAAATGTTCCCCTTAGCAACCGCATTTAGTTGTATAAATTTGGTTGGAATAAATTAACCCATTTCGGCCTGGCGGACTTTCAAAAAATTTTGTGTTTTCGATTTGTGTCCAATTTTACAGGTTGATTTTGTAGTCTAAAAGAGAGGATGGCACAAATTTTTGTTGAGTTCGGTTAACCTGTTTGGGCACGAGGGCGCAAAGAAGCTTTTTCAATGTTTTTGATGTCGAGTCAAAACCGTTTGACAAATTGACTTGAAATTTTGCACAAATGTTCCTCTTAGCAACCGCAATTAGTTGTATAAATTTGGTTGGAATAATTTAACCCATTTCGGCCTGGCGGACTTTCAAAAACTTTTGTGTTTTCGATTTGTGTCCAATTTTACAGGTTGATTTTGCAGTCTAAAGAGAGGCTGCAAAAAGTTTTAGTTAAGTTTGATTAACCCGTTTTCCACGACGACGCAATGAAGTTTTCTATAAATTTTATTTTCTTATACGATTAAAAGTATTTTATTGAAAATTTTGTACCAACATTTTAATTAAAACCCACATGGTTAATTTGGTTTTAACCTGTTTGTGCGTTTTGAACAATTTAATGAAAATTTCAGTTTTCTTCAAATGAAATCTAAAAATCAAAAAATTCAATTTCTTATATATAATGCTTAAAAATATAGTATTTTAAAACAGTTTTTCCAAAAAATAAGCCTACATTTCTCTCATAAAATCATAAAAAAACGAGGAAGAGCGTATTACAACTTTCAGGTGAGTACTAAACAAAATATAAGTTGAAAAGCAAATTTTTAAACCTTTTCTAAACCATCGACTATATTTTATTCAAACGTTGGCAATTCAAGAAAACTACTATTGACATAGTATAATGACATAATGGCAAACCTAGTATCCCCATTTGACCAATAGTCATTTTAATTCAGTTAACATTATTCGCCGGAAACCTAACATCCTCAACTCTATCGTCAAGGAGCACCAAATTGTCAAGAAGCACCATGTATAGAAAAATTAGAGATAATCGTTCAAACTGTTTTTTAAAATTTTTGTTTCGCAATCGGTTAAAAGAACTCGACAAAACATTTTTTTAAGCATTCCCCTAATTCAAAGAAGTTGTACCTACTTTCAGAAATTGGACGTAATTTACTTACAAATTTTTTTTTGAATAATCGTCGGGTCGGCAGGGGTTAACAACTTCCAAGTCTGTTAGTAAATTGAACTTCATTTTCAAAGAAGAACACATATACAAAATTTGAAGTTAATCGGTTAAATCATTTCTAATATATAACAAAGCAACGAAAAAACCTATAAAAAGCTGTTGGGCCACGATGGGTTAACGGAACTCCACAAATATTTTTTGTGGCTTCATTTATAAGCAAAGTAGTATTTCAAAAAATTGGCTGAAACTTGCGTTTTTACAATTTGCAAGCTTCCGGGCAACGCCGGGTAAATAAGCTAGTATAGAATAAAAAAAAATTCTTAGTAACTAAATGTAAATTGTAGAATCAGCTAATTTCGTAAAAGTAATACTTAAAAAAAAAGTAAGTAGAAATATTATTGCATAATTATGTTGCGAAAGGTCGGTATAATAATAATTGGGTCATATTATATGAATGCAAAATATAATTTTAATTTTAATTTCATTTTAAAGTTTTAAAGAGAAAAAAAATTCAATTATTGGAAACTATTATTGTTATTATTATCGTTACCTAATGCATAGAATTTATGTGGTCGTTTTATGTTAGAGGAGTGAATGTTATTTAATTTCAGTCTTTTATATTTTGGTTGTTCTTTATGTCTAACAGCTTTATAATTTTCACGAAACCTGTTGTTCTCCGTTCGTCATACAATTCTCTTTCTTTATTAAATTTTTCAATTCTATTTGTTTTTGCTAAAACTAAATTTTTTTAATTTTGTCTAAATCTACTTTTCTGTTTTGAACTTCTGTAGGAATGTTTTTGATTGTTGAGTGAAACCTTTCATTATAATATCTAACAGATTTTTATATTAATTGTTTTACAGACATATATTGATTTAAAAATTTTAAAATTCTAAACTTTTTAGCTATGGAATTGTGGAGTCTCTCTATATCACTATTTCCTGCATGATTATTTGGTTTAGTAAGAAGTAGGCTAATTCTTTCATCTTGCAAAAATTGTTTTATTTGTATAGTTTTAAATTCATTATCAGCTACTATTTTTCTTGGTTTTCCTAATTAGGTAAAATGGTCTTCTAATTGTTCTATTAGCGTTAAATAATTTTTGTCTGTTAGAAAATAAGCCGCTCCAAATTTCGAGAATTTATCTATCACTGTTAAAAAATTTGTTTTCATAATTGTGTATGTATCTATATGTATTATATCATTAATATTAGTAGGGGTTTCACTATATTTGATTTTAGATTTAATTGGATTCCTGTCATATTTTACTTCTTGGCAAACTTCACACTGATTTATAACAATTTGAACTAATTCTAATAACTTTGGAAAATAGATTTTATATTTTATTTGATTATAAGCTAATCAAATATAATACCTGAGTGGCAGCTTTCTTTTGTATGATATAACGAAATTTGTTTTACCACTTCTACTTCAGTTCTAACTCCGTTTGCTCGATAAGAATATTTTATAAATTTCAATTGACTATTATTGGAAAACATTTCTAGTAATTTTTCTTGCACTATATTATATTTATTATCTGAAATTTCGGAAAATATGCTTACTTTGCCTTTTTGAGGTATGTCTTTAAATATTTCTGTTAGTCTATCAAAGTCGTATTCCGCTATATAAATAATGGTTCTTCCAGAAATTATTTCTTTTTCTACAGTTTTATTATTTGTTATTATTAATTGAGTTCTATATTTATTAACAATTTCCTCTTTAATTGGTATATGATTTAGTAGTTCTTCTTGAGCGGAATGAATTGTTGCCTTTGTAATATTTCCATTTTCATTCTCTATGTTAAATATGTTAAAATCAGATTCACTGTCAGTTGTCAAAATTATTTCATTATTTTTCTCTTCCAGTTTAATATTTTCATTAGGTTATATTTTGCTAAGAAAATCTGCGACTTTATTTTCCCTTCCCCTTAGGAATTCAATATCAAATTAATATTCACCTAGTTTTAGTATCCATCTTTGATGTCTAGGAGATAAGTCTTTTCCTTTATATTTGGCATGCAAAAACTTTATAGGTTGATGATCTGTATAAATTTTAAATTTATTTCCATAAAGATATGGTCTGAAGTAATTAACAGACCAAACTATGGCTAAAAATTCTTTATCAGTTGCCGAATAATTTTTCTCATGGTTGTTAAGAGTTCGAGATACAAAGCCACCCCCTTGCGAAAGAACGGCTCCTATTGCATAGTTGGAAGCATCTGTTGTTAAAGTAAAAGACTTGTCAAAATTGGGATATCTTAAAACAGGATGCGAAATTATAAGGTTCTCAAGTTTTTCAAAAGCTGCTATATAATTGGGATCTTTGGCATTGATTCTAGTATTCTTTTTAAATATTTCGTAATTGGTTGAGCTACTTTAGCGTAATCTCTAACGAACTTACGATAATATCCGGTCAATCTTAAAAAACTTTTAATTTGTCTTTCTGTTCTGGGTAACTCTAAATTTTTTATTGTATCGATTTTATATGGATTTGGTTTAAGACCGTTTTCAGTCAATATATGACCTAAGAATTCGGTCTCTTTTTTCAAAAAATTACATTTATCTATTTGTATTTTCAATTGCTTTTCTTCTAAAATTTTAAATATAGTTGTTATTGCTTTTAGGTGTTCTTTTAAGCTGGTACTGAATATGAGAATATCATCAAGATAAACAACACATATTTTATTTATGTGATCCCTCAGAATTTCATTCATTAGCCTTTGAAATGTGGCTGGGGCATTTTTTAACCCGAAAGGCATTCTATTAAATTCATATAGGCCATGGGGTGTCACAAATGCAGTTTTTTTTTATCTGCTTCTTTAATTTCTATTTGGTGGTATCCTTTTGCCAACCTATTAACCAATTTTTTAACTTCTGTCAACTCTTCTGAATTTAAATGACTTAAATTTAATAAATTTATATTAGGATCCAGTTTCTAGGGTATGAATTTCGTTAAAAAAGTAGGGCATACTTACAAAATTTATATTTTGTTCATTTAAATTAATATTTCCCTTTTCAAAATCTATTGTGCTATTAAGGTTTTTTAATAAATCTGAACCTATTATAAATTGGTACTTTCTGTTTGGCAATTCTTTGGCTTTCCATCTTATTAAAGCATCAGATGGAGCTTTTATCTCTTTTGGAGCTGAAGTATGTACTTCTTCATTGATACTGTCTTTGCCATTTATTGTAGAGAACTGCAGTGGTTTTATTTTTACTTTCTTAAAACCTGTCACTCTATTATCTATAATACTAAATGTAGCTGCTGTATCGACAAGGGTTAAGAATTTTCTATTGTCTATAGTTATATTAATCATTGGTAAGTCATCCGAGGCTAGTTCTTTAGAGTAACTTTATACTAATACAGACTTACTATAAGCCGTGTTACGCCATCTGGCTAGATCAACTCTGTAGGTATGAGCATCCATTTCCCTCTTTTTTTCCCGTTGGAAAATCTTGAATGGAGGCATAAGTTGTTTAATTACTTAAGAACAGGTGTAATCCCTACAAGATATCTATAAAACAAAGACAGTGACCCAACTTTACGACCATGGCTGAGGGGAGTGAGCGTTGAGGTAACTCTGGAGTCTTTCATATGAAGAGTAGCTCTACTTTGCTCTTTATCGAGATATCTCAGAGCCGTAATGGGAGCACCAGCCCAAATGTGTGCATTACACTCCATTTTCGCCCTAATATAAGATTGTAGATGTTAGGGACATCTGAGGAGGAGAAGTAAGTTTTGCAGCGATACAAGAAACCCAAACTCTTAGCAGCGTCCTAAGCTACTCCAAAAACATGATTTGACTAAATTATTTTTTTTTAACCTCAATCATTAGCTCCGAAAAGTTCAAATCTGCCGTATGATGCAAAGCTTCTCCTTGAAATGAAATGTCCGCAATATTTGTTGCAATTTTTCGCAAGATTAGAGAGCATTGAGTTTTTTGGTGTTGATTTTTATCGCCTTTTTTAGGAATTGGAAAAACATGTGCAACCTTCCATTGTTTAAAATTAATACCTGAAGTAAAAGAAAGATAGAAAGCTTGCGCAGAAGTTTTGAAATGGAGGTATATGTGTGAAGAGTTAGAAGCGAACTGTTTTCCAAATAAATTCGTTTTTTCTTTTCAATCTGATACGATGTGGTTGTTTACATCAAGAAGTGGAGGAAAAGAAGACGCGCTACGATCTAGTTTTTAGTAAAAGTCCAAAATGATTGAACAAGAATTTTTGCTTTTTCATAACTGTCTGGCATCTATTCCGAACCTCTATATATGATCCTGTTAACCTCCAAACCAACGTCCCAGTACTTTTTGAAGGCCTTCTCTTTTATTAGAATGGCTTCTTTACAAATACGATTAAATTAAGTTTTCGGTTTTTGGTTAATAGATTTCATGGAGTGAGGTATAACTGACCTCATTCCAAGTAGAATAGTTTCACTAATCGCATGTGCAGCAAAGTCGATATTCCTACCACGGAAGTTTTTGTAGTTATAATGCCATTGTTATTTTTTTGGGAAGGGGCCTTTGGTTGGACACCGAGCCTGCGTTTCCCAGGGGCAAACAAATGAAACCACATACATTTTAGGGTGTGTTGTTAGAAATAGATCCAAGACGTGACCTTCTTGATCAGCACGGTCAGGGATTTTAGTGGAATTTTGAACAAGTTAAGAAAGATGAAATAGACTGGAAAATAATTTAACTTGCTTCTCAATCGAAGAAGAGCTACTGGAAAAGTGAAGCCATTTTTTGTTATGAACATTATGGTTTTCAACTTCCATAACAGTTTCCTGTTCATTTGAATTGGGTGATCTGTATAGAAAACAGAAACGTATAATATGTTTTCCAATATGGATTTTGAGTCAAACATAATGGAAAGTTGGACTAGCAGATTTATTTTTTGACAAGAGTGTTAAAAACAATATCTTTTTTTATGAAAATGGCGATGCCTCTTATGGGAACGAGAGAAATAAAAAATAGAAATATTTGTACTTTATTTTAAATATGAGAAAAAGATAAAATAAAATGTAGAATAGAGAAAAAAATTTCAGGGAAAAATTGAATTATAGAAACTTAAAAATTATAAACAAAAGCAAAAGAAAGAATTTTTCCTTTCTCTTTATATACACGCTAATTATGCACGATTTTTTCAACTAAAATTGATACCACCTTCTTAAAAAATAATAATAAAAAAAAATTAAAAGTTAAAAGTATTATTTCGATCCAAAGAACTGTATATAACTAGAATCTATATACAAACTATTGTAAAAGGTACAACCAAATACATGTAAATACAAATAAAACAACAATTGCAATTGTAGCAATGCTTAAAACTGAATACAAAAGAAAAATATTAATAGTATAAAAAAAAATTACTTTAGAGTTTATTTATTAAATTATGGTGTTGTTTTGATAGTATATTGAGAGTGGTGAGAATTATTAAACATCTATCGTTGGAAAGGAGAGCGATGGATATATTGTTTTGTTTACCACTAGGAAAAGATTAAAAGAAATAAAATTTCCAAAAAGAAAATTTATTTTTCACTATTGTAAACAAAACAACCCGGCTCGTGACATTAAAAATTTATAAAAAATAGAGAATTTCTAAAATTATTCTCAAAAACAAAAATAATAAAAAATTTAAGATTAAGATTTAATATAAGATTCATTAGAAAAAAAAATAATGTATTGTAGTGATCTGGTATCACCACGATTTCTTAATTATTTCACTGTTTTAATGTTTTTTATTAAATATTTATAATAAATAAAATAAGACGCTTTAGTAATTTTTAATTATTAATTTATTATTTATTTCACTTTAATTATTAACTGATTATTTTAATTATTTTATTTATGGGCTTCCTAATTATATAAACTGGTCTCTTCGACCTCTTGTTAAAAATTCTAATTTTGTAATGATATGATATTCTAATATTTTTATTCTAACCTAAAGAGTAGGGAGTATACGTTGTTTTTAATATTCTGTTTATTGTTTACAGTTACATTTCCTACGTGTTCTCTCACAATAGAGAGAACACGTAGGAAATGCAACCGTACATATGAGAACATATTATAAGAAATGCAAGTGCATTTTATGCGAATTTTGGATACAGTGCGTGACGTAAAATAATGGACACTACAGTACTCCTCTCCAGCACAGCGTATCCTAAATTTTGTGTTTAAATTAAGTTTTTAAGTTTTTAAATTAAATTTTGAAATAGAACTAAATTTTGAATTTTAAAAAAGATTTTGAATTTTTAAACTAAATTTGGAATTTAAATAAAATTTTTTAAAATAAAATTTTGAACTTTAAATAAAATTTTGAATTTTTATTTTTTTTAAGTTAGATTTTGAATTTTTTATATTAAATTCTGGGATTTTATTAAGCTTTGAATTTTACTGATTTTTTATTAATGTGGGTTATAGACGAATCTTTCGAAATGACGGCTGGTTTCAGTCTGTCTATTGAGATTGACTTGTTCTTTCCGTTCACATCAATTACGAAATGTTTCCGAAATTTCCGCAATACTTTAAAAGAGCCTTCGTAAGGTGATTGAAGAAAGGTACGAACATTGTCTACTCCTACCTGTAGGTGTTCTGGTTTCCGTCAGTCGTAATTCTCTCATAACCCATCTAAGCCTGTCGACTAAGTCAGTAGGATCGATGTCGGTGTTCATTTGTGACTCAGCGAATAATTCACCAGGAACTTTCAATGGTTAGCCATAAATCATTTCGGCAGGGGAGAATCCGAGATCTTCCTTAACCGCAACTCGTAAACCTAATAAAACCAAAACCAATTCATCACACCAATTGACGGTATTGCACCTAGACATCAAGGAAGCTTTCAAACTACGGTGAAACCTCTCTACCATGCCGTTCGATTGGGGGTGGTAGGCGGTAGTAGGACAACGAGTAGTCCCGAGTAATTTCGTTAGTTCGGCAAATAATTTGGATTCGAACTGAGTTCCTTGGTCGGTTGTAAGTGTGAGTGGTATTCCAAAACGAGAAACATGGTGTGTTACGAAAGTGAGAGCGACCGTGGCCGCCGAAATATCTTTCATAGGCATGGCTTCCGGCCAGCGTGAAAAACGATCAACTATGGTCAACTATGGATTGACGAGGGCTTTTTTCTGATTTGGAGAAAATGGCTCTGGTAAGGGGTTTGTGGTCGGTATAAACGACGAAATCCCTATCTTCACGAAATACCGGAAGTTTTTTATCGCTAAGTAGATGGCCAGAAGTTCCCGATCGAATGTTGAATAACGTATTTCTGTGGGCGAAAATTTTTTAGAAAAGAACGATAAAGGCTGATAAACACCGTTTCGGTATTATTGCAACACCGCCCCGGCTGCTCTGTCTGAAGCGTTGGTCATGATACTAATTTCGGAGTTATTGCTGGGATGTGTTAGCATTGTAGCAGAGCACATAGCTTCTTTGACTCTGATTAGAGCGATCTTGCATTCGGTTGGCCAAGAAAAGTTAGATGTAGATTTTCGAGGGCCTTGTAAGGTTGCCAAATGGGAGTGTATAGGTGCGAGCAAAGACGCTACGTTTTTGATAAAATGATGGTAGTAATTTACCATACCGATAAACCTTTGGTCTGGCGAAGAGAAGTAGGCGAAGAAAAATCGGCTATTGCGTGAACTTTATCATGTGATGGGGTTACTCCGTCGGAAGAAATGACGTGATTTAGAAAGTCCAGTGATGGTACTCTAAAAATACATTTTGCGGGTTTAATATTTAAACCAAACTCGGACAATCTTTGAAAAAGCAAGGACAGATGGTGCTCGTGTTCGTTGCTGGTTTTTGAAAATACTAGGATTTCGTCGATGTCGACAAAAACGAAATCCAGACCGTTTACGACCTGGTTCATGAACCGTTGTAATGTTTGCTCAGCGTTGCGAAGGCCGAAACTCATTCGGGAAAATTCGAAAAGACCGAATGGTGTGGTGATGGCGGTTTTATGTACATCATCGGGTGCAACGGGAATTTGGTGGTAAGCCCGGAAAAGATCTATTTTGGAGAAAATCGTGCAACCTTCCAATTTCATGGAAAAATCGTGGATGTGGGGGATTGGATAGCGGTCCGGAACTGTGACTGCGTTTAATCTCCTGTAATCCCCGCATGGTCTCCAGTCGCCACATTCCTTCTTATGTACCATGTGTAATGGTGAAGACATGGGCGAGTTAGAGGGCCGGCATATTCCCAAACTAGTCATTTGCTGGAATTCCAATTGAGCTGCCTTGAATTTAGCTGCGTCCAAACGGCGAGGTTTACAGAACGGTAGTTGGTTAAAATGTGATGAACCACATTGTGTTTTGATGTTATAGAAAAAACTGGTGCGGCGATCAGCGAGGGAAAATTTTTAGCAAGCTGTAATATTTATCACTCACCGAAAGTATTTGAGAAGTGGGTGTGTCCACCTTGGCAGAGAATGCCGAAATTTTAAATGACGTTGTATTGCCTATTAGGCGCTTGTTTTTTAAATCAACCGAGATCCCGAATTTGGCCAAGAAATCAGCGCCAATGATTGGCCTGTTCGCTTATGCTAGGAGGAACGGATGTCTAAAAAGACGTCGCAGTCCCAAATTGACTTCAATTAACCTTGTGCCGAAGATGGGTATCGTTGTCCTGTTAGCTGCTGACAAAACAATTTCGGAGTTAATCGACAAGTTTTTGGGAAAAAGTGTGTGAGGAAGCACTGAAAGATCTGCACCGGTGTCAATTAAAGATTTTAAGGCGTTCTTTTTATCCAACACGAATAAGTGACGGCTTGTATTAGTGGTTCTGCTGTTGGCCGTCATGACGGCAGGACCAATTAATTTTTTGAATTATCGGGGTTTGAAATGCCGGGAGTACTAGTTTGTGTAGACTGCGTGCAAGGTGACGTACACCTTGTGGCGCGATTACCGAACTTTCTGTGATACCAATATACACGACCAGTATCAGGACGGAATCGAGAGGAACGAGATCTTGAACGACTGTGATATCTACCTCTGGGTCTACTTCTAGATCCATCTCTATCTAGTGAAATGCGTGAATTCGACAATGTGACAATGTGGTAAAACCAAAAAATTTAAAAAAGAAATTCAAAGAACCACCACAAATTTTATATAACTTATAATATCATTTATTTTTATATATATTTTTATAAAAAGAAAATAAGTTGATTTATTTTAATAAACAAATAATAATAACCTGCATTTACCAAAAAACTAAAAAAGTTTTAATGATAATGGATCAAAAGCAACTGAAACATTGAGATATAAAAGTTAAAAAGAATAAAATAAACCTAGTTTCATATATTTCAATGGAAACCCAATGTATTAACCAAATATAAGAAATTCTTCCACAACTAACAGTTATTTTAAATAGAATAATCGTACATTATAATATTTATTTATAATTTGAAATTACAATTCCCGATTCAGTATTTTTTATTCTAATTTTGTTTTTTTAAATAATTACATACCTGTTGTTTTATTTTATTTTGAAATTGTTTGAAATAATTTAGAACAGATGCTTTCGGGAAAAATTGGATGGTATATTTAGAAGAAAGATGTTAATGTTCTTCTTAAATTTGGCTAAATCGTACATATAAACATTGTCAACTTTGGGGAATACATTTCGTGCAATATTGTTCCATAAACGTGATAAGCGCAACTTATATAATTTCTTTTAAAAAAGTATAAAAAAAAATATCAAATCAATAAAAACTGTTTATTTTTGTTTTGGGAAAAACCTTTTATTTAACTTTTCAAATTAATACAATGTTCTCTTTGACTTCTGATTCAAGACTAACTTACAAAATTTCTTAATACTAATTATTTAATAACTTACAATTATTGCCTATTCGGCATTTACTTTATGTTAACACAGAAAACTATGTTATTAGAGCATAGAGCATTTGCATTTAGTTAATATCTTATAGGGAAATTGCTGTGGTAGACAACAGCATGAAATAAAAAAAAAAATTTGAACTTGAAATTTGAGGAATAAAATTTTATTATAATTATTTTGTTGGGAAACTAACAGTTCCCACAGTTTTGTAAACGGGAAATGCTGACGTTATGTCTGCATTATTTTTACAGGTAATATTAGGTGGACTATACGTAACTTCCCCCTCGTTTGATTTTGAATTCTTCTGAATTCTTTTTACCATAATCTTATCTTTAAATTGTTTTTTAAATGCAAATACTATAATTGTTAGAATAGCTAAAACTACAAAAATTATTACAGTAGTTAGGACAAATGCCATATTTCTATGATAATACAGTTTATTTATATTTTTTTCGTTAATTTGATTTTTAATTATAATATCGTCAAAAGTTATTTTATTTTGAAAATTTGAAAATGGATAATAAAATCTTTCATATATTACATCTTTTAAATTAGAAAAATAGTGATCTATGATTAAAGTGTACAGTTATTAAAATGTATCAATATATTTCCAGATAAAGATATATTTCTTTTGTCACATTGATTTAGTATATTATTATTGGCATTTTTAATTACAATGGTTTCTTCGTCAATTTGAATTATTTCTGTTAAATTATTATTTATAAGTTTACAATTTTGTTTGAATATGTAATGTTTACTTATTTCTAATTCATTTAGAGTTTTAAATGGCTTATATTGATATGTTAAATTATCGTACTCAAAAACAGTTTCTTGTATAAAATCGATTTCTTTACTTAATTTATTTGGTAAAGGGATTATGATGTTTAAATGAATTTGTTTAATTTTACGTGGAATTTTAATGGCAAATAATAATGAACTTTTCTAAAATTTTACTACTCCTAATTTAATATACTGTAATTTATAAAAATCAATTTCATAATTTTCAATTACCGTTTTTAAATTATAAAAAGTTTTATTAAACTGATAGTTTATTTTAATTTGCTCCGATTTGTTGGCATTATTTATAAGATTATTTTGATTGCATTCTAAAATTTTAAAATGATTTTATATATCTAATCGGTCTTGTTTGTCTAAGGTTCCAAACAACCATTTTGATGTCATTCCTATTGCATTTACGTGTCCTCTTTTATTTCGTTTTGTTTTGGGTGTAATAGTTTTAATTTTATTTATTAGGTGATTTATTTCAGTTTGTAAAATGGTTTTATGTTCTAAACCAAGATTTTCCAATTTGTCAGTAATTGTATTTAGAACATTGATAATTTCGTCCGGATTAATTATATGGATTATAATACTTGTTTGTGTAATTAAGTCCGTTTTGTCCAGATTGATTTCTGCAAATCCTGAGTCGGTGTCTATGTTATTAACTTCTATTCTAATAAAGCTAAACTAGTTGTTGTCAGCCGTAGGACCATCATTAATATTTTCCATATCTGAAAATTTAAGAGGTCGTTTAATGCTGCTTTTATGTATATTATTAAGTTTAGTTTTTTTAAATTTTGGCTGTTCTTTATGTCTCACTGCCTTGTAATTTCTTATGAAGCCTGTGGATCTGTATTCTTCATAATTTCCGCGATTTTTATTCAATTTATTAATTTTAAGTATTTTTGCTTGTTCTATGTTTACTTTAATTTTTTAAAAATCTACCTGTCGATTTTGTACTTTGGAGTGCATTTAATTGTCGAATGATACCTATTATTATAGTTTCTAATTGCTCGTTGTATAAGAACTTGTACAGAGAAATCATTTTTATTTAATTTAAGAATTCGAAATTTTTCTGCGATGGAGTTATGAAATCTTTCAATATCTCCATTTCCCGTATGACTATTGGGTTTAGTTAAATGTAAAGAAATTTCTTCATTGTTTAATAGTTCTCTAATTTGAATTGCTTTGAATTCATTATCTGATATGATTTTTTGTGGTTTCCCTATTTGGGTGAAATTTTGTTCTAATTTTTCTAAAATAGTAATATTATTTCTGTCATTCATATAGTATGCAGTACCAAATTTTGAGAATTTGTCTATTATTGTCAAAAATACATGTTTCATAATTACATAAGTGTCAATATGTACTATTTCTTTTATATTTGATGGAGTTTCACTGATTTCGAATTTAGGTTTAATCGGTTTTCTGTCATATTTTACTGTTTGACACATACTTCACACTGATTTATTACTATTTGAATAAGTTCTAGTAATTTTGGGTAATATATTTTATTTTTAATGTTATTATAAGTTTCCTGAATTCCTGAGTGGAAACTTTCCCTTACATGGTACAAAGAAATTTGCCTTACAGCTTCAGTTTCTGTTTTTAATTCTTGTGCCCTATAAGAGCACTTTATAAATTTTATTTTTCTACTATTGGAATATAACTCAATTAATTTTTGCTGTACTTCATTATATTTACTATCAAATAATTCTGAGAATATACCAATTTTACCATTTCCTATATATTTTCTAAAAATTTCTGGTAATTTTTCAAAATCATGCTATGCTATATATATTATTTTTCTTTCTAATATTGTTTCTATTTCTACAGTTTTATTATTGGTTAAAATAATTTGCGTTCTATATTTGTTAACAATCTCTTCTTTAATTGGAATGTGCTCTAATAATTCCTCTTCCACTGAATGTACTGTTGCCAAAGCTTCACTGTTACTTTCATTTTCGATATTAAATAAACCAAAATTTGATGAATTTTCATTTATATTAGTATTTTTATCTATTTTTAATTTTATTTTCCTCTTTTTCATCGGTTTCCTCCTTATGCTCAATACGACTAAGAAAATCTGCTACTTTGTTCACCTTTCCTTTGATATATTCTATATCAAAATGATATTCCCCTAGTTTTAGTAGCCATCTCTGATGTCTAGGTGAGATGTCTTTACCGTTATATTTCGCTTGTAAGTATTTGATACGTAAGTGGTCCGTAAGGATTTTAAATTTTTTTCCATACAGATACGGTCTGAAGTAATTCACCGCCCAAATTATGGCAAGAAATTCTTTATCGGTTGCCGAATAATTTTGTTCGTGTTGATTTAACGTCCTTGAAGCGAAAGATACTAGATGTCCCTCTTGAGATAAGAAAACTCCAATCGCGTAGTTGGACGCATCAGTTGTTAAAACAAAGGCTTTTTAAAAATTATGATATTTAAGTATAGGATGGCTTGTTATTAGAGTTTTTAGTTTTTCGAATGCATCTATGTAATTTGGATCCTTCGTGTTGATCTTCAAATTTTTTCGTAAATATTTCGTAATCGGTTGGGCTACTTTAGCGTAGTCCTTAACGAATTTACGATAGCAACCTGTTAGGCCCAAGAAGTTCTTAATTTGCCATTGAGTATTTGGAATTGTTAAGCTTTCAATAACCTTTATTTTAAGAGGATTAGGTTTCATTCCTTCTTCTGTTAATATATGTCCCAAAAACTCTGTCTCCTTCTTCATGAAATTACATTTGTCTTTCTGTATTTTTAGGTTGTGTTTTTCTAAAACTGTAAATATTTCCGTTATTGCTCCGTTCCGTTCCTTTAAAGTTGTACTGAATATTAGGATGTCGTCCGATGAACATATATTTTGGATATTTGGATCTCAGAATTGTCAATTTTTTTTGGTATGACTATTAGTGGACTGGCATATCTGGAATTGCTTTTTCTGACGATTCCTTGTTCCTCCATTTCTGTAACTTGTCTCCTTACTTCCTCCTTATGTTGTGGTGGAAATCTATATAACTTCGTGTTTATTGCTTGGTCGGTGGTGATTATAATTTCGAGTTCAATCGCTGTTGTACTGCTTAATTTATCTCCTTCTTTAAAAAATTATTTCCTAAAATTTTTTATAAGTTTATTTATTTCGACGTATTCTTCTTCATTTAAATGGTTTAATTTTAAATTTTCAAGATTATGTTCAACGGGTTCTAAAGAATGTATTTGGTAAAATATGTACGGTTTATTTTGTAATTTCAGTATTTGTCGATTGAGTACTACAGTACCTTGTTCTAAATTAATTGTACAATTAAAGTTTTTAAGTAAGTCTACACCTATTATAAAGTCATATGAACGGTTAAAGGTTTTTTTATCAGCTTTTAACTCGTCAAATGCATTTATAGTGCAGAATTTCAAAGGTGGTATTTCAACCTGTTTAAATATTTTTATTTTTTTTATCGATTGTACTAAACGTTGAGCCAGTGTCTATTAAAGCTAAATATTTTATTTTATTAATTGTTATTTTGATAATGGGTAGTTCTTCCGAGGCTAGTTTAAAAAAAAATTGATATTGTTGAGTTCATAAGTTTTTTCTATGTTTTCAACTTCGATCTGGTCGTCCCTATGTTGGTCATTTTCTCTAAAAGTATTCTGTTTTATATGGCTATTTTGGCCCGAATTTGCCCTAAAGTTACCTGACCTATTTCTATTTTGATCCCTTATTTTGATTAGAGTCCCTTCTGGAATAATGATTGTTTGAATAATTATTCCTAAAATTGTGTCATTATTATTTCTATTTATTTCTTCCCGATTATTAAAATTTTTTCTAACAGAATCTGTTTTATTAAAGTTTCTTGAATTTGAAAAATTTTTATTTTATTTATTTGTACGATTTTGAGAACAGTAATTTTTATAATCATTTGACATATTTTTATTATTATTATTACTTCTACTAAAATTTACATTATTTGGTTTTTTAAATTCAGACGTAATACAAAGATCTTCAAAATTTCTTCTAAATTATTCTCTTCATAAATTTTGTCAAGTAATGTTCATTGACTTATTTCTTTAACCCTTTCACGGACACCATTTTTTATTACTGGTTCTCTGTAGGACACATGCTGTATCTTCCTTATTTTACAAGATAGAAAAATTCTGTAAACAGCAAATTGTTGGAAATTGAAAAAGAAATTGAACTAGTACATAAAAATGGGGCTTAATTTTTGGCGTTCATTTGCGTCATGATCGTTTTTAGTGCATTTGATTGATGTACTAACTCATGACGCGAAAAGACGTCATGACTGCATGATTCGGATGAACTAGAATCTATTTCATTGTAGCTTGAATCGGATTCCACTTCGGCAAACAATTTTTCTATTAATTCTTTTTGTTTTTCGTATGACATTTTCTAAGAGTTTAAAAAATACAATAAAAAGATAACACATAAAAAATTTACAATACACAAAATCCAAAAAAATTCTTTGTTTTAAATTTTTGAAAATATATACTTACGGCTTTGTAAAAAATCCTATATTTTAGAAAAAAAAATTTTTTTTTTACATCTACTCAGTTACACACCTATTTTTATAATGAAGAAATTCTCATAAGAATATGACGGTATTGCACGTCATGCTTTTTGGGGAAACACCAAAATATAAAATTCATAATTTTTTAACGGCTGACAAATTTTAAAAATTTAAAATATTTATATGGACACTAATACTTTTGTATTTATACTCTCTAGGACACTAAAGTAAACACATCATTTAAACTCGTACTTTATAAGACGGCTATATTAGTCATGACTTTATGAGTCTCAAAAGTTAGGACGTGTATACACGTCATGTCCCACTAAGAAACTGGAACATGACGTGTATAGCCGTCAATGTCCGCGAAAGGGTTAATTGTATTGATCAATATAGAATCTACGTTATCTAAATTTATGTATGTATCATTTTTATAGTAAATTTTTAATTCATCAGCTTTAAATTTAATTTTTTGTACTTCAATTAATAATTCACTTACCGTGTTTACTCTGAGGTCACCAATTCTTCTATAAATTTCTGGTGGTTCGATGTCAGGTTTGTATCTCAGCTTTAATGTACTTTTAATTACTTCCCAGTTGTCTGGTTGAGGAAGATTGCGTTCTTCGCTTCTCCTTGTATCTTCTCGTGAAATATAGTCCTTGTCATTAGTTTCTTAAAATCGATGTTATTTGTTTCAGCTAAATAATACTAGACGTTGCTTATAAATGAGTTAATAGATACACCACCTTTACGGGTGAAACAGGACATAAATCGTACTTCTCTAAGTACTCTTTCCCGTTGTTGGTTAGTTGAGTCTTGTTGTTGGTACATTTGAAGAGCTGCTCCCATTTGATTTAATCATATCTCTTTCTTGGATTTGTTGTTGTAACTCTTTCATTTTTATTGCTTTTGTATTAATTTTTCGGTTTATGTCAAATTGATCGTTTAAGTCAAATTGTTGCTTCTCATAAACAAATGTTTTATAATTGAGAAGTTTGTTTCTACGCACTTTTTACTTTTAATAAATTAAATAATTGTACTTCGTTATCCACTTTCTCGAATTAGTTTATTTTTAATTATTTTTTTTTGTTTTAATAAATTTTATTTTAATTTAACAAAATTTTAATTAATTTTATTAGAGTTTGCTTTTAATTTATTTTTAGCAATCCCACCGCTGCGCCACTTATATAATTTTTTTTAAAAAATTATAAAAAAAAAATATCAAATCAATAAAAATTGTTTATTATATACTTTTAATTGAACTTGCCTTTGTCTATGGCTTTATTTTTCATTCTGTCAGTTAGTGATACATTTATATTGGAAAACTGACCATAAATTTATAAGAATTGTATGGTTCAGTGGTTAGCAAAGTGGCTGACGGTGTAAATAGGTCTAAGTTCGATTCTTCTTCAAAGATAAAAATTTTTTTGTTTTTTTTTTAAATTCAACAAAAATAATAAAAAAAATTACAAATAAAATTAATTTATTTTTATAGTTTCTTTAAAAATTTGTAACTTTATGAACTAAAATACTTCACTTTGATAATATAAAAACATAGACCAAATAATTATGTAGAAGAACAGTTTCATATAAAAAATTTTTAGAGTTTTTTTTTTATGTCTGTCCGTACATTTTTGGTTCATTAATTTAAAATTTATACAAGTAGGTAGGTACTTAAATAAAAAAAAATAATTTAGATTAAACTTAAAAAAAAAATTTCACCATGAAGCGAATTTGAACCCTAACTTAATCATCTTCAAATTTTTAAAATGCAACAAAAAAATTTAGTAGTCATTTGTTTATGTTTACTTTATACTTTGAAGCATAATCTGCGTAATAAAAATGTAACGGTTGTGAAATGATTTTGTATTAATATGGAATATATGTTTATGTATATATGTATATATTATAGATAATAAGTAAGATAATCTATATATATAAAAGCGAAAGGTTGTTTGTTTGTTTGTTTGTATGTAGCGAATAGACTCCTAAACTGCCCAGCCGATTTTCATGAAAATTTGTATATAGAGGTTTTTGGGTACGGAAAGAAATAGTGGCCCAAAAATTTTGCTCTAACGGACCGCCAAGTTGGGGCTGTGGTGCAAGTATTTAAACTTCTTTGTTCTAAAATGAAAACGGTTTGACCGATTGACTTCAAATTTTGTATACGTGTTGCTCTTTGAGAATTGAGTAGACACTATTAACAGTTTTGGAATTTGTTAACCCATGTCGGGCCGACGGGTGGTCAAAAAAAATTTTGGGTCCAAATTTTGTCCGATTTTCCGAAATTCTGCTTTGGCTTAAAAGAAAGCCCTAAAAAAAATTTTGTTGAGTTCCATTAACCCATTGCGGCCCAACAGCTTTTTATAGGTTTTTTCCATACTTTAGTCTAAATTCGAAACGGTTTGACCAATCGACTTCAAATTTTGTGTACGTGATGCTCCTTGAGAATTGAGTTGACACTATTAACAGTTTTGGAATTTGTTAACCCATGTCGGACCGACGGGTGGTCAAAAAAATTTTGGGTCCAAATTTTGTCAGATTTTATGAAATTCTGCTTTGGCTAAAAAGAAAACCCCAAAAAAATTTTATTGAGTTGCATTAACCCATTGCGGTCCAACAGCTTTTTATAGGTTTTTTCAATACTTAACTCCTTAAAATTTTGTATACGTGCTTCTCTGTCAGAATTGAGTTGACTCTATTAACGGTGTTGGAATTTGTTAACCCACGTCGGGCCGACGGGTGGTCAAAAATAATTTTGGGTCCAAATTTTGGCCGATTTTCCGAAATTCTGCTTTGGCTTAAAAGAAAGCCCTAAAAAATATTTTGTTGAGTTCCATTAACCCATTGCGGCCCAACAGTTTTTTATAGGTTTTTTTCAATACTTAACTCTAAATTAGAAACAATTTGTCCGGTTGACCTTAAATTTTATATGTGTGAAGCAACTTGAAAATGGAGTTGAGTCTGTTAACAGTCGGTCCTACGTTTGGTAAAAAAAAATGTTTTGGAAGTAAATTACGTCAAATTTTGGAAAATAGTTTGTACTGCTTTGAATTACAGAAAGTTTCAAAAATTACTATAATAATCCTAGAAAAATCGTTTTAAAAAGATTGCTTTCATACATTTTAAAATTTACATGTGTAATTTTTGTGTTAACTTTTTGCAGTAGCATCAACTTCAATTAAACCTCCATTGATAGGCGCAACAACGCGCACTAGTAATCTTATATGATTAAGCGAATGCGCATTTTTTTTTTTTTGTATATAGAGATGTAAACAAAAAATATTTAAGTGAATAGTTTTTATTAATGACATTAATATTTCGAATTATATTTTCAACCATGATATTGTTACATTATTATGAGCATATGTATGTATATGTATGCAGAAATATTATAAAAGACCATAAACAAAGAACTAGGCATTTACAAATATACATATATATGTGCAATGTGCAAAAATATGTATTCAGATTTAAAGATACCTAATAAATATAAAACAATATTGTTTAACAAACTAGATAGATAAAGATTTTATCAAGTAGGCACTTACAATGCTTTTTAATGATATTTTTGTCTTCTGTTATAAAATTTAAATTAATTTAGGTAGATAAATTTACTAAAGGGGATATTTTTATAAATTATGATTAGTTAATAGATAAACCGATTCTAACTATTAATGAATTGTATCCAACTTGGAAATTGTCAAGTTAAATATTGTATTTAATAATTTTATATAAATAATTGTGTAAAAAAATTGAATTAAAACTAAAAAGTATAAAATAAAATAAAATAAAAAAAAGCTTTTTTTCAATATATACTTTTATTAAAGTAGTACTAGCCCCCTAAAATGTAGAAAATAAAAAATTTAAGGTAGATCTTGGGAATTTGTTACTGTGGTAATATAAAAGTAAATTGCTGGTATACGAAACAGTTCTTTTAATGTTTCAAAACTTTTAAGCTCATTTCAACATTTTAAAATTTTCATTAACCAAAAATTTATGGTAGATCTTTTGCATTTAAAAGTGTTTTAGTATAAAAGTAAATTGCTGAAATGGTGACAGTTCTTCTTTCAGACAGCTTAATGCAGCAATTTACTTTTATACTAAAACACTTTTAAATGCAATAGATCTACCATCAATTTTTGATACATTGATACAATGTTCTCTTTGACTTCTGATTCAAGACTAACTTACAAAATTTTTTAATACTAATTATTTAATAACTTACAATTATAATTATGCCTATTCAGCATTTACTTTATGTTAACATAAAAACTATGTTATTAGAGCATAGAGCATTTGCATTTAGTTAATATCTTATAGGGAAATTGTTGTTGTAGACAACAATTTCGTTAAAATGAAAAAAAACATTTGAATTTGAAATTTGAGGAATTAAATTTTATTATAATTATTTTGTTGGGAAACTAACGGTTCCCACAGTTTTGTAAACGGGAAATGCTGACGTTATGTCTGCATTATTTTTACAGGTAATATTAGGTGGAGTATACGTAACTCGCATGATCAACTCTGTAGGTATGAGCATCCACTGCCCTCTTTATTTCCCGTTAGAATATCTTGAATGGAGGCATACGTTGTTTAATTACTTAAGAACAGATGTTAATCCCTATAAGATATCTATAAAACAAAGACAGTGACCAAACTATACGACCATGGCTGAGGGGAGTGAGCGTTTAGATAACTCTGGAATCATTCATAAGAAGAGTAGCTCTATTTTGCACTTTATCGAGATATCTCAGAGCCGTAATGGGAGCACCAGCCCAAATGTGTGCATTACACTCCATTTTCGCCCTAATATAAGATTGTAGATGTTAGGGACATCTGAGGAGGAGAAGTAAGTTTTGCAGCGATACAAGAAACCCAAACTCTTAGCAGCGTCCTAAGCTACTCCAAAAACATGATTTGACCAAATTATTTTAGAGGTTTTGAAATGGAGGTATATGTGTTTTTGAGGAGGGTGGTTGTAATACCGTCCGGATCGGCTGATTTTTTAGCATCAAGATATTTCAAGATTTTCATCACTCCTCGCGTCCTAATGTTTATTCTACCAAAGGAGCAGCCAGCTTCTGGAAAAGATGGGGGTCTTTGAGTTGACAAAGGCAATGAAGAGTTAGAAGCGAACCGTTTCCCAAACAAATTCGTTTTATCTTTTCAATCTGATACGATGTGGTTGTTTATATCAAGAAGTGGAGGAAAAGAAGACTCGCTATGTTCTAGTTTTTAGTAAAAGTCCAAAATGATTGAACAAGAATTTTTGCTTTTTCATAACTGTCTGGCATCTATTCCGAACCTCTATATAGTTGATCCTGTTAACCTCCAAACCAATGTCCCAGTACTTTTTGAAGGCCTTCTCTTTTATTAAAATGGCTTCTTTACAAATACGATTAAATTAAGTTTTCGGTTTTTGGTTAATAGATTTCATGGAGTGAGGTATAAATGACCTCATTCCAAGTAGAATAGTTTCACTAATCGCATGTGCAGCAAAGTCGATATTCCTACCACGGAAGTTTTTGTAAATATTATTTGGACCTTCCGAGTTAGTGTAGTTATAATTCCATAGTTATTTTTTGGGAAGGGGCCTTTGGTTGGACACTGAGCCTGCGTTTCCCAGGGGCAAACAAATGAAACCACATACATTTTAGGGTGTGTGGTTAGAAATAGATCCAAGACGTGACCTTCTTGATCAGCACGGTCAGGGATTTTAGTGGAGTTTTGAACAAGTTAAGAAAGATGAAATAGACTGGAAAATAATTTAACTTGCTTCTCAATCGAAGAAGAGCACTGGAAAAGTGAAGCCATTTTTTGTTATGAACATTATGGTTGTCAACTTCCATAACAGTTAACTGTTTACTTGAATTGGGTGATCTGTATAGAAAACAGAAACGTATAATATGTTTTCCAATATGGATTTTGAGTCAAACATAATGGAAAGTTGGACTAGCAGATTTATTTTTTGACAAGAGTGTTAAAAACAATATCTTTTTTTTATGAAAATGGCGATGCCTCTTATGGGAACGAGAGAAATAAAAACAAGTAAAGCAACAGTCAGCCGGTGCAACCGACTTAGAAATACCCTGCACTTATTTGGTTCAAATTTAAGGACATATCCATAAGTCATTTTAACACCATAAAAGCTGTTATTAATTTGATCGTAAGACATAGCTAACCAAATTAACTTTATAATACTAAAAACATTCTCTAATTACACTATCTATTAAAAAATACTACAAATTCTTACTAATTTATCTATTTAAAAATATTAAAAAACAAACAAACTTGAAATAAATGAAAATATATTTATTCCAATTCAATTACAAAATGAAAAAATTCTAATTATTAAATTTTGTGATAAAAAGATAATCAAAGCATAATATATTTAATAATCCAAATTTTTAAAAATTGCAATTATTTTAAATGGTTAGTTTATATACCTAATAGAAAAGCTTATAAACGCAAAATATGCAATAAATGTATTTCTAAAATACAATTACAAATTTAGACCTTTTCATATAATTCATTTAAATATAAAAATACATTTTACATAAATGCAGCAAGTACCTTTGAACATAGCTGAACCACTACAATTAAGTCGAGATTTCGGAGACACATAGGACATAGGCAATAATATATTCTTTAGCTTCGAAATTAAACTCGACCACAACCAATTCCCATGGTACTTTCATTACTAGTAACCTAGTGTTAAATTTCATCAAAATACCGGCATTATTTTTTGAGTTATGGTGTTTTTAAGATATATGTTTGTTAGTCCTTGAACTTTTCAAGGGTTCCAGAACCCGAAATTATGGTACGATTTCGCCCATATACACAATTGGAACGTTCTATCTTAATTTTAAGTTACTAGTTTTATTAATTTCGATGATAAGTTTTTACACATTGGGGGGTCCAAAAGAGGTTCTGAACCACCACTCCAATTGATCCCAAATTAGGGGGGGACGCAAGAAATAGTAAAGAACACCCTGGGCCAAATTTGAAGCTTCTACATTTGTTTCAAGTTACTATCTTTATTTATTTCGAAAATATTCTTTAAGGTCGTATGAACTGAGTGGCTGGTACCCGACCCACTACTCCAATGGGGCCCAAATTTCAAAGACACTTACGAAATAGGAAGGGACACCCTGATACCAAATTTGGAGGTTCTATCTTCATTGGTTTCGGAATTATGCTCGTTTGGCCTAAATTCGATCAAAAAGTTCTAAGTTCTGAACCCATTGTCCAATCCCGACCTTACGCAATTCCCGATGTAGTTTCATTACTAGTAACCTACAGCACAAATTTGATGAAGATAGCGTCATAGTTGTTGAGTTATCGTGATTTTTTATATTTGTTCGTTAGCCCTGAAACCGATTAAAAGGTCCAGATTCCGAACCCATGGGCCGATTTCGCCCATATGCAATCCCCGCCGTACTTTCAGTCCTAGTAACCTACAGTTAAAATTTCATCAAGATAGCTCCATTATTTTTTGAGTTATCGTGTCTACGAACGGACGGACATGGCTATATCGACTCAGGCGGTCACGCTGATCACAAATATATATACTTTTCCATATCTAGCTCGCTTCCTTTTGGTGGTTACAAACACCATACCAAAGTACCCCTTTACCTATTCTATAGGTGTAGTGAAGATCAAATTAACACATTATCTTTATTTTAATAAAAATTAACACATTTACATTTATGTTCATATACCTAACCTATAAGTTAATATTGGAACTAAACTTCTTTTCATTATTTTTTTTCGTCACAACATTTCCTCATAATTATTTTAAACAATTAAACATAATTTTTTTATTATTTATTTTTTGTATGTACAACTGCATGATGATATTGTTAATTTTTTATGTATTATATTCAAAATATATTAAATTTCACTTAATTATTTACATTATTAGAAACTCATCATATGATAATAAACAAATTATGGCAATTAAACTATTATTTATTATATATTATTATATTATAAGTATTAAGAATATCAGAGCTACATTAATTTCTTATTTTCAATTTTTTCTTTCTCATCTTTTATTTAAACAATTTAACACAATATTTACAATAACTATTACTTATATGTGTATGTGCAAATTTAGAATAACTTTAATTTTATACAACTTTATAATCATAACTTTAATTATTTACAACATTATTTTATATCAGCAATATACTAAGCTACTGTATATACTATTGCAATTTAATTATATATTTAACAATTATTCTACTTTAAAGAAAAAAAAAAATTAATAATACTAAGAATAATAAAAAAATAATTATATATTTAAATATTATACATCTATACCGAGCACGAAATTTGAGCAATAAACACGTATTACTTCTAAACACATCGATTCAATCTGTCATCCATCAAACAAAACTAGTTTTTATTTTTTTATCTTCTCACATGGTACATATGTTTTTTTGTTTTTTATTTTTCTCTCTTAAATTTTATATATAATGTCTGATAATGGAATAAACATTTATGTTTGTTTAAATGTGAAATATATGTCAGGGGCATGCAACCTAAAATCTTTTACAAATGATAGACCAAATTTAAATGTTATGTATCTTAATGTGCAAAGTCTTCGTAATTAACTTAATGATATAGAATCCTTAATATACTCTTTCGATTACAATATTCCCATAATTATGTATATTAAGTGAGATATGGATAACTAAAACGGAAAACAAATTGTTTAACATACCTGGATATGATTCTTATTTTTGTAATAGATTGGTACCATTTGGTGGGGTTGCAGTATAAATAAATGAAAACATAGATTCTAGTTTTGTTGTAGAAGAGGAATTGAATAAAACGAATATTTTAGTACTTAAATTAAATAGCCTAAATATTAATATTATTGGAATTTATAGATCACACGAGACAGAGGTGCTTGAGTTTATTGATAAACTTGATGAAATTACATCTACCTATAAAAATTCTATCATTTTAGGAGATATTAATCTCAATCTACTAGATGTCAATAAGAATCAGGTGACAACATATACCAACACTTTGTTAAAAAATGGGTTCTTTATTTATGATAAAATTACACCTGATTATGCTACGAGAGTTAATAAAACAACTAGAACAATTATTGATCATCTTATCAGTGATTTAATCAAATATACATTTTACCTTGCCATTACTAATACCCCTCTTTCTAATCATGAAATGTTACTCGTTAGTCTAAATCTTAAACCAAAAATAGAAGAATTAAAAATATGACTGTTCTAGACTACGACAATATTAGATGATTTTTGGATTGGTCTTGAGTCATACACTGATTTGAATCTTTTTGTTGATGATCTACAAGTACTTCTAACTAAGAACACAAAAAATATTGCTAAGAAAAAAGGAAAAAACAAAAAAACTTGGATGACGACCGAAATATTAAACAAAATGAAAATCAGGGACTCTTAATATAAAATTTCTCGTAAATACAAAAATTGTACAAGGATTTTTGAACTCTATAAGAAAACTAGATCAGAGGTTAAATATTTGATTACGCAAGCTAAAAAACTCTTTTTTCCAAAGACATAAATGGCGTAACAAATGGAAAAAGTTTATGGAATTTTTATAATAAAATAATGTATAACACAGATACGTACAGACCCAACTCAGTTATCAAATCTTTAGTTATAAATAATGAAAGCATTAGTAATACATATGCTGTGGCCAATAAAATGATTTATTTTTTCGTAAATGTCACAGATGAAATCAATATTTCATCTTTACCAATAAATGTTTAATATTTAAACACTGACAGGATAATTCATAGCAAGTTTTCTTCATATCCTACGAATGCTGAAGAAATTGAACATATAATTTCTAAACTGAAGATATCAGCTGCTACAGAATATGACAAAATATCTATCAAGTTTTCTAAGAAATTCTCCTCTAAACTTTCACCAGTGCTAGCTAAACTAATAAATATTGCTTTTAAAAACTCTGTTTTCCAAAAAAGTTTGAAAAAGGCAATAGTAACACCTATATGCAAAGCTGGTGTTACATCAAGCCCATCAAACTATCGGCCAATTTCAGTGTTGATTACTTTCTCAAAAATATTTGAAAGCACAATTAAACACGGATTAAACTTCTTTGTAATTAACAATAATATCCTACACAATGAGCAATACGGTTTTGAAAACAACGCTAACACAAGCTGCATGCCTTAGTTTGACAAATTTTATAACATAAGATGATAGTAAATATGTATCTCGTGTATTTTTATATTTGCAAAAAGCGTTTGATTGTGTTGACCACCAAATACTTTTGTTGAAACTTGCAAATTTTGAATTTTCCTCTAAAGGTTTAAATTTTTTTAAATCATATCTAACTGAAAGGCTACAAAAAGTTAAAGTAGGAAATTATGGTAGTAATTTTTTAAAGATTAAAAAAGGAGCCCCAAAGGGATCCATTTTGGGACCAGATCTATTCAAGCTCTATATCGATGATATTACTCGACTAGCTCTCAAAGGTTCCTTCAAGCTATATGCCGACGATGCTGTGATAAAATACTCTTCTGTAACCGAAAATGAATTAAGGAGTGCTATTGAGTATGATCTCAAAATGATAGAGATATGGCTCACCCAACATAGGCTAAGCTTAAATATTAAAAAAACTAAGATTCTTTTACTAGGCAATAAATTATACAGCTCTGAAAATTTTCACTACAATTCTGAAGTTATCTATACTGTAGACAGTTTTAACTATTTAGGGCTAAGTATTGATAGAAAGTTAAAATGCGGGGATCATATCCAGCATATAATCAGTAAAGTGTCACCATACAAATTTATTTTATACAGGCTACGAAAGTTTTTATCGACCAATGCTCTATATCAAATATATTCGTCATTCATTTTGTCACACATTATTTATCTCAATCCTATATGGAGTGGTGCTAATCAGCAATTATTACATCAAGTTGATATCATACATAAAAAAGCAATTAAAATTTTCCATTTTTATCCTCTTAGGCACCCAACACATTTGTTATATTCGGATAGATATATAAGTTTCAATAATATATGTAAAAGAGAACTATATATAACAGCATTTAAAATAATAAATAATAAAATCAAGCATAATTTCATTCTGAATAGAATTATAAATATCCATACGCATAACACACGCAATAAATCAAACTTCTATCTTACACTGTTTAAAACTAATCAACAAAATAATAATTGCCTTTATAAATTCTTAAAACTACTCAATGAATTACCCAACGAGCTAAAACAAATTGATTCCCTAATAATCTTTAAGAAGGAGTTAAAAAAAAAAAAAATTTGAATAATAGCACATAAATAAATCATTAAAAGAGAAGTTCAATAATAAAAAGAAAATTTTTGTTTTTCTTTTCATATTTATTATACATTAAGATTAAATAATAAATTTAAATTTAAATAAATAGCTTACGAATATTGTTTACATATTGAAAAATTATGTCTTTACTAATAAAAAATCAATTACGAGATCAGAAAGCTTGTGCTACGATCTCTATAAATACCATTTTTCTTTTATTTATTTTTAAAGAAATTAAAACAATAATTTTAATATATACCTACATATGTATAACTTTTTAAATAGAAGTAAAGAAAAAAAAAAAAATAATATGTAGAATAGAGAAAAATATTTCAGGGAAAAACTGAATTATAGAAATTTAAAAATTATAAACAAAAGCAAGAGTAAGAATTTTTTCCGTTCTCTTTGTATACACGCTAATTATGCACGTTTTTTATACCCTACACCTATAGAATAGGTAAAGGGGAATATTAACTTTGGTATGGTGTTTGTAACCACCTAAAGGAAGCGAGCTAGATATGGAAAAGAATATATATTTGTGACCAGCGTGACCGCCTGAGTCGATATAGCCATGTCCGTCCGTCCTTCCGTCCGTTCGTAGACACGATAACTCAAAAAATAATGGAGCTATCTTGATGAAATTTTAACTGTAGGTTACTAGGACTGAAAGTACGGCGGGGATTGCATATGGACGAAATCGACCCATGGGTTCGGATTCTGGACCTTTTAATCGATCGAAGGGCTAACGAACATATATAAAAAAACACGATAACTTAACAACTAATGACGCTATCTTCATCAAATTTGTGCTGTAGGTTACTGGTAATGAAACTACTTCGGGGATTGCGTAAGGTCGGGATTGGACCATGGGTTCGGAACCTAGAACTTTTTGATCGAATTTTGGCCAAACGAGCATAATTCCGAAACCAATGAAGCTAGAACCTCCAAATTTGGTATCAGGGTGTCCCTTCCTATTTCCTAAGTGTCTTGGTACTTTGGGCCCCATTGGAGTAGTGGGTCGAGGACCAGCCACACATTTCTGAAGACCTTAAAGCATATCGTTAAAATTAATAAAGATAGCAACTTGAAAAACTGTAGAAGCTTCCAATATGCCACAAGGGTGTTCTTTACAATCTCTTGCGTGTTCCCCTAATTTGGGATCAATTGGAGTGGTGGTTCAGTACCCCTCTCAGACCTCTTAAGTTTTAAAAGTTCATAATCAAAATTATTAAAATTAGCAACTTAAAATTAAGATAGAACGTTCAAATTGTGTACAAGAGTTAACTAGTGCTTCAAGTACAGCGCGGACTGTATAAAGGCGAAATCAGCCCAAGGGCTTGGATTCTGGAACCTTTGAAAAGTTCAAGGGCTAACAAACATATATCTTAAAAATAGCATAACTCAAAAAATGATACCGCTATTTTGAAGAAATTTAAACTGTAGGTTACTAGTAATGAAAGTATCATGAGAATAGGTTCTGCTCGAGTTTAGTCAATGAGTTCGGATTATGGAAGCTTTTGATGGATTTGAAAAATTTGAATTATTAAATATATTATGCTTTGATTAGCTTTTTATCACAAAATTTAATAATTCAAATTTTTTAACTTTTGTAATTGATTGAAATAAATATATTTTCATTTATTTCAAGTTTTTTTGTTTTTTAATATTTTTAAATTGATATATTAGTAAGAATTTGTTATATTTTTGAATAGATAAAATAATTAGAAAATGTTTTTAGTATGAAAAAGTTAATTTCGTTAAGTCTTACGATCAAACTAATAAAAGCTTTTGTGGTGTTATAGAAACTTATGGACTTCTCATTAAATTTGAACCAAATAGGTGTAGGGTATTTCTAAGTCGGTTGCACCGACTGACTGTTTCTTTACTTGTTTCAACTAAAATTGATACCACCTTCTTAAAAAATAATAATAAAAAAAAACTAAAAGTTAAAAGTATTATTTCGATCCAAAGAACTGTATATAACTAGAATCTATATACAAATTATTTTAGTAGGTACAACCAAAAACTCGATCAAAATAAAACAAATAAACAATTACATGTAATTACAATAAAACAACAATTGCAATTGCACCAATGCTTGAAACTGAATACAAAAGAAAAATATTTATGGTATTAAAAAAATTACGTCAGAGTTTATTTTTTAAATAATGGTGTTGTTTTTATAGTATATTGAGAGTGGTGAGAATTATTAAACATCAACATCTATCGTTGGAAAGGAGATGGAAAAGATTAAAAGAAATAAAATTTCCAAAAAGAAAATTTATTTTACACTATTGTAAACAAAACAACCCGACGCGTGACATTAAAAATTTATAAAAAATTAGAGAATTTCCAAAATTATGAATATTTACTAAAAATTTTCTCAAGAAAAAAAATAATAAAAAATTTAAGTTTTATATAAGTTTTATTAGAAAAAAAAAATAATATATCAAGTTAAAAGTTTAATTATCTAAGAAATTAAAAGTAATACTTAACTAAGAAATGCCGCCAATGAAAATGCGGCAATGTGACAATGTGGTCCAAATTAAAATTTAAAAATGAAATGAAAAGAACCACCACAAATCTTAGAACATTAATAAATTTAAACAAAATATTACTGAAATTTAATTGTTTTTTTAATAATATGTTTTACCATTCCAAAAAAATCTACATATTTCGTTGATATCCTCAAATATTTCATTCGCTATTCTTTAAATTAAAAAAAAAAATAGTTCTCATTATTAAAAAAATATATAATTCAATTCCTATCCACTACTGGATGTTAGCGGTCATATTTCTTGTAAGTTGAGTTAAAATCTGGATAAAATGCTTCTGTATTAATTTCGATCCCGATTTTGATTTAATTTTCATCTTCAAGTTTGCCTTGCACGATAATCTGTACGAGCTCGTATTTTTGACCTCGCATCACATGTCCAAAATATAATGCTTTTCTTCTTTTGATATCTGTAAGAAGCTCCCGGCTTTTATTTATTCTTCGAAAGACTTTAATATTTTTGGCACGATCTACCCATGAAATTTTTAGTATATTTGGTGGTTGTCAAGTAACAAGTCTCTACTGCATATAATAAGACCAATAATACAAAGCATTTCAAAAATTTTTTTTATCTATCTATATATATAAAAATGAAAGTTTGTTTATTTGTTTGTTTGTTTGTTTGTTTGTTTGTATGTTTGTTTGTAGCGAATAGACTCCTAAACTGCCCAACCGATTTTCATGAAAATTTGTATATAGGGGTTTTTGGGTACGGAAGGAAATCGTGGCCCAAAAATTTTGCTCTAACGGACCGCCAAGTTGGGGCTGTGGTGCAAGTATTTAAACTTCTTTGTTCTAAAATGAAAACGGTTTGACCGATTGACTTAAAATTTTGTATACGTGTTGCTCTTTGAGAATTGAGTAGACACTATTAACAGTTTTGGAATTTGTTAACCCATGTCGGGCCGACGGGTGGTCAAAAAAAATTTTGGGTCCAAATTTTGTTCGATTTTACGAAATTGTGCTTTGGCTTTAAAGAAAGCCCCAAAAAAAATTTTGTTGAGTTCCATTAACCCATTGCGGCCCAACAGCTTTTTATAGGTTTTTTCAATACTTTACTCTAAATTCGAAACGGTTTGACCGATTGACTTCAAATTTTGTATACGTGATGTTCTTTGAGAATTGAGAAGACATTATTAACAGTTTTGGAATTTGTTAACCCATGTCGGGCCGACGGGTGTTCAAAAAAAAATTTTGGGTCCAAATTTTGTCCGATTTTACGAAATTCTGCTTTGGCATTAAAGAAAGCCCCAAAAAAAATATTGTTGAGTTCCATTAACCCATTGCGGCCTAACAGCTTTTTATAGGTTTTTTCAATACTTTACTCTAAATTCGAAACGGTTTGAGCAATTGATTTCAAATTTTGTATACGTGATGCTCCTTGAGAATTGAGTAGACACTATTAACAGTTTTGGAACTTATTAACCCATGTCGGGCCGACAGGTGGTCAAAAAAAAATTTGGCTTCAAATTTTGTCCGATTTTATGATAATTCTGCTTTGGCTAAATAGAAAACCCACAAAAAAATTTTATTGACTAGCATTAACCCATTAGGGCCCAACAGCTTTTTATAGGTTTTTTCAATACCTAACTCTAAATTAAAAACGGTTTGACCGATTTTCTTCAAATTTTGTATACGTGCTCCCCTGTGAGAATTGAGTTGACACTATTAACAGATGTGGAATTTGTTAACCCATGTCGGCCCGACTGTTGGTCAAAATAATTTTGGAAGATAATATTGTCAAAATTTTCGAAGTACTGCTTTGACTAAAAAGAAAGCCTCAAAAAATTTTGTTGAGTGATTTGGAAGCAAATTACGTCCATTTTTGCGTAATACTGCTTTGCCCAAAGAAAAAGTGTAGTTCCGTTAACCCAGTGGGGCACAGTGGTTTTTAATAGATTTTTGCGTTACTTAACTCTAAATTAGAAACGATTTGACCGGTTTACCTCAAATTTTATATGTGTAAAACAACTTGAAAATAGAGTTGAGTCTGCTAACAGTCGGTCCTACGATTTTTCAAATTTGCTTTCATTCATTTTAAAATTTACGTGTGTAAACCGAGGGTAATTTTTGTGTTAACTTTTTGCAGTAACATCAACTTCAATTAAACCTCCATTGAGAGGCGCAGCAACGCGCACCGGGTATTAGCTAGTAATTAATAAAATGATCTTCTCGCTTTTTCAATATTATTTTATTTCTTGCTCCCATGTCCACTGCTTATTTAGCCAACACTTAAGATAATTATAGCTACCAATATGTTCAATTGGAAGATGGTCGACTGTAACTGTAGATTCTCTTGTATCCATTCTTTATTTAAACCAAAATTGTGTCTTATGTTTGGGTACATGCGATTGTGGAGTTAAATCTTGTAAAGACTCACTAAACTTATCAGTCTATAGTCGTTGTATGATTTAGTGTTAATTTTATTTAGTAGAGTGATAAATTTTGATAAAAGCCAATCTGAAGGAAAAATACCGGTATCATATACCCTGTTGCAGATATTGTGCAACACATCTATCTTTTAGTCATCAATTAATTTAATTATTTCTGTTGTTACGTCATCGAACATTATAGCCTTTTTTTCCATTTTACAATGCTTTTAAAATTTCGTCCTAATTTATGTAGGGCCGGACAATTGTATAAACGACTTACTAGTATTCTGTGGCCAGGTCGGGTCCGAACATAAGATTTCTCATACACTTTTCTTTTTTTTTTGCGACGTAAAATAATTTCACCATAATTGACATTTGATGGTTTTGTCTTTTAGCTTTTTTACGTCGTTTTTAAAATTCCGTCAGTTAAAGTGCGAGCTTTTTTTAGCTTTTTATAGCTTATATTTTTAGCTAAGAGAAAGCTGGGGTTTGACGGAATATCTGCTCTATAATAAGTACTTATATTTTTTATTTATTTATTTATTTATTAGTTTTAGATAACTTTACAAAATACGTAGTTTAGATAATTTATCGATATTAAAATATTTAAAAAATTTAAATTAAAATATTTAAAAAATTTAAATTATTTACCAAAGTTTAAAATATTTACAAAAATTCAAAAAGAAAAAACAATCATTTTACAAGATTAACTAATTTTCAAATTTCATTTACAAGGTTCATCTATATGCATATTTTTTAAAATAATTCTTTAAATAAAAGGTTTTTAAATCTTATTAAGTTTGTCACTTGTTTAATGTGTTCCGGTAGATCGTTAAAAAGTTGCATTCCTTTGTACAATAGGCTATTTTGCGATCTTGTTCTTCTATAAAGTGGGAGCCTAAAATCACCTACATTTCTTAAATTATAATAGCCCCCAACATAACTCAAATTTTTTTGAAGATATATTAGTAAGAATCCATTTTTCACGTTGAATATTAGTCTTTGCTTAATTGACATTAAGTTTAGTTGCTTTAAACGTTCTTCGCTATTTCTATACACATTATTTCTTAATATTATTCTTGTTGCCCTATTTTGGAGTACTTGAAGTCTTTTTCTTTTCTCTTCGTTACAAATGAATAGAACAGACGAACAATAATCAATATGTGGCATTATTATACTGTTATACAGCATTTTTGCACAATTATTCGAAATTTTGTTTCTTATTCTTGCCAGGAAACTTATTTTTTTAGCTATTTTTTACAAATCATGTTAGCATGTTCATTAAATTTTAATTCATTATCTACTAAAACACCTAGGTACTTCACATCATTAACACATTCTATTAATTCATTTTTAATATTTATATTTACAATCGCTCCTCTTCCATTCACACACATACTTTTCGTTTTCGATACATTCAGTTTCAATTTATTTTTGCACAGCCATTCAAAAAGGTTCCTTCCGTCCTCATTCATTTGATTTTCCGCTATTGATACATCCTTACTAACTATATATATTAAAGTATCATCAGCAAACAAGCAAACTTTTGAAAATTTTAGCGAACTTTTAATGTAATTTTTAATATAATAAAAAAAGTTATATGCTTAATTGAAAACCTAAAATCTGTGTTAACTAAAATTAATTTGATATCCGGGGAGATTTCCAAGTATACATTTTTCTAAAGCCTACCTTTGAAACTGCGCGGTGTTTCTTTGGGTAGTGTGCGATTTTAACACACTAAAACCACACTCTTTTTTAGCCAAATTTTATTAGGAAACCTTTGAAACAAATGTACAGTTTCGCTACAGGGATGGGGATATGAAAGGAAGTGGGAATATGGTGGAAGTTGTTTGAGATTATGAGAGATGGGGAAAATTGGATGGGATATTTAGAAGAAAGATATTAATGTTCTTCTTAAATTTAGCTAAATCGTACACATATACATTATCAATTTTGGGAAACATATTTTTTTTTTTTTTTTTTTTTTTTTACGAGGGAATGGAACGCTCGAAAGCCACCCATTGAAACTATGCGGTGTTTCTTTGGGTAGTGTATGATTTTAACACACCAAAACCACACCCTTTTTGAACCAAACTTTAGGAGGGAACCTGTAATACAAATGTACAGTTTGGTTACAGGGATGAGGATATGGAAGGATTTAGGATTATGGTGGAAGTTATTTGGAATATTTGGATTATGGGGGATGGGGAAAATTGGATGGGATATTTAGAAGAAAGATGTTAATGTTCTTCTTAAATTTGTTCAAATCGTACATATATACATTATCAACTTTGGGGAACACATTTGATGGAATATCGTTCCATAAACGAGAAGAGCGCATGACAAACGAATTTCCATAAGCCGTGTTACGCCATCTAGCTATTTCAACTGTGTAGGGATGAGCATCTGTTGCCCTCCTTGTTTCCCTTTGGAAAATCTTGAATGGAGGCATAAGTTGTTTGATTTCTTTAGAACAGGTGTTAGTCCCTACAAGATATCTATAAAACAAGGTCAGTGACCCAACAGTGCGACGATGGCTGAGTGGAGTGAGCGTTGAGGTAACACTGGGATCATTTATAAGACGAATAGCTCTGTTTTGCACTTTATCGAGATATCCCAGCGCCGTAATGGGAGCACCAGCCCAAATATGTGCATTATACTCCATTTTCGGCCTAATATAAGTTTTGTAGATATTGAGGAGATCAGAGGATGAGAAGTAAGTTTTGCATCGATACAAGAAACCCAAACATTTAGCAGCGTCCTTAGCTACTCCAAAAATATGATTTGACCAAGTCAATTTTTGGTTTAGCTCAATCCCCAAAATGTTTAGGTCTTCCGTATGCTGCAAAGCCTCTCCTTGAAAAGAAAGGTTTGGAATAGTTGTTGCTATTTTTCGCGAGACTAGACAGCATTGGGTTTTTTTGGTGTTGAAGTCAACTCTGTTGATTTCACCCCATTTTTGGATTTTAATTAAATCTTTGTTTAATTCACTTATAGTGAAATTTTTTGCTGTTGAGTTAATCTGATGATTAATGTTACAGCGGCTATGAAATTCATAGGAAGCAACAAGGGTACTGTCGTCTGCGAAGCTATGCATTGGATTGGAGGTTATTGATAGTAGGTCATTTATAAATATTAGAAAAAGGCTGGGGGATAAAACAGATCCCTGAGGGACACCAGCATTTATTTTGAAATCTTTGGATGAATATCCATCGACAAGAACACGAATCGTGCGATTCGAAAGGAAATCTCCAATCCATTTAACGAAAACCCTACCTAGACCTAAAGCTTTGCATTTTGCCAATAAAGCATCATGCCAAACTCGATCGAAAGCTTTAGAAATATCCAAAGCCACAACATCAGACTCACCAGAATGGTGAAGACTGATATTGAGCTTTTCGCACAGGTAAGTCATGAGATCACCAGTTGAACGACGGGCTCTGAACCCGTATTGTCGATCATGAAGCAAACCTTTACGATCTAGATATTTCAAAAGCTTATAATTTATAACTTTTTCCATTACTTTGGATAGGACCGAAGTAATAGCAATAGGTCGGTAGTTAGAGGGATCGCTTTTATCGCCTTTTTTAGGAATTGGAAAAACATGAGCAACCTTCCATTGGGTAGGATGAATACCCGAAGTGAAGGAAAGATGGAAAAGGTTGCGCAGAGGTTTTGAAATGGAAGTATATGTGTTTTTGAGGACGGTAGTTGTAATACCGTCCGGACCGGCTGATTTTCTTGTATCAAGGTTCTTCAAGATTTTCATCACTGCTCGCGTCCTAAAGTATATTCTACCAAAGGAGCAGCCAACTTCTGGAATAGATGGAGGTCTTTGAGTTGACTGAGGCAGTGATGAGTTAGAAGCGAACTGTTTGCCAAACAAATTCGCTTTTTCTTTTGAATCTGATACGATGTGGTTGTTTATATCAACAAGTGGAGGAAAAGAAGACCCGCTATTGTCCTCTTTTAGATTTTTTGCAAAAGTCCAAAAGGACTTGCTATTCTTTGGCATGTGTATGAGTTTTCGTTTCAACTTTTGGTTGAACAAGAATTTTTGCTTGTTGATAACTCTCTTACATCTGTTTCGAACCACTATATAGTTGGTCCTGTGAGCCTCTAAACCACTGTCCCGGTACTTTTTGAAGGCCTCCTCTTTTTTTAGAATGGCTTCTTTACAAATGCGATTAAACCAAGTTTTGGGTTTCCGTTTGATAGATTTCATGGAGTGAGGTATAAATAATCTCATTCCAAGTAAAATAGTTTCACTAATCGCATTTGCAGCAAAGTCAACATTCCTACCACGGAAGCACAGTGACCAATCAAAGGTTTTGTAAAAATTGTTCAGACCTTCCCAGTTGGCATGGTTATAACGCCATACCAGTTTTTTGGGAAGGGACCTTTGATTGGACACTGAGCCTGCCCGGAAGCTTGTATTGACCAAACAGTGATCAGAGCCCCCCAGGGGGCAACCAACTGAAACCACATACTTTTCAGGGTGTGTGGTTAGAAACAGATCCAAGAGGTGACCTTCTTGATCAGCACGGTCGGGGATTCTAGTGGGATTTTTGACAAGTTGAGAAAGGTGGAATAGAGTAGAAAATAATTCAACTTGTTTCCCAATCGAGTTTTGACTCGGAGAAGAGGTACTGGAAAAGTGAAGCCAGTCTTTGTTATGAACATTAAAATCCCCCGCCAGAACAATTTCGGTCTCAGGAAAACAATCGAGAATTTCGTTGATCTGGTTTGAAAGGTTTTCAATTTCCATAACAGTTTCTTGTTCACTTGAATTGGGTGATCTGTATAGAAAACAGAAATGTATAACATGCTTTTCAACATGGATTTTGACCCAAACGTAATTGAAAGTTGGGCTTGAAGATTTATATTTGTCAAGAGTGTTAAAAGCAATGTCTTTTTTTATGTAGATGGCGATGCCTCTTTTGGGAACGAAGTGTGAAATGAGTAAGTAGCCGTTAATATCGAAGTTAACATTGTGGCTACTAACTTGCGTTTCACATAGAGCAAGGATTGCTGGTTTAGTTAAATTAAGATGACCTTCAACGGCATGGAAGTTCGTTTGCAAACCGCGAATATTACAAAAATTGAGGTTAAAGTTGACAATTTTGCTAGAAATTAGAAAAAAAAAAAAAAAATGCTTATTTATGTACGATTTTATCAACCTAACGACAACACCTTTTGAAAAAAAAAAGAAAATAAAATTTACAAAAAAACTTAAAGTTTAAAATTTAAAAGTCTTATTTAAAAGTCTTATTTCGAGTGAGAAAATGGTTTATAACTACGTCCAACAGTTTTTAACTTGCACGATATAGAATCTATATAGAAACTATATGTGCCCTTATTGTAGTAGGTACAACCAAAAACTCAAACAAAATAAAACAAATACACAATTACATCTAATTAAAAACGAGGAAGAGTGTGGTAGAGTAGACTATGTCAACTCTGGGATACCCGTATGACCGTTATATAAACATTATATCATTTTTAAACATTAATTACTTTTGGCAAAATTTCAAACATACGAGCTTTATTAGCTGTAGTTTAATGCTCATATAAAAGAAGGAGTTGTATGGCAGCTACTCGAACCCTCTGCAGTAGACCAACCAAATTTTGCAGTAACTTTGCCCATTACACTAAACTATTTTTGGCAAAATTTCAAAGACCCAGCTTCAATAGGTATAGAGTAATGCTCATATAAAATAAGAAGTTGTATGGCAGCTACTCGAACCCACTGCAGTAGACCAACCAAATTTTGCAGAAACTTTGGCCATAAAACTAAACTACTTTTGGCAAAATTTCAGACACGCAGCTGTAATAGGTACAGAGAAATCCTCATATAAAAAAAGAAGTTGTATGGCAGCTACCCGAACCCATGGACCGAAACGGCTGGATTTAAATAGCGATGACGGCTATTGCAAAAAAACGGATTTGCGAAAATTTCAAGATCCTAGCTCCTTTCGTTTTTGAGTTATCGTGGTGACGGACGGACAGACGGACGGACAGACGGACAGACGGACGGACAGACGGACAGACGGACAGACGGACGGACGGACATACATAGCTAAATCGATTTATTTTTCGATTCTGATCTGATCCATACACTTGAGTCTATATCTACCCCCTCTCCTTCTCTGCGTCACAAACGTAATGGCAAATTTATTATACCCTTTGGCTATATAGTCATACGGGTATAATAAACCTTTGTAATTGTGGTAATATTTAAAAATAAAATACAAAAACAAAATAGAAATTTAAAAAATTATTAGACATATACCATCAAAATTTATTAATTAAGTTACGGTGTTTTTATGATGGTATATTGAGAGTGGAGAGAGTTATTATAGTTATTAGAAACATTAACATCTATCAACGGGAAGGAGAGAGATGGAAATATTGTTTTGTTTACCACTAGGGGAAGATTAAAAGAAGTATTACTTCCAAAAAAAAAAATAATTATTTTAATTTAGTTTAGTGTAAACAAAACAAACCGGCGCGTGACGTGAATTTTATAAATATTTGAATATTTTTATATAAAAAAGAATTTATTATTAATTAATTAATAAAAGAAAGAAAAATTTAAAATTTATAAAAAAAAATTATAATAATAAAAGTAAAAAAAAAAGAAAAAAGAATTTAGTGAATGTAAAATTGTTCTATAGTTAAAAATTAATAAATCAAATAAATTTAAAAGAATAATACTTATCTATGAAATGCCGCCATTGGAAATGCGGCAATGTGGTCCAAACAAATTCACACAAAACTTTTCAATTTGGTGATATATGGTTCCATAGAGGTGATGAGCGCATGATAAATGATTTCCATAAGCCATGTTACGCCATCTGGTTATCTAGACTGTGTAGGGATGAGCATCTGTTGCCTTCCCTGTTTTCTGCTGGAAAATCTTGAGTGGAGGCATAACAGGTGTTAGTAACAATATATCTATAAAAGAAGGTCAGTGATCCAACAGTGCGCCGATGGCTAAGTGGAGTGAGCGTTGAGGTAACACTGGAATCATTTATAAGACCACAAGAGGCATTATACACCATTTATATATAGCTTCAAAACCACTATCCCGGTACCTTTTGAAGGCTTCTTCTTGTTTTAGAATGGCTTCTTTGCAAATGTGTTTAAACCAAGTTTTGGGTTTCCGCTTAATAGATTTCATGGAGGGAGGTATAAATAATCTCATTTCAAGTAGAATAGTTTCACTAATTGCATTTGCCGCAAAGTCGACATTCCTACCACGGATTCACAAGGACCAATCAAAGGTTTTGTAAAAATTGTTTAGACCTTCCTAGTCATCATGGTTATAGCGCTATACTAAGTTTTTGGGAAGGGGGCTTTTGTTTGATACTGAGTATGTCTGGTAGCTTGTGTTGACCAAACAGTGATCAGAGCCTCTAGGGGACAACCATTTGAAACCACATACTTTTCAGGGTGTATGGTTGGAAACAGATTCAAGAGACCTTCTTGATCAGCACTGTGGCGGATTATAGTGGGATTTTTAACAAGTTAAGAATGGTGGAATAGAGTGGAAAATAACTCAACTTGTTTCCCAATCAAGTTTAGACTAGGAGAAAAGCAAATGGAAAGTGAAGCCAGTCCTTGTTATGAACATTAAAACCACCCGCCAGAACAATTTCAGTTTCAGGATAACAATCGGAAATTTCATTGATCTGGTTTGAAAGGTTTTCAATTTCCATTACAGTTTCCTGTTCTCTTGAATTGGGTGATCTGTATAGAAAACAGAAATGTATAACAAGCTTTCTAACATGGATTTTAACTCAAACGTAATTGAAAAATGTGCTGGAAGATTTATATTTGACAAAGGTGTTAAAAGCAATGTGTTTTTTTATGTAGCTAGCGATGCCTCTTTTGGGAACGAAGTGTGAAGTAGGTGAGTAGCCGTTAATATCAAAGTTAACATTGTGACCACTAACTTGAGTTTCACATAGAGCTAGGACTGCTTGTTTAATTGAATTTATATGCTCTCAGCGGCATGGAAGTTCGTTTATAAACCGCGAATATTACAAAAATTAACGTTAAGTTGGAAAACTTTGTTATGAAATTAGCAAAAATAGAGAATCACAAAATCATAAAAAAAAAAAAATCTAAGAGCAAAATTAAAATTATAAATTAAAATTAAGGTAAATTGACAAACATCTGTTTAAAAAATATAAAAGAATAAAAGTCTTACTTAGAGCGAGATATCGGCTTATAACTACTTCCAACAGTTTTTAACTTGCACGATATAGAATCTATATAGAAACTATATGTGCCCTTATTGTTGCAAGTACAACCAAAAACTCAATCAAAATAATACATATATACAAATAAATCTAATTACTAATAAAACAACATTTGTAATTGTAGAAAATCAAAAGAATTATATAAAAAAAAAATATTATTAAAGTATTAAATAATATTAATTTAATTAAAAAATTACGGTATTGTTTTGATGGTATTCTGAGAGTGAGAGTTTTTTTTTTAGTCATTCACATCTATCCATGGGAAGCAGAGAGATGAATAAATTGTTTTGTGTACCACTAGGAGAAAATTAAAAGAATGATTATTTCCAAAAACAAAATCATTTTAATTTCATATAAACAAAACAATACGACGCGTGATATTTAAAAATTTATAAAGAATTCAAAAAAAAAATGTAAAATTAAATTAAGTTAAGTTAAGTTAAAAAAAAAAATTAAATAAAACTAGTACCTAGAATAAAACAAGTCATGAAATTTTTAATTTTTTTTTTGGTATATTAATAAAACAAAAAAAAAAAAAAAGTAAAAACAAAAATAAATTTAATTTATTTGCTGATTGTATCATTATTTTATACCCTGCACCTATGGTAAAGGGGTATCTTAAATTTGGTATGGTATTTGTAACCACCTGAAAGAAGCGAGCTAGATATGGATAAGTAATATATTTGTGATCTGCGTGACCCCTTTAGTCGATAAAGCCATGTCTGTCCGTCCGTAGGAACGATAACTCAAAACATAATGGAGCTATCTTGAATTACAAAATTACATATATAAAATTTTATCCAATTCAATAAAATTTTACACACATGCAGCAAGTACTTCTTTTTAGTTACGTCTTTGAAACTATGTGGATGGTCCCCGACCCACTACTCAAATTGATCCTAAATGTGCAGCACTCTAAGGACATAGTAAGAGGAACACTGATACCAAATTTGAAGGTTTTATCTTCATTGGTTTCGGAATTGTGCTTGTTTGGCCTAAATTTGATCAAAAACTTCTAGGATCCGAACCCTTGGTCTCGATCGGACGCAGTCCCCGCCCTTGTCTCATTACTAGTAACGTACACCACAATTCATGATTGTAGCTCCATTACTTGATGAGTTATCCTTATTTGTTTTATATGTTCCTTGGCCCTTAGAACAATTAAAAGGTCCAGAACCCGAAACCATGGGCCAATTTCCCCATATGCAATCCCCGCCGTATTTTAAGTCCTAATAACCAACTATTGTTGAATGATTTAGTATCCCTGATTAATTATTTCAATTTTAAATAATTTAATTAACTTATATTTTAATGTTTTATATAATTAAACTCAAAGTTATTCGAAAGAAATATTAATATTAATTTCATTAGCTTTTTATCACAAAAATTTCATAATCAAAATATTCAATAAATGTATTTCTAAAATACAATGACAAATTTAGAACTTTTCATATGAATTTTCAAAAATTGGAACTAATTGGAGTAGTGGATCGGGGACCATTCACATAGTTTCGAAGACCTTAGAGTTTCAAATTTGGCACAAGGTTGTTCTTTAATATTTCTTACGTGTTTCCTTAATTAATGACTTAATGGGGGTGGTGGTTCAGGTAACTATCTTAGACCTCCAAATGTTTAAAGGCTTATCCAAATTAATAAAAATAGTTACTTAAAATTAAGATAGAATTTTCCAATTGTGTACAAGGGTTAGCTGGTATTGAAGGTATGACGGGGACTGCATATGGGTGAAACCGTACCATGGTTTCGGGTATCTATATCGTTTTCAAACATAATATCTTAAAAACACCATAACTCAATAACTAATGACACTATTTTGATGAAATTTAAACTCTAGGTTACTAGTAATGAAAGTATTACGGGAATTGGCTCTGGTCGAGTTTGGACAATGAGTTCGGATTCTAGAACTCTTGATCCAATTGAGGTCAAACGAGTGTAATTAAATATTTTTGAATAGATAAAGTAATTAAAAAATGCAGAGAGATGAATAAATTGTTTTGTGTACCACTAGGAGAAAATTAAAAGAATGATTATTTCCAAAAACAAAATCATTTTAATTTCATATAAACAAAACAATACGACGCGTGATATTTAAAAATTTATAAAGAATTCAAAAAAAAAATGTAAAATTAAATTAAGTTAAGTTAAGTTAAAAAAAAAAATTAAATAAAACTAGTACCTAGAATAAAACAAGTCATGAAATTTTTAATTTTTTTTTTGGTATATTAATAAAACAAAAAAAAAAAAAAAGTAAAAACAAAAATAAATTTAATTTATTTGCTGATTGTATCATTATTTTATACCCTGCACCTATGGTAAAGGGGTATCTTAAATTTGGTATGGTATTTGTAACCACCTGAAAGAAGCGAGCTAGATATGGATAAGTGATATATTTGTGATCTGCGTGACCCCTTTAGTCGATAAAGCCATGTCTGTCCGTCCGTAGGAACGATAACTCAAAACATAATGGAGCTATCTTGAATTACAAAATTACATATATAAAATTTTATCCAATTCAATAAAATTTTACACACATGCAGCAAGTACTTCTTTTTAGTTACGTCTTTGAAACTATGTGGATGGTCCCCGACCCACTACTCAAATTGATCCTAAATGTGCAGCACTCTAAGGACATAGTAAGAGGAACACTGATACCAAATTTGAAGGTTTTATCTTCATTGGTTTCGGAATTGTGCTTGTTTGGCCTAAATTTGATCAAAAACTTCTAGGATCCGAACCCTTGGTCTCGATCGGACGCAGTCCCCGCCCTTGTCTCATTACTAGTAACGTACACCACAATTCATGATTGTAGCTCCATTACTTGATGAGTTATCCTTATTTGTTTTATATGTTCCTTGGCCCTTAGAACAATTAAAAGGTCCAGAACCCGAAACCATGGGCCAATTTCCCCATATGCAATCCCCGCCGTATTTTAAGTCCTAATAACCAACTATTGTTGAATGATTTAGTATCCCTGATTAATTATTTCAATTTTAAATAATTTAATTAACTTATATTTTAATGTTTTATATAATTAAACTCAAAGTTATTCGAAAGAAATATTAATATTAATTTCATTAGCTTTTTATCACAAAAATTTCATAATCAAAATATTCAATAAATGTATTTCTAAAATACAATGACAAATTTAGAACTTTTCATATGAATTTTCAAAAATTGGAACTAATTGGAGTAGTGGATCGGGGACCATTCACATAGTTTCGAAGACCTTAGAGTTTCAAATTTGGCACAAGGTTGTTCTTTAATATTTCTTACGTGTTTCCTTAATTAATGACTTAATGGGGGTGGTGGTTCAGGTAACTATCTTAGACCTCCAAATGTTTAAAGGCTTATCCAAATTAATAAAAATAGTTACTTAAAATTAAGATAGAATTTTCCAATTGTGTACAAGGGTTAGCTGGTATTGAAGGTATGACGGGGACTGCATATGGGTGAAACCGTACCATGGTTTCGGGTATCTATATCGTTTTCAAACATAATATCTTAAAAACACCATAACTCAATAACTAATGACACTATTTTGATGAAATTTAAACTCTAGGTTACTAGTAATGAAAGTATTACGGGAATTGGCTCTGGTCGAGTTTGGACAATGAGTTCGGATTCTAGAACTCTTGATCCAATTGAGGTCAAACGAGTGTAATTAAATATTTTTGAATAGATAAAGTAATTAAAAAATGCAGAGAGATGAATAAATTGTTTTGTGTACCACTAGGAGAAAATTAAAAGAATGATTATTTCCAAAAACAAAATCATTTTAATTTCATATAAACAAAACAATACGACGCGTGATATTTAAAAATTTATAAAGAATTCAAAAAAAAAATGTAAAATTAAATTAAGTTAAGTTAAGTTAAAAAAAAAAATTAAATAAAACTAGTACCTAGAATAAAACAAGTCATGAAATTTTTAATTTTTTTTTTGGTATATTAATAAAACAAAAAAAAAAAAAAAGTAAAAACAAAAATAAATTTAATTTATTTGCTGATTGTATCATTATTTTATACCCTGCACCTATGGTAAAGGGGTATCTTAAATTTGGTATGGTATTTGTAACCACCTGAAAGAAGCGAGCTAGATATGGATAAGTGATATATTTGTGATCTGCGTGACCCCTTTAGTCGATAAAGCCATGTCTGTCCGTCCGTAGGAACGATAACTCAAAACATAATGGAGCTATCTTGAATTACAAAATTACATATATAAAATTTTATCCAATTCAATAAAATTTTACACACATGCAGCAAGTACTTCTTTTTAGTTACGTCTTTGAAACTATGTGGATGGTCCCCGACCCACTACTCAAATTGATCCTAAATGTGCAGCACTCTAAGGACATAGTAAGAGGAACACTGATACCAAATTTGAAGGTTTTATCTTCATTGGTTTCGGAATTGTGCTTGTTTGGCCTAAATTTGATCAAAAACTTCTAGGATCCGAACCCTTGGTCTCGATCGGACGCAGTCCCCGCCCTTGTCTCATTACTAGTAACGTACACCACAATTCATGATTGTAGCTCCATTACTTGATGAGTTATCCTTATTTGTTTTATATGTTCCTTGGCCCTTAGAACAATTAAAAGGTCCAGAACCCGAAACCATGGGCCAATTTCCCCATATGCAATCCCCGCCGTATTTTAAGTCCTAATAACCAACTATTGTTGAATGATTTAGTATCCCTGATTAATTATTTCAATTTTAAATAATTTAATTAACTTATATTTTAATGTTTTATATAATTAAACTCAAAGTTATTCGAAAGAAATATTAATATTAATTTCATTAGCTTTTTATCACAAAAATTTCATAATCAAAATATTCAATAAATGTATTTCTAAAATACAATGACAAATTTAGAACTTTTCATATGAATTTTCAAAAATTGGAACTAATTGGAGTAGTGGATCGGGGACCATTCACATAGTTTCGAAGACCTTAGAGTTTCAAATTTGGCACAAGGTTGTTCTTTAATATTTCTTACGTGTTTCCTTAATTAATGACTTAATGGGGGTGGTGGTTCAGGTAACTATCTTAGACCTCCAAATGTTTAAAGGCTTATCCAAATTAATAAAAATAGTTACTTAAAATTAAGATAGAATTTTCCAATTGTGTACAAGGGTTAGCTGGTATTGAAGGTATGACGGGGACTGCATATGGGTGAAACCGTACCATGGTTTCGGGTATCTATATCGTTTTCAAACATAATATCTTAAAAACACCATAACTCAATAACTAATGACACTATTTTGATGAAATTTAAACTCTAGGTTACTAGTAATGAAAGTATTACGGGAATTGGCTCTGGTCGAGTTTGGACAATGAGTACGGATTCTAGAACTCTTGATCCAATTGAGGTCAAACGAGTGTAATTAAATATTTTTGAATAGATAAAGTAATTAGAAAATGTTTTTATTTTTACTAATGAAAGCTTCTGTGGTTTTAAGATGGACTTCTCATTAAATTTGAACCAAATAGGTGTAGGATATTTTTGAGTCGACTGACTGTTTGTTTACTTGTTTCTAATTACTTGAACTATATTAAAATTGATACTTAATTTAAATAAGCAATAATAACTTTTTTAATTTTATATTTTTATTTTATGCTGATATTATTAAAAGTGTATTAACGTTCTTAGTAACAATAACAAAAACAAATGAAAATAATAAAATTATTTGAATATTTTGTTAATTGTATCTTATTATGCCCTACACCTATGAAATAGGAAAAGGGTATATTAACTTTGGTATGGTGTTTGTAATCACCTACACGAAGTAAGCTAGATATGGAAAAGTAATATATTTGTGATCAGGGTGACCTTCTGAGTTGAAATAGCCATGTACGTCTGTCCGTCCGTCCATGAGTAATGAAACTGTGGTGGGGATTGCGTAAGATCGAGATCGCACCATGGTTTCGGATCCTAGAATTTTTTGATCGAATCTAGGCTAAACGAGTATAATTCCGAAACCAAAAAAGATAGAACCTCCAAGTTTGGTATAAGGGGGTCTCTTAACATTCCCTTAGTGTCCTCGAAATTTGTAATCAATTGGAGTGGTCGGTTGGGGACCATCCACACGGTTCCGAAGACCTTAAAGCATTTTATCGAAAATAACAAAGATAGTAACTTCAAACAAATGAAGAAGCTTCAAATTTAGAACATGGGTGTTCTTTACTATTTCCTACGTGATCCCCTAGTTGAGGATCAATTCAGGTACCTTACTTAGATCTGCCAAGGTTTAAAAGCTTATCATTGAAATTAATAAAATTAGTAACTTAAAATTAAAATAGAACGTTACAATTGTGTACAAGGGTCAACTAGTATTGAAAGTATGACAGGGACTGCATATGGGCAGCATCTTACCATGGTTTTGGTTTCGGGAACCTTGAAAAGTTCAAGGGTTAACCAACATTTATTTAAAAGATACCATAACCCAAAAACTAATGACACTAATTTGATGAAATTTAAACTCGAGGTTACTAGTAATGAAAGTACCGCGGGTATTGGTTCTGGTAGAGATCGGACAATGATTTCGGATTCTAGAAGATTTTGGTCGAATTGAATAAAATTTTGTAACCAAAGAAGATAGAACCGTAAAATTTAAATTTGGTATAATGCTGATTTTTCCTTTTTCCTTTGTGTTCCCGAAATTTAGATTTAGTTGTATTGGTTGTTCAGGTGCCTAAGAAATCCCAAAATTAATAAGCTTAGCTTCGAAGTTAATGAAGATAGAAACTTCAAGTTTGAGATACTATTTCCTATTTCCGTTCTTATTTAACACTTTAATATTTTTCAAAGGCTAAGAATTTTATAATATATATAAATATAAATTAAAAACAAAGTATTTTTTTAATAATTAAGAAATTGTGTATGATACTTAATTTGTATTCAAAGGTACTTGCTGCATGTATGTAAAATTAGTCTTTATATTTAAACGAATTATATGAAAAGTTCTAAATTTCTTATTGTATTTAAGAAATATAATTTATTGCATATTTTGCATTTATAAGCTTTCCTAATAGCTACATATACTAAGAATTTATTTTTTCAATTTTGAAAAATTTGAATTATTAAATTTTGTGATAAAATGGTTATTAAATTTATCGAATTTTGTAACTGAATGTATTCAACATTTATTTCAAGTTTTTTTTCTTTTCAATATTTTTAAATAGATAAATTAGTAAGAATTTTTAATATTTTTGAATAGATAAAATAATTAGAAAATGTTTTTAGTATGAAAAAGTTAATTTCGTTAGGTCTTACGATCAAACTAATAAAAGCTTTTGTGGTGTTATAGAAACTTATGGACTTCTCATTAAATTTGAACCAAATAGGTGTACGGTATTTCTAAGTCAGTTGCAACGAATGACTGTTTCTTTACTTGTTTTTATTAATTATATTACTAAATGATACTTAAATATATTCTATTAAAAGTGATACTCAATTTTTAAACAAAATTAAATTTTATTTAAATTAACTAACTTAAAACATTTTAAAAATTGTTAATAAATTATTTTTACTTCAATCTATAATTTTATCAGTCTGTCTCTGACACTGAGATTGATTAGTACTCTCCACTTAAAACACATTTTCACATAAAACTCATATTTCATATATATATATATATAAAGGAAAATAACAGCTAACAATTGCAAATAAACGTGGCATCAATAGTCTGTCGATTAATGACGATGTCCAACAAATTAAAAAAGCCCATATTATGGAGGAAAATAATTATGTAAATAGGTTTGGACCGCTGAGCCAATTAATTAATAATGATGTTACTGCGGAAACGTCTGAATTACACACTATTAAAAAGGAAACAAAACCGCCACCAATCAACATAATCAAGAAAACTAATAATGCAATTCGTAAGCACATGCAAACTCTTGGCATTGAGAACTACACAATAAAAAATTGCAGCATAAGCACTAAGATTTTCTCCAATTCAAATGATGAATTTAATAAATTGTACACAGCTCTGAAAGAATATAATTCCAAAGAAATTGATTCCAACAAAATATGGAAATTATTTACACACTCTTAACGTGATGATAAACCAACAAAATTTGTATTATACGGGCTTGACAGCTCCATAGATAAAAATTAGCTTCTCCCAGAACTTAAAAACTTTAATATTGACTGCCTAGATATCAAACCAATGATAATTAAAAATGCACGCTATTTGCAACAACAAAACTTTTTAATCTATGTAAAAAAAAACACTATTAAATTGAATGAGATTCGTTCCAAAATAAAGGCAATATTCCACAAAATTGTCAAATGGGAATATTACAACTCAAGCAATAGAGGGCATATCATGTGCTTCAATTGCCAAACTTTGGGCCACGGTGCATCTCATTGTCATCTAACCACGATTTGCGGCATGTGTTCGAATAACCACAAAACATCAGACTGTACCGAATTTTCAAAACCGTCAGAGCAACAAAAGCTGAGATGTGCAAACTGCAAAGGTCCACATAGAACTAATTTCTACAACTGTCCAGAACGTGTAAAATACAATGAATTAATGCAATCATTCAGAGAAAGAAACAACAACAAAAGAGCAGAGCATAGAAACAAATCATTACAACACAATCAACATCAAATCAATGTAAATGACAAAACAAAATTTCCTAATCTCCATTCTGAACCATCACATACAACGAAAAACACCAGCCAAAAATACACCATCGCAAACAGTAGTAATTTTAATAAAAAGAACTCTTACGCAGGTATAACTAAATTTACTCAACCTAATCTAACACATACTAACAATAATTATAATAATAATATTAATCTTAATAACACTAACAACAATAATACTAATAATAATGACACTTTATTTACATATGCTGAATTGCTCTCAATCTCACAAGATTTGATAACGGGATTACAAAATTGCCATACGAAATTAGAGCAATTCTATAAATTAACTGAACTAACACTTAAATATTTATTCAATAATGTCAGCACATAAAAATAATATAAAAGTATTATACTGGAATGCAAGAAGCATTACAAACAAAAAAATAGAATTCTTGAATATGTTAAGATCACATGATATTGATATCTGTATTGTTACAGAAACGTGGCTTAAAGATAAAACTATTTATGATACAGTGTATAATTTTTATATATTTAATAGAATTTCCAAAAGAGCAGGGGGTGTTGCCATATTCATTAAAAAAAATATTGAACATGAAATACTACCTAATCTAAAAACCAAAATTTTTGAAACAATTTCAATCAAAATAAAACTTAATTCAAATGAAATAACTATAATAGGCGCGTACTTCACAGGTGGTAATAGTACTAAAGAAAAATCTAGAAGTTTTAAGTCTGATTTAAATTTATTTAATAAACTCACTCAAAATTTTATTATAGCTGGTGACCTTAACTGCAGGCACACTTCATGGAATTGTTTAAGAAACAATATTTGGGGGAAAATTTTAAATGAAAAACTGTGCCATAGTAATTATAACATGCTTTTTCCAGCATCGCCTACTTATATTCCTGCATCTATGAGACAAAAACCTTCAATACTAGACTTAGTATTAACAAATATTCCATTATATTTAAGTGATCCTCTTACAATAAATTAATTAAACTCGGATCATCTTCCTGTAATGTTTCATATAAATCAGTCTATAACTCCCATTAATGCTAGGGAAACCCTATGTTTTAAAAAGACCAACTGGGAAAAATTTGATAGGATTCTAAATAATCTAACATCTGAATATAATTTTACTATTTCCACTTCTCCTGATGATATTGAAAACTCACATATTTAACACTTAATTGGACTAAGAAATGCAACACGACGCAGGTGGCAACGATCAAGATGTTTGGTTCACAAAGTAATTTACAACCACTATAATTGCATAATAAAAAATGAAATCTGTGAATTAAGAAATTCCAGCTGGAATGCTTACTTGTCTTCATTAGATTAGGCAGCTAAACCATTCTGGAATCTAAACAAAATTCTTAAAAAAAAAAAGACCAAAATGCCAGCACTGAGCCATAACGACCAATTATTGACTACTGAGACAGAAAAGGTTAATACATTAATCTTTTTGCTCGTCAAAACAGTGCCGATAATTGTAATTTGAGCAATTTAAATACATTAAACGCTGTTCAAGAATCTATTAACGAATTAAATTCTCAATTTACAGAACAATTTGACGTAATTTCACAATTTATATATAAATTATATCAATTGTAAAAGAATTAAAAGTCAAAAAGGCTCCAGGTCAAGACAGGATTCCCAATATTGTACTTAAAAACTTACCTAGAGTAAGTTACAAAATTCTAAGTGTTATTTTTAATCAATGCATGAAACTGGGCTACTTTCCTAAAATTTGGAAAATAGCTTTAGTTACATGCATTCTAAAACCAGCAAAGGATCCAGTAAAAATTGATAGTTATCGCCCAATTAGTTTATTGAATACTATTGGAAAAATTTTTGAAAAAACCATCAGACTTAGAGTCGAAAAGTTCTTAGAAATTAAAAACATTCTACTTAATGAACAATTCGGCTTCAGGAGTAAAAATTCTACATCCCACCAGGTTTGTAGAATAAGTAACTTCATCAAAGGGAACCTTAAACTTAAAAATTCTATAGGTATGATTACGCTAGACATTGAAAAAGCCTTTGACTCAGTGTGGCATGATGGTTTAACTCATAAGTTGGTAAAATTTGTGTTTCCTACGTATATCAATAAAATTATACAAAGTTTCCTTAAAGACAGATTTTTTCATGTTAGAATAGGATCAGCAGTGTCAAGTGCTATGAACATTACACGTGGCGTCCCACAAGGTTCTTCACTGTCTCCTATTCTATACAATATTTTCATAGCAGACTTACCAAAGCCTACTCACTGCGAACTTGGACCATATGACGATGATACTGCTCTGCTCAGTACATCCAAGTGCCCAAATGAAATTATGCAAAACCTTGAAAATAACGTTGTCCTTATTCAAAATTATTTCTCTAAGTGGAAAATTAAAATAAATGGTGAAAAAACTAAAGCGATTTTCTTCACAAAAAGGAGAAAATTCAGCCAAACAGAAATCTTATTATCAATAACAACGAAATACCTTGGGAATCTGATACAATCAAGTATCTCGGCATTCACATTGATAAAAAAATAACTTTTAAACCTCACCTTTCAAAAACAATAGAAACGAGGAAGATTATAGTTGCCCTTGTCAACTTTTAGATACCCGTGCGTGTATTAAATAAATAAGAAATTCTTATATTGCAATTGAACTGTTTGACAGAAAATTCAAAATATTTGTTTTTTTATATTTAATTACAAAAAAAATTAATAAAAACAAAATGAATTAAAAAAAAAGATGAATTTAAAAAAAAATATGCTCTCAACGAGATTCGAACCCACACTTTTCAATTAAAATGTCGACGTCTTAACCACTAAGCCATCGACAATTTTTTCTTCATCTCAATTTTTTTTTTAAATTATTATAGTTGCGATGGTATCAATTGTTTGTTTTGAATAACTGTTTTGAATTTTTTTAAAAATGTATTAAAAAAAATAAATAATTTGTAAATGAGAATTTTAAGATGAATTTCAAAAAAAAAAAATTTTGCCCCAGCCAGGAATCGAACCGAAACGTTTCGACCAGTAGTCCCATGTCCTATCCACAATACCATAGAACAATTAATAATCTGTCTACAAAACGAGTTTTTATTTATCTCATTATTTTTTTTTAAATAATTGTAGTTGCCATGGTATCAATTGTTTGTTTTAAATAACAGTTTTAAATAATCGTAGTTGCTAGGGTATCAATTGTTTGTTTTAAATAACAGTTTTGAATTTTTTTATAGAAATATTAAAAAAAATTAATAATTTGTAATATAAATGAGAGTCTTCTGTCAAATTTTCTATTAAATAAAATTTTTTCAAACATAAAATAAATACATATATTTTATTAAAAAAAAAATAGATAAAAAAAAATGAATTTAAAAAAAAAAAATTCTCCTTAGCCTGAATTCGAACCGAGACATTTTTGCTACAAGTAACATGTCCTAGCCACTACACCATGAATCGACTAATAATTTATCAACAATTTGTTTGTTTTTATATTTGGTTTCTATTTCGTTATTAATTTAGAAAATACTCATAAAATATCGAAAAATTTGTATGGCAGCTACCCGAAGCCTTTCTCCGATTTTAAACAAAAACAATAGGGAACCTACAAATTGTCTAAAAATTACTTTGTGAAAATTTCAGAACTCTAGCTCTTATAGTTTTTGAGTTATCGTGCTGACGGACGGACGGACGGACGGACGGACGGACACACATAGCTAGATCGATTCACTTTTCGATGCTGATTCGATACGTACCCTTGACACTATATCTAGCTCTTATATTTCGATGCGTTACAAACGGAGGAGTAATTTTAATATACCCAATGTTCATATATGTATGCACGGGTATAAAAACTAACTTGATTATCCGCATGCTTTACCCACTAATTAATCGAAAATCAATCTTAAACACAGATAATAAAATGCTCATTTTTAAAACAATATTTCGCAGTGTCCTATTATACGGTTTTCCTGTATGGAAAAATATTGCAAAAACCAACATAGATTTACTGCAAAAAAAACAAAATGCTATTTTAAAACTACTTTTAGTAAAACCTTTCCATTTTCGCACTATGTATTTGCATGAATTAGAAAATGTTAATTTAATTTCCGAACAGATCGAAAAACTATCCTCCGCTTTTTTGGACTCCTGTTACTACTCAAAAAATCCGCTCATAAGAGCTTTGACAAATGAATTCTAAAATTATGTATTTATAGTTATCGTATTTAGTATATTTTAGATTTAGTTTTAAGTACTAGCATTTAGGTTAGGGTTAGGTGTTTTAAGATAAACTTTAAGTCAAAAAGGTTTTTTGTTTGCCATTTTTACCTTAAAAATAATATTGTAAATTAAATAAAAAAATATTTTGTAAAAAGAAAATAATAAGTAGTATCTAAGATGTAAATACAAAAGTATAAGCTCTTATAAATAAACATGTACTAAAGAAAATTGTTAATAATATCAAGGCAATTAAATAAATAAATAAAAAAAAAAAAAAATATATAATTTTATAATGGACTCCAAATGTTATCTTTTAAACCGCATGAAAACGGATAACAAATACAATTATGTTGTATGTAAAGCGTTTTTTAAACGTAAACGCGTGGTGTTTGGATGGGAGCTAGTAGGGATTGGTATCATCCTTCTCTCCAAATTTGGTTTGTATGGGATGACTATCAGCATCATGAATCTTTACTGAGAAGTATATATGACTGTCCCAGTAGGTTAATAGATGATATGAATATTAGGAATACTGGTTTAATTAATAAAGTAATTCTGGTAATAGATTCAAATCAGAATTCATTAAGCGATATCACCAAAACATTTGACTCAATATGCAATCAAATGGCTGAGAATTCTACTGATACAAATAATATATTGAGTAATATGTTTTCGCAATTGAAAACATAGCTATTAACCGAAGTTTCCAATCACAGCGATTTTTAAGATTTTGAGTATTTTCCTTTTCATTTATTCTTTTAATATGCATGTCAATTAAATATTGTGGAACTTGAAGTTTAGCTTGATTCATTTTATTGTAAATCTCATTAAAAACAACCCATTTAAAATCATTTATATAGTTGTTGTTTAAAATTATAATTGTTCGAAAAGATAAATTGACGACATTGCAGAAAAAAAGATGCAGCTCCACTTTTGACCGTTTTTATGTTTATATATGCATTAGACGTAAAAAAAAATTCTCTTTCAAATGGTACTATTGACGTTTTAATATGCGAATAATTGGAAAAATTATTAAACATTTTTCATTTGCATCCATTAAACTATGGTGCAAAACGGATGCATCTAATGGAGCTGCATCCATTTTGCACCAATGAATATGCTTATTTTTTATGTATATCAGTATATATTTTTTATATGAATGTACATATTCTTTGAGTAACAATAATAACAAAATATTCCGTTTATTTGCCGAACGTGAACGATCTTGTTTATATGGGCGTTAACTTACAAGTGTTTTTCTATGTATTGTAAGTACGTACATTATTGTATTTGAAAAAATTTTAAATTATTTCAGTTTGTAAACAAGTTCTAAATAGGAAAACATTAAACGCTGTTTCTTCTATAAAATATTTATTTTATTTTTATATATTTGAATACGTTGTACGATTTCCACTATAAATTTAACGCTAATTTAAGAGCAAGTAGGTACATATATAATAATATTCTTTATACTATATTGTTTTCTTAAGCTAGAACCGAATTATTAACGACTTAATGAATTTAACGATTTAGAAACTGATTGATCTAACTTAAGCAATGAACAAGGAAAAAAATATATATTGTGTTTTTAGCACATTTTCAAAAAATTTTGTAAAAATGTGCCTATATAGCTTCACTCTGTCCGTCCGTCCGTCCGTATGTTTACAAAAACTTTTACACCGTTTGAAATAGAGAAAAGAAATTTTAACCATGGGTAGTTTTTGCAAAAAAAATTATTTCGTAGAAGAATTTTTTTCTGTAGCCCCAGCTGTTACGGGGCTACAGCCCCCCAAAGTTGGAAAAAGCCCTATATTTAAATTGTTATAACAAGAGTTCTGTTACATATATTTTCAATCTGAAAACGGCAAATGATAGCTGGTTTCATAAACTTTATAAATTTTTACAAGGCAAATGTTTAGGGTTGCCATACGGTACTAAAATTTAACATTACGCAAAACTCAATTTTTGCAAAATTTTTGGCCACACATATCTTCTGAACGGTTCCAGCTAGGGTCTTGAAATTTTGGGAGAAGTTAGATACTCAAAAATTAGTAGGAGTCGGTTAACAAAATTTTTTTGTCAAGCCCCCTATTTAGGAGCTATAAGGGCTCGAAAATAGAAATTATGCTATTTTTAAGCACCTGTAACTTGAATACCTGTCCAAATTTTTTTTTAGTGATAGACAAAATTCAAAGCTCTATAATTATATTTCAACATGTGACAAAGGTTTTTCTTAATTTTGAAGGATGACGAAGTTACAGCCCCTGCAATTTCCAAAAAAGCCCTATATTTAAATAAACATAACAAGAGTTCTGTTAGGTTTATTTTCAATCGAAAAACGGTATTAGAGAGCTGCTTTTATAGGCTTTACAAAAATATGTCGCTTAAATGTATAGGGTTGCCATCCGGTACTAAAATTTACCATTATATAAAACTCAATTTTTGCAAAATTTTTGGCCCCACATATCTTCTAAACGGTTCAAGCTAGGATCTTGAAATTTTGGGAGAAGTTAGATCCTAAAAAAATAGTAGGAGTCAGTTAACAAAATTTTTTTGTCAAACCCCCTGTTTAGGAGCTATAAGGGCCCGAAAATTTAAATTATGCTATTTTTAAGCACCTGTAACTTGAATACCTGTCCAATTTTTTTTTTATTAATATACAAAATTTAAAGGTCCAACATTATATTTTAACATATATTAAAGGTTTTCCTTAAATTTAAAAGGGGTTCCTTAAATTGAAGAAAGTGTCTCTCAGTTTTACCCATTTTTGCTTAGATAATAAAATTCTAAGTAAAATTCCAAATTTTTGTGTAATTCACAATTTAATTCCTAGAACCTAAAAAATTAGTGGATGAGGGGGGGGGGGAGTTGAAGTTAGATTCTTGAGAAATTTGGCAACCTTCCCCATTAAAGGGCTATAACAACTTTTAAATAAAAAATTTACTGTTAGCAGTAAATTTTATAAGTCAGTAGTAACTATTTCCAAGTAAATATTTCCAAAGTTAAACTCAGTATGTAATACAATATAATTTTGAAAATGTGCTTTTTTAAAAACCCTTGGTTTTTTTTCATCACTTGTTTTGTACATAATTTGTGTTTTTATAGGTTTTTGTTTGCAAAAATGAGTGAAACAGATTCAAATATTTGTGATTTCAGTGATGGCTCTGCGGAACTATACCAACCATCTGATTCGAACTGCAGTTCTGAAGAAATTGATCACAGTATCCTAGAAAAAGGGTTAATATGTCTAATTGGAAGCGCAATATTATAAAAAAGTCTATTGCTTCAGGGACCAAATATATTAATTGGCGTGGTAAAGAAATAGAAGAAAGAAAAACTGGACCAGATTGTTTTTGCAAGTATAAATGTTTTCAAAAAGTAAATGAAAACTATAGAAAAACAATATTGGACAAATTTAATAAAATTGGAGACGCAAACATGCAAAATATCTACTTAGGGGGTTTGATTAGAACTGAACATGTTAAAAGATCACGGAAAACAACTGGTACGGGAAAAAGTCGCACTGTTTTTCACCAATATAATGTTAAAATAGGTAGAAAAAAATTCAGAGTTTGTAGACGTGGTTTCGCATCATCTAATAGAAAAAGTAGATTTACATATTCGAAGCTTTCCACGTCGTGAATCACATTACAGCAGAAATAGAAGCCAACGATTTTATTTATCTGCCGATTTAAATTTAAAGAGAATTCAAACTTTATTTACAACAGAACGAGCCTGAGAGTGTTAGTAATCCTGAGTACAAGCCTAAAGTCTCACGCGATTTTTACTTTAGGTATTTTAAGCAAAATTTCAATTACCGATTTGGATCTCCTCGTAAAGACACATGTAAAAAGTGCGATATTTTAAATAATAAGCTAAAAGACACCACTATTGATACAGATGAAAAAAAAAGAACTGGAAATTCAGATGACTATTCACCAGAGTAAAGCAGCGTCTTTTTTCACCGAACTGAAAGAGAAAACTATTGCGTGCAAAGATAATGATGAAGTTGAAGTTCTAACCTTCGACTATCAACAAAATCTTCCTTTGCCAAAAATACCATGTGGGGAAGCATTTTACAAAAAACAACTCTGGACGTACAATTTCTGCGTTCATTCAGGGAAAACTGGCAAAGTCCATTTTTACATATATGATGAAACTACAGCACGAAAATCACCAAATGAGGTTGTTTCATTCTTATATCATTATATTAATAATGTGCTGCCGAAAACAGTAAAGACGCTGTATTTATTCTCAGACAACGCAGGAGCGCAAAATAAAAACTCTACTATGGTGCAGTTTTTGTATATTCTTGTGAGAAACACTACTATTCAAAAGATAATACATAGATTCCCTGAACCAGGGCATAGTTTTCTTCCATGCGATCGCTGCTTTGGTGTAATAGAAAAATTTTTAAAAAAAAAAGATTACGTTTTTACTCCTGAAGAATATTCTGAATACATTCAACAAGCATCTAAAAATTTTAGAACTTTCATGATTAACCAAAATATGATTTTTAACTTTAGAGATCATTACGAAATCCATTTCAAGAAGGTGCTTATAAATGGAGATAGAAAAAGATTCAAGATATCTCAATATCGTATATTTGAATACAACAAAGATAATCTTACCGCCATTGCTTTTAGTATATCGACTAATATACCAATTTTTGACTATTTTTCCATATTGAGAGACAACGAGGCTACCATTTCAGTTGCCACAATGTCATATATATAAATCTCCGTTACATATAAAAAAGGCAAAATATAAGGACGTTATGCAACTAGCCAATAACTATGTTCCTCCGAATAAAATGGACTTTTACCAAGCGCTTAAAAGCGAGCTGACTGGGCCAGATATTTTGTACGAGGCCTCAGCTACTGATGACGATGATCAAGCTGATGAATAATCTGTTTTTGTTTTATTAATATTATGAAAAATATTATTAATTTTTGGTTTAATATTTATTTTTAGTAAGAAAGTTTCTAAAGTTCATCAATAATGTTCCTATTAGTTTCGAAATGAATAATATTTTATTTAATTTTTGTTTTGTATAAGTTTCTAAATGAATATATTTTATTTAATTGTTATTTTTTTTTAATAAATATTATCAGATGTGAAATCAATTTATATCTTTTTCGTTAATTAATTGCAAAAGGAATTGATTTTTTCAAATGTTGGTGCAAAAAAGGTGCAGCTCCAGTTTTCAAATTGCCACAAAAGACGTATTTAAAAAGCTAAAAACACAAAACTACACAGATAATGTGTGCATATATACAGCCTTTCAATTTGTGATTTTCATTTTCCTCTTGGTACTACTGCACCTTTTATAACTAGTTTTTTTTAATTTCCCACAATTTGTTAAAAATGGAGCTGCATCCCTTTTGTTGCAATGTCTTCAATTGAGGTGGAATGTCAATAGGTTTTTCTAAATTAAGTTGAACAATATCGGTATTAGTTAATGGTTGCATCAATTCCCAATAAGTTCCCAGGCGAAATAAGGAAGTACAGAATAGTAGAACTTTTGCGGCATCCACATCTGGCCGAATATCAAGTACCGACCTTCCATGTAAGCAAATACATTTCACAAAGTTTAAATGAGACAATAATTTAATAAATCCAGTTTATTTTGGATCTAAAAATAATGAGTTCAGTTTAAGACTCAATTAATTTAAAATTTCGATTGCAAAGTAATTTAAATTCAATAACCACATTTTGCAAAGTTGCTAAATTTTTTGATAGAATTACTATACCTTACATTTTTCGGAAGGTTTTTAAAATAATTAAAGATCATACTATTGTAAAATTTTTTATAGTGAGTCTTACTACATAACGGTATACTGACTAAATTTCTATTATTTGTTCTTAAGTTATAAGAGTTTGAGTTTCATAATTTTATAACTGGATTTTAGTATTTATAAAAAAAAACACTTTATTTTTGCAGCTATTTTATTTTGAAAATTCCACTAAACACTTATTATTATGTTACTATGTTAGGGCTTCGATAGCCAGACTGGAACTCTACTTTACAATAATTCTTAGCTTCTAATTATACTAACATCTTATCAACTAATTTTGCATAAGTCAGCTCTTATTAATATAATTCTTAATTACTAACATGAATTCTTAATAAATATAACGAGGAAGAGTGTAGTAGAGTAGACTGTGTCAACTCTGGGATACCCGTATGACCGTAACATATACATTATATCATCCGGTTACTTACTTTTGGCAAAATTTCAAACATTCAGCTTTATTAGGTGTAGAGTAATGCTCATATAAAAGAAGGAGTTGTATGGCAGCTACTCGAACCCTTTGCAGTAGACCAACCAAATTTTGCAGTAACTTTGGCCATTACACTAAACTATTTTTGGCAAAATTTCAGACACGCAGCTTCCATAGGTATAGAGTAATGCTCATATAAAATTAGAAGTTGTATGGCAGGTACTCGAACCCGTGGATCAAAATGGCTGAATTTAAAACTCGATCCCGTTTTTTGCATAAAAACGAATTTGTGAAAATTTCATAATCCTAGCTTCTTTACTTTTTGAGTTATCGTGATGACGGACGGACTGACGGACGGACGGACGGACACACGGACGGACGGACGGACGGACGGACGGACGGACGGACGGACGGACATACATAGCTAAATTGATTTATTTTTCGATTCTCATCCGATCCATACACTTGAGTCTATATCTACCCCCCCTCCTTCTCTGCGTCACAAACGTAATGGCAAATTTATTATACCCTTGGACTATATAGTCATACGGGTATAATTATTCTTAATAATTGATTACATAACATTATTGGTTTAATATAGGCTTGTAAAATCATGTTCAATCAATTTACCTTGAAAGTGTTGCTGACTTAATATATATTAGTAATTTACTTATTAATATGTTAATGACCTTATGATGGGTGTTATGTAACTTTAGTTTATAGCGGAAATCATTTAGACATGAATATAAATGTTATTATTTCCGAGAATTGTTTATCAAAAAGAATTATTGGAAATTATGCAAGTGCAATAAAAGGCTTATTTAAGTACAAGGTTTTTATATTATATCTATATTATATTTATACTACTTATAACACCACCCCCCTTAGTCTGGGGCTCCGACGAAGATATTATAAATTTTACGCGTTTATTTGAAATGTGATTGTAAACAGTAATCACTAGTAGCAAAGTTACAATTATTATTGTGCCCGAAAATAAGCTAATATTTAATAAGTTTCTTAAGTTATTTGTTTCCATGATTTCCTCTATATTTTGCCTATTATTAAAAATTTTTTCTAAGTGTAATTTCTTAAAAATTATTTCTGTATTATTTTTATTTTCTTTTACCGGTGTATAATAATTAGGTAATATGAGATGGTCTTTCATATTTATTGCATTGTTTGTATATGTGATATTGTGAATTTCAATTTCACAGTTTTCAAATTTAATTAGTTTAGTAATAGTAATATTTAATTTGTTACAATTATGATTAATATTGGTTTCTTTAATATTTTTGTAATAACTAATCCATCTTTTATTTCGTTTATAACGTTATCGGTAAAATCTTTCATATTACAATATACATTTTGTGATTTAAATATGCTTCTAATACATTCATCTCTTATTTCTATTAAATTATTCTTATAGTTATCTTTACGTTACCCATGTATACATTATTATTTTCATCTACAATTATTTCTTTTGTTATATCAATATTTAGTGTTTTATTGTATTTGTTTGGTAAAGAATCTACATAAGTTGTAAAATATTTTTTATTTGAAAAGTTTGGTACTAATAGGATTACTACAATTTCATTGTTAAGACTGGCTAATGTTATTTTTATATTGGCGAGAGCTTATATGCTTGGAATTTTATGTAATTCATCATCCGTTATTATATTTCTCGAAAGGATTCCTAATATACTGGATAGTATTATTTGTTCTATTTCGTCGATGTGATTTCGTAAGAGGTCTATGTTATAGTTAATTTGGTAAATATATTCAAATCTGTATAGTTCGTGTTCTATTTTTTGGATAGTGTTTGCTTCTTTTTCAAGTGAATCTTTTATTATTAATTGTTGTGAGTTTATATGATGCGTAATATTTTTAATTTGATTAATTAATTGGTTGTTAATAATTATTTGTTTATTGGTTTCGATATACAAGTCATTTTTGCTATTTTTTAGTAATTCTAATTCTTTATAAATTTCGTCCGCGTCAGTACTGTCCATTGTACCTGTTATAAATTTCAAATCTGTTCTTAAACAATTTGTAGGGAAGCAATTTATTTAATTTATTTTCTAATAATTTATAATTATAAATTGTAGTTTGAGTAATTGAATTTGTTTTCTTTTTGTTATATAGCGCATTTAGATTGTATAATATGTTGTCTTTTGCAATTTGATACTCGGTTAAGTTTATTATATGTAGTATTTTCGTATAGTTGTCTGTAATTTGTATGTTCTCTAATTTTATATTAATGTACCCGTTATTATTAGTTAGGTCTTGAATTTCAATAGTCTGTGTGTGTGTAGTGATTATGTTTGTGAGTAATATAGTTGTTGGGATAAGCATTTTCTGTAATTATGATAAGAAATATGCATGTGTTTAGTAATTTTAGATTTTAATTTGGGAAAAAATTTTATTTAAATAGTCTACTATAATTTGATAAATTAAGCGTGTGTTTCGTAATTGTTTTGTTTAGAGATTTTTTTTTGTTTTTATAGGGCATGGATTAGTTCGTAATAAGAACATTTTTGTGTTGTCGTTTCATTTGGCTCGTGCCTTTGATTATATAGTTGCATAGATTTATTTTTCTCTTTTTTTTCTTTTTGAGTGCTGTGGGGAAATGAATATACTGAAAATTGTAATGTAATTTCTAATAAAATAAACAAGTAAAGTCAGTCGATGCAACCGACTTAGAAATACCCTACACATATTTGGTTCAAATTTAAGGACATATCCATAAGTCATTTTAACACCATAAAAGCTGTTATTAATTTGATCGTAAGACATAGCTAACCAAATTAACTTTATAATACTATAAACATTATCTAATTACACTATCTCTTAAAAAATATTACAAATTCTTACTAATTTATTTATTTAAAAATATTAAAAAACAAAAAAACTTGTTATAAATGAAAATATATTTATTCCAATTCAATTACAAAATGAAAAAATTCTAGTTATGTATTAAATTTTGTGATAAAAAGCTAATCAAAGCATAATATATTTAATAATCCAAAATTTTCAAAATTGCAATTATTTTAAATGGCTAGTTAATATACCTAATAGAAAAGCTTATACGTAAAATATGCAATAAATGTATTATTACAATTACAAACTTAGACCTTTCATATACATAATTCATTTAAATATAAAAATAAATTTAAAATAGCTGAACATAGCTGTAGAAGCTTCAAATTTGAACATAGCTGAACCACTACAATTAAGTCTAAATTTCGGAGACACATAGGAAATAGGAAATATATTCTTTGGCTTCGAAATTATACTCGTTCGGCCTCAAATCGATCAAAAACTTCTAGAATCCGAACCCATTGACCAAACTCGACCAGAACCAATTCCAATGGTACTTTCATTACTAGTAACCTAGAGTTTAAATTTCATCAAAATAGCGGCATTATTTTTTGAGTTATGGTGTTTTTAAGATACATGTTTGTTAGCCCTTGAACTTTTCAAGGGTTCCAAAACCCGAAATTATGGTACGATTTCGCCCATATGCAGTCCCCGTTATACTTTCAATACTAGTTAACCCTTGTACACAATTGAAACGTTCTATCTTAATTTTAAGTTACTAGTTTTATTAATTTCGATGATAAACTTTTACACATTGGGGGTTCTAAGAAAAGTACAAAATTAGAGGGACACGCAGGAAATAGTAAAGAACACCCATGTGCCAAATTTGAAGCTTCTACATTTGTTTCAAGTTACTATCTTTATTAATTTCGAAAATATGCTTTAAGGTCCTTGGAACTGAGTGGCTGGTCCACACCCACCACTCCAATTGGGCTCAAATTTCAAGGACACTAAGGTAATCGAAAGCAACACCCTGAAACCAAATATGGAGGTTCTATCTTCATTGGTCTCGGAATTATGCTAGTTTGGCCTAAATTCGATCAAAAAGTTCTAAGTTCCGAACCCATCGTCCAATCCTCATCGTACGCAATCGCCACCGTAGTTTCATTACCAAAAACCTACAGCACAAATTTCATGAAGATAGCGTCATTAGTTGTTGAGTTATCGTGATTGTTTTTATATGTTCGTTAGCCCTGAAACCGATTAAAAGGTCCAGAATCCGAACCCTTGGGCTGATTTCGGCCTTATGCAGTCCACGCTTAACTTTAAGCACTAGTAACCCTTGTACACAATGTGAACGTTCTATCTTAATTTTAAGTTACTATTTTTAATAATTTCGATTATAAGCTTTTAAAACTTAAGAGGTCTAAGAGGGATAATGAACCACTACTGCAATTGATCCCAAATTAGGGGGACACGCAAGGGATAGTAAAGAACATCCTTGTGCCAAATTTGGAGCTTCTACATTTTTTTAAGTTGTTATCTTTACTAGTTTTAAAGATATGCTTTAAGGTCTTCGGAAATGTGTGGCTGGTCCCCGACCCACTACTTCAATGGGGCCCAAATTTCAAAGACATTAAGGAAATAGGAAGGGACACCCTGATACAAAATTTGGAGGTTCTATTTTCTTTGGTTTCGGAATTATGCTAGTTTGGCCTAAATTCGATCAAAAAGTTCTAGGTTCCGAACCCATGGTCCAATTTCGAACTTACGCAATCCGCGAAGTAGTTTCATTACTAGTAACCTACAGCACAAATTTGATTAAGAAAGCGTCATTAGTTGTTGAGTTATTGTGATTTTTTATATATGATCGTTAGCCATCCGATTGATTAAAAGGTTCAGAATCCGAACCAATGGGCCGATTTTGCCCATATGCAATCCCCGCCGTACTTTCAGTCCTAGTAACCTCCAGTTAAAATTTCATCAATTAACTCCAATATTTTTTGAGTTATCGTGCCTACGGACGGACAGACGGACAGACGGACGGACATGGTTATATCGACTCAGGAGGTCACGCTGATCACAAATATATATACTTTTCCATATCTAGCTCGCTTCCTTTAGGTGGTTACAAACACCATACCTAAGTTAATATACCCTTTTACTTATTCTATAGGTGTAGGGTATAAAAAAATAATAAAATCGTTGATTAAGAATAAATTTATTTTTTTGTTATATAAACTCTATAAAAATTATCAATCTTTTTTTTATATTTGATTCCTTTAAGTGTCACAATCAAGTGACAAGAATTTATTCCGATGGTGTCAAAGTGTTTTAACTTTGTTACTCCTCTGGTGACCTTTCTATTTATAGTAGTCCCATTGCTACTAGCGAAATCCCTTATGGTTATGGAGTCTTTATAAAGTGTCAGGTAGCATTGTATTTTGTTCAGTAGTATAGATTCCGGTGTAAGATCACAAACCGATCTTTCTTTCCCGATTACGACGTGTTTCTTAGCCCCTAATGGAATTGCCTTCCTTCTCTTTAGTTCTTGTAAGTAGAAATGCATAGTTATGTTCTGATGGTCATACCTTGATAGTTGATTGGATTATGTGATTGCTTGTTCTACTTGCAAGTATTTATATTAAAATGAACGGATATTCTAACTAATTTCTGAGAATCGAAATTTGTGGGAAATTAAGTTTAAGGAATTTTCTTGCAGTTTTCTTCAAGCTTTCGAAGTTTTTTCTTACGAAAAACGTGGTATATTGATTTATTAAATTTACTTATGATTTTTTTTTCAATTATTAATGGTAGTTGATTAAAATTTGAGGGTTCGTGTGAACGGAAGTGTATAAAGTTATTTTGGAATAATTTGAAAATTTTGTTATGTAGCTTTATAAGGAATCGATTGAATTTGAGTTCTTAATAAAAATATGTATATTTTTATTTTTATCGTTGACATTTTTTTCTTTTCTTTATATGGGTTTTGTAGTATTTTAATTTTCTTTTGTTATCAATAATGTGGTCGTCATCTAATTTTTTAGCAGTAAATTTCCGATATTTTGAGTGGTTTTTTCCAGCTCTGATTTCTTTGATGTAATTTTTTCCTTCTCTAATTTCAAAGTCTTTCCTGTTTTCATTTAGTTTATCAATTGTTTTAAGTTTTTTATTGATGATTAAATTATGGATTTTTGGGTAATCTATTTCTGAAATTTTGCCATTAATAAAGTCGATTGGTAACGAAAGAAGTCGTACCATGAATTGTATTATTATAGAAATGTATTATTTTTAAGATTTTCTCTTCGACCGTTCCTGAATTATTGATATCATCGTGCATTAATAAGCGAATGTGTTCGTTAATTGTGTTGTGTAGTCTTTCTATGTCGGCGTTTGAACAATGGTTACTATTAGAAGTATAATGAATTTCTATGTTTTGTTCTCTAAGGAACTCTTGGATTTGTAGTGCTTTAAATCCGAGTTCGTTGTCAACTATGATTTTTTTCATTTTACTGTGTGTACTTATATATTGTAAAAGTTTTGTTCTAAATTCTGTCCATGTTCGTCCTAGTATTTTATAGGCTTGAGCGTATTTGGAGAACTTGTCGATAGTTGTCATAAATAGATTTTTTTCTAATGTGTAAAATACGTCAATGTGTACAATTTCGTTAGGTTTATTGGTGTTTCAGTGATTTTGAATGGTATTTTTGGTGGATTTCTATCATATTTTTCTAACATCCATATCTCGCAGTTATTTATATATTGAGTAATTCTTAATTTTAAATTTGAGTGATAGATGATATTTTTTAATTCTTTATAGACTACGTCAATTCCCTTGTGGTTGTTATTTTTGTGTTCTTTTTCAATAAGTTCTACTAATTTATTTTCATTTTCTATATCTTGTAATTTTTTATAGCATCTTAATATTGTAAAATCTTTGTTATTTGAAAAATTGTTATTATAAACTTCTTCGAAAATGTGATAAAATTTTTCCTCTATTAGGATTGCGTTTAACTGTCTTGGATTTAAGTGGTTCTTAAGTATAGTAATTCCAGTTTCTTTATCTAAATTTTTTAAGTATATTATTTTCCTTTTATTCTTAAATATTTTTATGTTTTTTATCCTCATGGCTCCCGATAATGATTTTTCAATAATAGTTTGGTTTCTAAATATATTTATAGGCTATATTTATATGAATATATATATATTTATATTCAAATGGTATTCAAATTAATTTCTAAATTGTGCGTTTCTATGCGAGGTATTCTAGATAACGCATCGGCGTTTCCGTTCTTTACTCTCTTTTTATATTTAATTGTGTAGTCAAATTCTGATAGTCTTATTCTCCATCGAACTAATTTAGAATTTGGTTCTTTAATTGAAAATAACCAGGTTAGAGGTTTATGGTCAGTTTCGATTAGAAATTTTCTTTCGAATAAATATGGTCTGAAGTATTTTGTTGCCCACACGATTGCAAGCAATTCTTTCTATAGTTTATTTCGTGGTTGTTGAGTGTACGGCTTGCATAGCAAGTAGGATGGTTATTTTGAGATAATATTGCTCCTAGAGCGAAGTTACTAGCGTCCGTTGTCAGAGTGAATTCTTTTATAAAATCTGGATATATAAGTATTGGGTCAGAAGTCAGTACTTGTTTTAGGGTGTTGAAACTTTTTACATATTCGGGGTCTAAAACATTTATTTTGGTGTCTTTCTTTAAATATTTGGTCATTGGCTTTGCTATAGCCGAATAATCTTTAATGAATTTTCTGTAATAGCCCGTAAGACCAAGAAATTGTTTTATTTCTTTCGGACTCTTTGGTATTGGGAATTTAGTAACGCATTCTACCTTTTTTTTGTTAGGTTTTATACCTTCTTCACTTACTATATGTCCAAGAAATTCTGTTTCCTTATTTGGATATTCGGATTTGTCCGTTTGAATTTTGAGGTTTAGTTCTCTGAGTCTCTGTAAAATTTTTGTTAAAGAGTCTAAGTGTTCTTGTTGGAAAGTTGCGGATGCCATTTTCAAACCGAAAGGCATTCGTAAAACCTCGTAGTGTCTTCAACACTAAAAGCAGTTTTATGAATGTCGCTTTCTTCGATTTCAATCTGATGAAATCCTTTTGCTAAGTCCAAAGTGGTAAAGTAGTGACATTTACCAAGTTTGTCCAAAATTTCGTCGATGTTTGGAATTGGGAATTTATCGTCTACTGTAATCTCATTCAGTTTTCGATAATCAATTACCAATCTTCATTTTTGTTTTCCACTGGCATGTACCTTCTTGGGTACTTTAGACTTGAGCAGAATAAGGTGAGTTGCTATGACGAATAATTCCATTGTCTAGCATCTCTTGAATTTGGTTTTTGACTTCTATTTTATGTATATATGGATATCTATAATTTTTGGCTTGAATTGGGCTATTATTAGTTGTTCTGATTTGGTGTTTAATAAGGTTTGTAAAACTTAAATCGCAATCTTCTTGGTAAAATACATCTTTGTATTTTTTTAATACATTTAATAAATTATTCTTTTCTTCTGAATTTAAATGTTGGATACGTACTTTATCTATAGTGGGCTTATAATTAATTTTTTGCTCAATGTTATAATTCTGTTTATCTACTTTTATTTGATTTATTGCTTGCTTAGAGTTAAATATATTAGGTGTTAATTTTAGTTTATTTTTTGATGAAGAGTTATTTATAATTCTGTTATCCGAAGACTTCTGCTCTTCAGGATAAGTTGAAGTATTTTCATGATCTCTATTAGATAAGTGTAATTGGATTTGTTTTCCCTTAGTTATAAGAATATTTTTTTTTAAATCGATTATGGCTTCTAAAGGTATTAAAATATCGTTTCCGATTAGTCCGTCGTAATTTTCATGGAAATGATAGACAAACATTTCTATTTTTGTGTTAGTTTCGCCAAATTCTTCGAAAAGTGAGATTTTAGCTTTTTGTTTTATATTAACAACATTTGTAACTGTTTTTAATTGCACGTCTTCTTTTAACGTTTCTGTTAATCTAGGATGACATATATTAGGGTTTATTATGGAGTGAGTTGCTCCTGAATCTATTAAAAATTTTAAAGGTCGCGAATGGGTTTTGATTAAGATATAAGATAATGAGAGTTCGAGGCTTCTGAAGGAAAATTTTCAATTTGATTTGCTGGGTTTTTACTATTTGTATTTATGTCAACATCCATTGGTTCTGGGTGTTGAGGGTTTCTAGAATTGTTATAATAATTATTATGATTGTCGTTGTTATTAAAGTTGTATGGGTTAGGTTGGTAGTAGTTATTATTTTGGTAATGACGTTGATTAGGGTTGCCTTGGGATTCATAAAAGTTTTGATTTGGATTCCTCTGTGGTTTATTTTGGTTAAAATTTTGGTTAGAACGTTTATAGTTGCTACTATAATTGTGATTACGATTATAATTATTATTGGGATTACCACGATTGATATTTGTGTTATTATACCCGTATGACTATATAGTCAAAGGGTATAATAAATTTGCCATTACGTTTGTGACGCAGAGAAGGAGGGGGGGTAGATATAGACTCAAGTGTATGGATCGGATCAGAATCGAAAAAAAAATCGATTTAGCTATGTATGTCCGTCCGTCCGTCCGTCCGTCCGTCCGTCCGTCCGTCCGTCCGTCCGTCCGTCCGTCTGTCCGTCCGTCCGCACGATAACTCAAAAACTAAAGGAGCTAGGATCTTAAAATTTTCGCAAATTCGTTTTTTTGCAATAGCCGTCATCGCTATTTAAATCCAGTCATTTTGGTCCATGGGTTCGGGTGGCTGCCATACAACTTCTTTTTTTATATGAGTATTTCTCTGTACCTATTACAGCTACGTGTCTGAAATTTTGGCAAAAGTAGTTTAGTTTTATGGCCAAAGTTTCTGCAAAATTTGGTTGGTCTGTTGCAGTGAGTTCGAGTAGCTGCCATACAACTCCTTCTTTTATATGAGCATTACTCTATACCTATTAAAGCTGGGTGTCTGAAATTTTGCCAAAAATAGTTTAGTGTAATGGCCAAAGTTACTGCAAAATTTGGTTGGTCTACTGCAAAGGGTTCGAGTAGCTGCCATACAACTCCTTCTTTTATATGAGCATTATATTAATTCACCTAATAAAGCTGGTATGTTTGAAATTTTGCCAAAAGTAATTAATGTTTGTAATAATAATGATATAATGTTTATATAACGGTCATACGGGTATCCCAGAGTTGGCACAGTCTACTCTACTACACTCTTCCTCGTTACGACTAAAATTGTTATTAGGGTTACTATGATTATTATTTATGTTTTTACGATTTAAATGGTTATTAAGGTTACCATGGTAGTTATTTATGTTACAATTAAAATTTTTGTTAGGGTTACCACAGTTATTATTTATGTTGTTACGATTATTGAAATTTAAAGGGCATGGCCACTTGTGAAAAGGATATCTATTGCGTTTTCTAAAGTATCGGGGTTCCGACAGGCTAAGATGGTTTTCATAGGATCAGGTATTTTAGATTTAAATATGTTTAAAGCGGTTCGCATGTTATTTGGCGCGCATTCGTTTGCAGCGGCTCCTTGCCCTAGTACAATTACTGTTTTACTGTTTAAGGATCTAAGTTTATTTTTAATTTCGTTGTAAAATTCTATACAACTATTTTTAAATGTTATAGCTCCAAGTTCGTCGAATAATTCATCCATGCTTTTCTTTTCTCCAAAATTGTTTTGTAATATTGTTTTCATGTCAGGCCATGAAGTGGCTTGACAATTGATTTCTATTATTTCCCTAGCTCTACCTAATAGTTTGCTTTTATTAATATCTGAAAAAATGGTTTGTGCTAATGCGTCGTAAGTTGTTAACATTGGATGTAATCTATGTATTAAATTGACAAAAGTCTGTAAGTCCCTACTGTTACCATTAAATGTAGGTAATCTATCTAAATATTTTAACGGATTAAAAGTTAAATTGTTGACGCGATTGTTATTATTAGCCATTTTTAACAAAGAATTTGCTTATAAATGTATTAAGAAAAGTCTACTTAAAATTTTTTCTTAGAATTAATTAAGCTTACGTTTGATAGTGGTATTGTTGATGTTGCTATTACTGTTGTTGTGTAGACGTTGACGTTGGTGTTGTTATTTTCGTTGTTGTTATGATGACGTTGGTGTTACTGTTGTTATTGTTGTTAATTATTAAACAGCGCACTGGGCCCCTGTTTAATTTTAGTATTTAGAAAAAAAAACCTTATTTTTCTTCTATGTATACAATTTGTTGAGTGGTTGGCCTAACAATTTTTTTATTTGCCTGTGTCTCCTCTTTAATTGTACTGTTTCATTAAGTTGTTGGCCTAAAAATTTTTATATTTGCGGCCTGGAAACTTATTTTTAATTGTATCAACTGTTTTTTGATACTTTTATGGTGTAAGATGAAGGTCCACTTTTTATTCCTTTAGGTATCAGTAGTTCAACTCTCACCTTTTTTTTTATATTACTGTGCCTTAAGAAGACTCACTTAAGGATAATGAAGAAAAAAGTCTTGTTTCACAGTATATATTGTTTTTAGTTCAAAACTTACAAATTTCTGCTTTGTAAGTTAGACGTTTAATAGTACAGCTCCTTAGCTGAGACTATGTCATGCAGAGATACACTATTAAGTATTAATATGCAAGTGATTTGATACCGTTTACCTAGACTCAAGTAAATTTTTTTGCAATTGGTGTCTTGTGCAGTATCAAATGTTATTCACTTAGTGTATCCTACCGACTGCGCCAATTTTATAACTGGATTTTAGTATTTATAAAAAAAACACTTTATTTATTTTTACAGTTATTTTATTTTGAAAATTCCACTAAACACTTATTATTATGTTACTATGTTTGGGCTTCGATAGCCAGACTGGAACTCTGCTTTACAATAATTTTTAGCAGCTAATTATACTAAGATCTTATCAACTAATTTTGCATACGCCAGCTTTTATTAATATAATTCTTAATTACTAACATGAATTCTTAATAAATATAATTATTCTTAATAATTGATTACATAACATTATTGGTTTAATATAGGCTTGTAAAATCATGTTCAATCAATTTACCTTGAAAGTGTTGCTGACTTAATATATATTAGTAATTTACTTATTAATATGTTAATGACCTTATGGGTGTAATGTAACTTTAGTTTATAGCGGAAATCATTTAGACATGAATATAAATGTTATTATTTCCGAGAATTGTTTATTAAAAACAATTATTGGAAATTATGCAAGTGCAATAAAAGGGTTATTTAAGTACAAGGTTTTTATATTATATCTATATTATATTTATACTACTTATAACAACTCATTTCAAGTGACTTCCATTTTTGAAATATTTAATGAGAGAGCTATGAATGAAGAGGTGCTTTAAAGGAAGTATGTTTAATTCTTCAAAAAGAGGCCAACAACTAAAATTTCTACTTTTGAAATTCATAATACAGCTCTATTCTAGAGAAATAAATACAACACCAACTCATTATAGCATACTTCAATTTAGAGTGTACTAGAACATAATAGATACTTAATAGTAGCTTTGTAGATCAATAATATCTCAATATCTAAAATTTTCTAATACATATGTTGCCATATATTTATATAAATTGCCCAAGTGAGTTTTCCAATTTAAATTTTTATCAATTTTTATACCTAAATGCTTGTATTAAATTACATGAAATAACAAATTTTTTCTATTTTAAAATTTAATTTCACTTGTGATATAAAAAAAATAAAAATAAAAAAATTATGTGTTGTGACTGGGATAAAATGGCCGCATTTCCAATGGCGGCAAGTTAAGTATCTTTGTTTTATTTAATTTTTAGCACATTTTCAAAAAATTTTGTAAAAATGTGCCTATATAGCTTCACTCTGTCCGTCCGTCCGTCCGTCCGTCCGTCTGTCCGTATGTTTACAAAAACTTTTACACCGTTTGAAATAGAGAAAAGAAATTTTAACCATGGGTAGTTTTTGCAAAAAAAATTATTTCGTAGAAGAATTTTTTTCTGTAGCCCCAGCTGTTACGGGGCTACAGCCCCCCAAAGTTGGAAAAAGCCCTATATTTAAATTGTTATAACAAGAGTTCTGTTACATATATTTTCAATCTGAAAACGGCAAATGATAGCTGGTTTCATAAACTTTATAAAGTTTTACAAGGCAAATGTTTAGGATTGCCATACGGTACTAAAATTTAACATTACGCAAAACTCAATTTTTGCAAAATTTTTGGCCACACATATCTTCTGAACGGTGCAAGCTAGGGTCTTGAAATTTTGGGGGAAGTTAGATACTTAGAAATTAAATAAAATTTTTTTGTCAAGCCCCCTATTTAGGAGCTATTAGGGCTCGAAAATTGAAATTTTGCTATTTTTAAACACCTGTAACTTGAATACCTGTCCAAATTTTTTTTTAGTGATAGACAAAATTCAAAGCTCTATAATTATATTTCAACATGTGTCAAAGGTTTTTCTTAATTTTGAAGGGTGACGAAGTTACAGCCCCTGAAAATTCCAAAAAAGCCCTATATTTAAATTGATATAACAAGAGTTCTGTTAGGTTTATTTTCAATCCAATTAGTATTAGAAAGCTGCTTTTATAAGCTTTACAGAAATATGTCGCTTAAATGTATAGGGTTGCCATACGGTACTAAAATTTACCATTATATAAAACTCAATTTTTGCAAAATTTTTGGCCCGACATATCTTCTAAACAGTTCAAGCTAGGATATTGAAATTTTGGGGGAAGTTAGATCCTAAAAAAATAGTAGGAGTCAGTTAACAAAATTTTTTTGTCAAGCCCCCTGTTTAGGAGCTATAAGGGCCCGAAAATTTAAATTATCCTATTTTTAAGCACCTGTAACTTGAATACCTGTCCAATTTTTTTTTTATTAATATACAAAATTTAAAGGTCCAACATTATATTTTAACATATGTTAAAGGTTTTTCTTAAATTTAAAAGGGGTTCCTTAAATTGAAGAAAGTGTCTCTCAGTTTTACCCATTTTTGCTTAGATAATAAAATTCTAAGTAAAATTCCAAATTTTTGTGTAATTCACAATTTAATTCCTAGAATCTAAAAAATTAGATGATGAGGGGGGGGGGGAGTTGAAGTTAGATTCTTGAGAAATTTGGCAACCTTCCCCATTGAAGGGCTATAACAACTTTTAAATAAGTCAGTAGTAACTATTTCCAAGTAAATATTTCCAAAGTTAAACTCAGTATGTAATACAATATAATTTTGAAAATGTGCTTTTTTAAAAACCCTTGGTTTTTTTTCATCACTTGTTTAATATAATTTATTTATTTTTCACAATTGAATTTCATTCATTTACTTAAATTTTTATTCTAATTTCACAGCACTAACTCTGATTTTATATTCTAAATCTCACTTATGCTCTATTTATGATTTCGGATTCTAGAAGCTTTTTGTCGAATTGAATAAAATTTTGTAACCAAAGAAGGTAGAACCGTAAAATTTATCCGTAAAATTCAAATTTGGTATAATGCTGATTTTTCCTTTTTCCATTGTGTTCCCGAAATTTAGATTTAGTTGTATTGGTTGTTCAGGTGGCTAAGAAATCCCAAAGTTAATAAGCTTAGATTCGAAGTTAATGAAGATAGAAACTTCAAGTTTGAGACACTATTTCCTATTTCCGTTCTTATTTAACACTTTAATATTTTTCAAAGGCTAAGAATTTTATAATACCTATATATAAATATAAATTAAAAACAAAGTATTTTTTTAATAATTAAGAAATTGTGTGCGATACTTAATTTGTATTCAAAGGTACTTGCTGCATGTATGTAAAATTAGCCTTTATATTTAAACGAATTATATGAAAAGTTCTAAATTTCTTATTGTATTTAAGAAATATAATTTATTGCATATTTTGCATTTATAAGCTTTCCTAATAGCTACATATACTAAGAATTTATTTTTTCAATTTTGAAAAATTTGAATTATTAAATTTTGTGATAAAATGGTTATCAAATTTATCCAATTTTGTAACTGAATGTATTCAACATTTATTTCAAGTTTTTTTCCTTTTTAATATTTTTAAATAGATAAATTAGTAAGAATTTTTAATATTTTTGAATAGATAAAATAATTAGAAGACGTTTTTAGTATGATAAAGTTAATTTCATTAGGTCTTACGATCAAACTAATAAAAGCTTTTGTGGTGTTATAGAAACTTATGGACTTCTAATTAAATTTGAACCAAATAGGTGTACGGTATTTCTAAGTCGGTTGCAACGAATGACTGTTTCTTTACTTGTTTTTATTAATTATATTACTAAATGATACTTAATTATATTCTATTAAAAGTGATACTCAATTTTTAAACAAAATTAAATTTTATTTAAATTAACTAACTTAAAACATTTTAAAAATTGTTAATAAATTATTTTTACTTCAATCTATAATTTTATAATGGAGTCCAAATGTTATCTTTTAAACAGCATGAAAACCAATAACAAGTACAATTATGTTGTATGTAAAGCGTTTTGTAAACGTAAACGCGTGGTGTTTGGATGGGAGCCAATAGGGATTGATATCATCCTTCTCTCCAAATTTGGTTTATATGGGATGACTGTCAGCATAATGAATCTTTACTGAGAAGTATGTATGACTGTCCCAGTAGGTTAATAGATGATATGAATATTAGGAATACTGGTTTAATTAATAAAGTAATTCTGGTAATAGATTCAAATCAGAATTTATTTAGCGATATCACCAAATCATTTGACTCAATATGCAATAAAATGGCTGAGAATTCTACTGATACAAATAATATATTGAGTAATATGTTTTCACAATTGAAAACATAGCTATTAACCGAAGTTTCCAATCACAGCGATTTTTAAGATTTTGAGTATTCCTTTTCATTTATTCTTTTAATATGCATGTCAAATATTGTGGAACTTGAAGTTTAACTTGATTAATTTTATTGTAAATCTCATTAAAAACAAGCCATTTAAAATCATTTATATAGTTGTTTTTCAAAATTATAATTGTTCGAAAAGATAAATTGAGGTGGAATGTCAATAGGTTTTTTTATAATTAAGTTGAACAACATCGGTATTAGTTAATGGTTGCATCAATTCCCAACAAGTTTTCAGGCGAAATAAGGAAGTACAGAATAGTAGAACTTTTGCGGCATCCACATCTGGCCGAATATCAAGTACCGACCTTCCATGTAAGCAAATATATTTCACAAAGTTTAAATGAGACAATAATTTATGAAATCCAGTTTATTTTGGTTCTAAAAATAATGAGTTCAGTTTAAGACTCAATTAATTTAAAATTTCGATTGCAAAGTAATTTAACCACATTTTACAAAGTTGCTAAATTTTTTGATAGTATTACTATACCTTACATTTTTCGGAAGATTTTTAAAATAATTGGAGATCATACAATTGTAAAATTTTTTATAGTGAGTCTAACTACAGAAAGGTATATTGACTAAATTTTTATTATTTGTTCTTAAGTTATAAGAGTTTGAGACTCATCTCAAGTGACTTCCATTTTTGAAATATTTAATGAAAGAGCTTTGAACGAAGAGGTGCTTTAAAGGAAGTATGTTTAATTCTTTAAAAAGAGGCCAACAACTAAAATTTCTACTTTTGAAATTCATAATACGGCTCTATTGTAGAGAAATAAATACAACACCAACTCATTATAGCATACTTCAATTTAGAGTGTACCAGAACATAATAGATACTTAATAGTAGCTTTGTAGATCAATAAGATCTCAATATCTAAAATTTTCTAATACATATGTTGCCATATATTTATATAAATTGCCCAAGTGAGTTTTCCAATTTAAATTTTTATCAATTTTTATACCTAAATGCTTGTATTAAATTACATGAAATAACAAATTTTTTCTATTTTAAAATTTAATTTCACTTGTGATATAAAAAAAATTAAAAATAAAAAAATTATGTGTTGTGACTGGGATAATATGGCCGCACTTCCAATGGCGGCAAGTTAAGTATCTTTGTTTTATTTAATTTTTTAATATAATTTATTTATTTTTCACAATTGAATTTCATTCATTTACTTAAATTTTTATTTTAATTTCACAGCACTAACTCTGATTTTATATTCTAAATCTCACTTATGCTCTATTTATTTTGTGTTAAAAAATTTTATTAATTTAATTTTTTTACTTCATCAATTTTCTTTTTTTTTGAATTTTTAAATTTTTAATTCTTAATATTTTATTTTTTTTTTTGATATATTTTACATTTATTTTTATACCGGCACGTGATTTGTTTTGTTTACATTAAATTTAATATTGCTTTTTTTTCTCAATTGAAGATTACTCTTCATTTAACATCCACTAGTGTTGTAAACAAATCAACTAAAATATATCCATCTCATTCCCTCTCCGCCGGATAGTAATATTCTTGTTTTTAAAATTGCTCATTAATTAATACCATCAATATAATATCATCGTAATTCTAATTTGTATTTTATTTTTAATTTGATGGGATACGTTAAATTTACTCATTTTTTCTTTTTTTCAAAGGGAAGTTCTGAAATTTTCAGTTCATTTCTTTCCCATTAATTAATTAAAGCTATTCAAATAAATTCAAATATGAACATATAGGTGCATACTTTTCCTTGCACGTAGATTTTGTTGTGTGTGAGTTTTTAGTTGTAACTATGTTCAATAAAGTTTAGTTAAAAGCTGTTAAATCGTGTTATAAACCGATTGCTTACTTAGTGTTCGGATTGTATGAATCGTACACATAATATTTAACTTTAATTTTAATATAATTAATTTTTGTATAATTTATATTTTTTTTTGTTTTTTTTTAAAAAGAGAAAAAAAAAAGTAAATATTTTTTAAATCACGTTTTTAACAAAACTTATTTTTTTTTTTTGTTTAACTATTTTTCTTAATTATTATTAAAAACTAGCTGTTGGCCCGTCACAGAATGACGGAATGTCAATTGAAAGAAAACCTTTTTCTAATAAGAATTATTTCTAATTTCATTATATACATGTACATATATTGTATATCAATATTATTTTCTTAAATAAAGTCGAAACTGTTACTTTTTGTAATACGTAGATTATATTTCGATTCTAGTAATTGATACCAAGAAAAAATAACTTATATAACTTCTTGTTGTTTCTTAAAAATTTGAAGATGAATAATAATTTATGTAGTCTACCTTTTGTATGTTTTAAATTTGATAAAATTTCGGGGTCGTTAGTTCAAATCCCTTCTTGGTAAATTTTTTTTTTTTAATTTCAATTAATTTTTTTTTTATTCAATTACGTACTTGTTTAAATTTTAAATTTTTAAATTTAAATTCGACAAAATTGTTTGTTAAAAGATTTGAAATTTTTTTATAGGTTTATTTTGTTTCAATAATGATCTATTTCTCCATCTGTTAACTTTATGTAGACATATTTTTAAAATGTTACTAAGCTCTGTATATTGTTTCATAACCTTTGTTTAGATTCAAGTCGAAATACTTGTATGTTGCCAACATTCTACAATGTACCTCCTCAGCATGTTTAATTATGTACCTAGGCTCTGTATATTGTTTCATAACCTTTGTTTAGATTCAAGTCGAAATACTTGTTGTTGCCAACATTCTACATTCACCTACTCAACATGTTTATTATGTACCTATTTTTATGGACATAAAATTGAATTATGAATTGAGTTTTGCATTATCAAATGCAAATTAATTTTTTGATTTTTTTTATTAAAACTAATTAAGAAAAAAAATTTATATTCTTTGATTACTAAGGTGCAGTTCATTTGGCTTTATTTCAGGGATGAGATGAGGGAAGCTTTGAAATTGCTTTGAAACATTGCTTGCTTTATTTACTTCCCAAATCAAAAATCAAGCAACGCAACAAAGCGTACATTGGCTTTCGCCATTATTTCAGTTTTTAACTGAAACTATTGAAGACTTACTACAAATTCATGTGAAGCATAGTCTTAGTTTTTAATACCAAAATGATATACTATTTATTTAAAATTCCCAGAAAATCTTCTGTGATTTTTAAAACTGAAATCAATTTTTTCATAAACTAAAAAACTTTTTTTTTTTTTTATGTTTTTTTATTAAAAATTAATAAAATATTTTTTGGCCTGCTTATGATAATTTATGATATTTTATTTTCTAAAATAAAACACATTCAACAAACATTAATATTTTATTTTTTAATAATTGACCACATCCAACAAAACACATTTAATTGAATGCGTTTGTTACACCTCATTCTAGACAAATATATTAATAATAATTGTCAATTTTCGTGTTAATTTTTGTATTATTCGGTGCCTGCAAGCTAATTTTCATGCCGTAGTATATCATCTTAACTCTACAAAACCAGCAAATTCTAGTCCTTGGTGAAACATATGATAATTTTAATATTACAGGCTACTCATTTGTTTCACACTTCGTACCCAAAAGAAGAATCGTGTTCTACATTAAAACTGACATTGCTTTCAGCATTCTAGATTAAAAATAAACCTTATAGCCCAACCTTCCACTATATTTGAGTTAAAATTCTCCTTGAAAAGCATGTAATACATTTCGGTTTTTTATACAGATCTCCAAATTAAAATTTATAAGAAACTGCTGTGGAAATTGACAATCTACAAGATCAATGAAATTTGGAAATCATGTTCAAAAACCTCACTGTTCCAGTTTTCTCATCTTGTCCAAAATCCCACTAGGGTCTCCGACCGAGCTAATCGAGAGGCTCACCTATATTACTTTTAGCCACTCACCCTGAAAAATATGTAGTTTCAGTTGGTTGCACCTTGGGATGCTCTAACCTCTGTCTGGTGACCACAAGCTTCCCGATAAGCACGTTAGACAGCCGAAGGACTTCTCCCAAAAATTAGTATGGCAATATAGTCGTGCTACCTGGGAAGGTTTAAATAATCTTTCCAAGGCATTCGACTAGTCATTGTGCTTCCGCAGTAAAAAAGTTAACTTTGATGCAAATGCAATTAGTGAAACGATTTTACTTGCAATGATGTTGCATATTCTTCATTCCATGAAAAGTATTAAACGAGAATCCAGAGCATGGTTTAATGGCACTTGCAAAGAAGCCATTCGTAAAAAGGAGGAGGCTTTTAAGCAATACCGGAACAGCGGGTTGGAGTCTGACAGGGCCAACTATATCGTGGTTCGAAACTGGTGTAAGACATATAATAAGCAAAAATAAGTTATTAATAAGCAAAAATTCTTATTCAACCGAGAGTTGAAACGTAAACTCCTACATATGCCTAAGAATAGCAAATCGTTTTGGACGTTTGCAAAAAATCTAAAGGAGGACACTAGCGGGTCCTCTTTCCCTCCGCTTATTGATAAAAACAACTCAATTGCGTCATGTTCAAAAGAAAAGGCGAACTTGTTTGGCAAACAATTTTTCTTTAACTCAACACTGCCACAGTCAACTCAAAGACCACCAAATATTCCAGAAGTTGGGTGCTCCTTTGGTAGAATTTACTTTAGGACGCGAGCAGTGATGAAAATCTTGAAGAATATTGATACAAACAAATCAGCCGGTTCCGGTGGAATCACAACGATGGTTCTTAAAAAAACTTTGTCTACCATTTCAAAACCTCTACGCAACCTCTTCTATTTATCCTTTATTTCGGGTATTCATCCTGCCTTCCAATGGAAGATTGCGCACGTTTTTCTAATTCCAAGAAAAGCGATCTCTCAAACTACCGCCCTATAGCTATAACTTCGGCCCTTTCCAAAGTAATGGGAAAAATTATAAACCAAAAACTATTGAAATATCTGATTCCTAAAGGCTTGCTTCATGATCGACAATAGGGGTTCAGAGCCCGGAGTTTAACTGTTGATCTCAAGACTAACCTTTGTGAAAAGCTCAATAAAAGTCTTCACCATTCTGGTGAATCTGACGTTGTAGCCCCTGATATTTCTAAAGCTTTCGACCGTGTATGGCATGCCGCTTTTTTAGCCAAATGCAGAGCTGTAGTGTTAGGTAGAGTCTTTCTTAAATGGACTGGTCGATGGTTTATCATCTGACAAATTTGAACTAAACGCTGTTGTTCCTCAGGGATCTGTTCTTTCCCTGGTGTCCCACTCTTTTCTTAATATTCATCAATGATCTTTTATGTTTAACTTCCAATCCAATTCACATTTTCGCAGTTGACAGCACCCTTGAAGCTTCCTATGAATTTCATAGCCGCTGTAACATTAATCATTAGGTTAATACAACAGCAAAAAATTTCACTGTCAGTGCGATAAATAATAATTCAACACAAAGAAAACCCAATGCTGTCTTATCTCGCGAAAAATAGAAACTTTCATTTCCAACTTGATTTTTCGTAGAGAAGCTTTGCAGCACTCAAAAGATTTAAATATTTTGTGCATCGAGTTAAAAATTTTAGATTCAATATTAATCTATTACAAAAAAAAACAAAAATAATATTTTTGTTAACACTTTTTATTAACTTATTTAAAATTTATTTGACTTTTGTTATATTTAAATTTTATTTTAATTCATAGAAATTTTATATTTATTTTACTTTTAATTTTTATTTTAATTTATAGGAATTTTATATTTATTTTACTTTTATTATATTTAAATTTAATTTAATTTATGCGGAGCTTTATCGTTGTTAAAATCCAGAATACAACTTAATTTTATTCCATAGTATTTATATTATAAAAATTGATTATTAAGATTTAGGTTTCAATTATTATAATTATGAATTTTATTTATGGAAACTAAAAAATTTTTTATAAGTAACTGTACTTCATTATTTGAAAATGCTAAGTTTACAGGAACGTTTAGAATTACTGAAATTAAATTTATGAGAAAAAAATTTGTTAAAATAACAAATGATTTATCAGAATATTTAGATTTGTATTATATGAAAAGATATTTAATGAGTAACTGGACTTCATTATTTGAAAATGCTAAATTTATAGGAAGGTTTAGATTTACTAAAACTAAATATAAGAGAAAAGAATTTTTTAAAACAACAAATGATTTATCGGAAGATTTAGATTTATTAAAAGTAAGTAGATTTATTAAAGGAATAATGTTGAAAATGCTGAATCTGTAATAAAGTTTTTAGATTTATTCAAAATAAATCTATGAGTAATAATTATATTTAAAATAATGTAGTTGTATGGTAGTGGTGCCATTATCATTTATAACACCCCCACCATAGCCTGAGGCTCCGAGGAAGTATTTATTATGATTTTCTTGTGCTTTTTGTACAATCTTTATACCCGTGCATACATATATGAACATCGGGTATATTAAAATTACTCCTCCGTTTGTAACGCATCGAAATATAAGAGCTAGATATAGTGTCAAGGGTACGTATCGAATCAGCATCGAAAAGTGAATCGATCTAGCTATGTGTGTCCGTCCGTCAGCACGATAACTCAAAAACTATAAGAGCTAGAGTTCTGAAACTTTCACAAAGTAATTTTTAGACAATTTGTAGGTTCCCTATTGTTTTTGGTTAAAATCGGACCAAGGCTTCGAAAAGCTGCCATACAACTTTTTTGCACCAATATGAATTTCTTCAAAACTAATTATACTACGGGGATGAAAATTACACACGGTTAGTTTTATAATGACTCCGGCACTTATATGAAGTTTCAAAATGTTAGGGCCCCATTTTCGGGGGGCTGCCATACAACTTCTTTGCACCAATATGAATTTCTTCAAAACTAATTATACTACGCAGATGAAAATTAAACACGGTTATTTATATAATGAATCATGCACTTATATGAAGTTTCAAAATGTTAGGGCCCCATTTTCAGGGGGCTGCCATACAACTTCTTTGCACCAATATGAATTTCTTCAAAACTAATTATACTACGAGGCTGAAAATTACACACGGTTAATTATATAATGAATCGAGCACTTATATGAAGTTTCAAATTGTTAGAGCCCCATTTTCGCGGGGCTGCCATACATTTTCCTTACACCAATATGAATTTCTTCAAAACCCATTTTCGGGGGGCTGCCATACAACTTCTTTGCACCAATATGAATTTCTACAAAACTAATTATACTACGACGATAAAAATTACACACAGTTATTTATATAATGAATCGAGCACTTATATGATGTTTCAAAATGTTTCGGCCCCATTTTGGGGGGCTGCCATACAAAGTTTTCGATTCAATAACTGTGAATCTAATGAAGCTATAAGGTTAAAATTAAAATTGGGCAGGTAAAGTAATAGGGCAAGTTAGTTGGCAAAGTTGGACATCACTCGGACAATCGGAATTTTAGGGTGGGCCATTTTTTTTTTTTGTTTTTTTTTTTTTTTTTTTTTTTTTAAGCTAAAGTTATGGGACAATGAATGAAAATTTTGTTTTTTGTTTTGTGATTTTTTTTTTTTTTTTGTTAATTTTTTTTTTTTTTTTTTTACGTCTAAATTATGGAGTAATGAGTTAAATGTATAAGGGAAGTAAATTACGGTTATTTTATACACCATAGTGGGTATGCACGGGTATCTAAAAGTTGACAAGGGCAACTATAATCTTCCTCGTTTTATTATTAAAATTACAATAATTATAAAAAACATAAGAAATATATTGATTGATATATTTATTATATAATTTTGATATTCTTTGTTTACAATTTCATTAATATGTTTTCTATTATTTTCTATATTTATAGCATGAATTTCTTAAAATATTGTATAATTCAAAGTTTTATTTTCAATTATTTTTGTATAATTAAAATGTAAAATTATTTTATCATTATTTTTAGTATACAAATTTTCATAAATTTTTTCATTTATTTCAATTTTACAATTTTCATATATTATTAAATTATTACCTATATTAGTAATGCTAAAGTTGTTACAATTTTGTTTTATTTTTGTTTGTTCAATATATTTTGTTATGTGATTTTTCTTTAAATTATTTTTAACATTTGAATTGTAACAATTATTCATCTATAAGAACATTGTAATTTTCTAATAAAATAGTTTTTATACCCGTGCATACATATATGAACATCGGGTATATTAAAATTACTCCTCCGTTTGTAACGCATCGAAATATAAGAGCTAGATATAGTGTCAAGGGTACGTATCGAATCAGCATCGAAAAGTGAATCGATCTAGCTATGTGTGTCCGTCCGTCCGTCAGCACGATAACTCAAAAACTATAAGAGCTAGAGTTCTGAAACTTTCACAAAGTAATTTTTAGACAATTTGTAGGTTCCCTATTGTTTTTGGTTAAAATCGGAGAAAGGCTTCGGGTAGCTGCCATACAAATTTTTCGATATTTTATGAGTATTTTCTAAATTAAAAATAGAAACCAAATATAAAAACAAACAAATTGTTGTTTAATTATCAATCATTCATGGTGTAGTGGTTAGGACATGTTACTTGTAGCAAAAATGTCTCGGTTCGAATTCAGGCTAAGGAAAATTTTTTTTTTTTTTTAAATTCATTTTTTTTCATCTATTTTTTTTTTAATAAAATATATGTATTTATTTTATGTTTGAAAAAATTTTATTTTATAGAAAATTTGACAGAAGACTCTAATTTATATTAAAAATTATTAATTTTTTTTAATATTTCTATAAAAAATTTCAAAACCGTTATTTAAAACAAACAATTAATACCATAGAAACTACGATTATTTAAAACTGTTATTTAAAACAAACAATTGATATCTTAGCAACTACAATTATTAAAAAAAAAATAATGATTTAAATAAAAACTCGTTTTGTAGACAAAACATTAATTGTTCTATGGTATAGTGGATAGGACATGGGACTAGTAGTCAAAACGTTTCGGTTCGATTCCTGGCTGTGGCAAAATTTTTTTTTTTTTTAAATTCATCTTAAAATTCTCATTTATAAATTATTTATTTTTTTTAATACATTTTTAAAAAAATTCAAAACAGTTATTCAAAACAAACAATTGATACCATCGCAACTATAATAATTTAAAAAAAAAATTGAGATAAATATAAAGTCGATGGCTTAGTGGTTAAGACATCGACATTTTAATTGAACAGTGTGGGTTCGAATCTCGTTGAGAGCATATTTTTTTTTTTTAATTAATTTTTTTTTTATTAATTTTTTTTGTAATTAAATATAAAAAAACAAATATTTTGAATTTTCTGCCAAACAGTTCAATTGCAATATAAGAATTTCTTATTTATTTAATACACGCACGGGTATCTAAAATTTGACAAGGGCAACTATAATCTTCCTCGTTTTACTTAAATTTGGTATTTTTTCAATGTGATGAATATTACAAGAATTTAAGTATTGTGAAATTATTTTTTGTTGATTTTTAATTTGTTTTGTGATATTCCTGATTTGATCAGAAATTTGATTATTAATTAGTATTTGTTTATTATTCTCATTAATGAGAGATATGGAGTTTTTAGATAATGTTTCTACTTACTTACTTGTTAGGCACTACAAACCATGAAGGTTCTAGGTCTGATGTAATATCTGCTTCCACTCCTCTCGGCGTCGCTTCCCTTGAGCTCTGGCTTCAAATATCCTCTTAACTGGAGCATCGGTTTACATTCGCTCGACGTGACCAAGCCAATAAAGGCGTCTGATTTTGTTTTTCGTGGCTACATCAAAGATATTATGCAGTTCGTAGAGTTCGGAATTATATCTTCTCCGCCAGACCGCGCCATCGCTTACTGGACCATATTTTCTACGTAGAATTTTTCTTTCGAAAATACCTAGCGCTCGCTCACTTGCTTTTGGCAGTTTCTGAACCGTACAGCAGAACTGGGAGTATGAGCGTTTTGTACTGTTGCACTTTAGTATTACACGATAAGAGTTTTGAATCAAGCTGTTTTGACAAACCGAAGTAGCAACGGCTTGCCATAGTTATTCTACGTCTTAGTTCTACTTTTATATCATTCCGATTCGATGTTAATATTGGTCCTAATGTATTTCGGAAAATACTGTCATAGGTGGCTTTAAAATCGATAAAGAGGTGGTGAGCATCGATGTGGTATTCGCGAGTCTTCTCCAGTATTTGGCGTAGTGCAAACACCTGGACGATGGTAGATTTGCAAGGTCGGAAGCCGCACTGATAGTTACCTATCACAGAGTCGCAATGGGGCTTCAGTCTTGCACAAAGTATGTTGGAAAATATTTTATAGGCGATATTTAGCAACGAGATTCCTCTATAATTTTCATATAGTGAAGCATCTCCTTGTTTGAAAATTGGTCAAATAACACTCACACTCCATTTATTAGGATGCTTTCTTCGAGCCAGATTCTTTTAGTCAGTTGGTTCATGCACTCTACCAATTTTCCACCTCCTGCTTTAAATAACTCCGCTGGCAAGCCATCAAAGCCGGTAGCTTTGTTATTTTTTAATTTCTTGATGGCTAACTTGACTTCAGCTAAATTGAGTGGATCTGGATCGGTTTCGTTGGTTGGAGTACTGAAGTCGCCACTAGCTAGCAATTTTTCAAAATTATGTTTCCATGCTCTAATTATATCCTCGTTCGCAGTCATCAAATTTCCGGAATCATTCCTCAGCGCATTTGTACCTGGCTTATAGCCATTCGCTAATTGTTTGGTTTTTCTGTAAAAGCTTAGTACATCGCCTCTGCTTCGACTTGATTCAACCTGAATTATTTTTTCCTTTTCAAACATTCGTTTTTTTCTTCTAATGACTTTCTTTTCTTTAGATCTTTTTCTTTATACTCTTCCATTTCTGCTCTTGTTTTTCGCTGCAGTGCTTTTCTATAAGCCTCGTTTTTCTTCTCCGTTAGTGCCCGACATTCGTCTTCATACCATGGGTTTCTAACCGTTATCTCAAAACCTATGATTTGTGAAGCCGCTTGCTTCATTGCGTCTGCGCAGTGTTTCTATTCTCATTAACGGAGGGATGACGAAGAGCTTTGGCTGTGAGTATATTTTCAATATAATTTGCATATGCACTGGCGGTCTTCGGTGCTTCGAGGGCTCGCACATCTAATACACTTGTCGCGTGTCTTGAATCAATAACAAGATGGTCTATTTGATTCCTTGTGAATGTTCTTGTTTGGGAATTTTGTGCTACTTATGACCATATTTTGAGCTGCCGCAAAATCAATGATACGATATCCATTATCAGTTGTTTGTTCATGAAGGCTCACCTACAGTTTTGCCAACAATTACGTCCTTCTCGATTTTTGCATTAAAGTCGCCAAGTACGATTTTAGCGTCATACTTATGGATAAATAAAAAACAAATCATATGAAAAATATGTTGAGAATTAATCAGCTTAAAAAGAGAGAAATTACTCTTCGTGGAAAGCAACAAAGAGTTTGAAAAAACCTGTAGTGCAAGTCCCACCAATTCGGAAAATGAATGGTAAATGGGCAAAAAATAATAAAGAAAAAGCCGAAACATTCGCAGATCACCTGGAAGAAATTTTTCGGCCCAATGAAATAGAGTCAGACCTCTACATTGAAAATGATTTCAGAAGAGAAGAATGCCATTGAACTAATTACTCATATAGAAATGGTTGAAGAAATTAAAGCTCTGAAGTCAAAAAAAGCACCAGGTTTCGAACTAATTACTGCAGACATTCTAAAACAACTTCCGAAAAAAGGGATAACAATGTTAACATATATAATGAATGCTATGTTAAGGTTAAATTATGTACCTAACGTTTGGAAGGTGGCAGAAATAATTATGATACTTAAGCCAGGAAAGCCTCCAAACGAAACAAAGTGTTATAGACCTATCTCTCTGTTACCAATTATGTCAAAACTCTTTGAGAAACTGTCATTAAAAAGGTTGAAACCTATAATAGAAAATGGAAAACTAATTCCAAACTATCAATTTGGTTTTAGAGAAAACCACTCTACTGTTGACCAGGTACATAGAATTACTGATATAATTGAGAAAGCTCTAGAAGAAAAACAAATATGCTCTACCATATTTCTAGACGTAGCACAAGCATTTGATAAAGTTTGACACGAAGGCTTAATTTATAAGTTGCGGCAACTATTACCTAACAAATATGTAGATATACTCTCATCATAATTAACTGATAGACTGTTTAGAATTAAACAGGATGAAGAGTACTCTACACTGAGAGAAATTAAAGCGGGTGTGCCTCAAGGAAGTATCTTGGGTCCAATATTATACTTGATATATACTAGTGACTTGTCCCAATTTCAAGAAATAACTGTAGCGACTTTTGCTGACGATACTGCAATAATGGCAGTAGGATCAAATGTCGGCGAGGCTACAAATAAACTACAAAAAGCAAGTGATGAATTATATCTTTGAACCAAAAGATGGAAAATTAAACTAGATGAACTGAAATCAGTGCAAGTAAATTTTACAAATAAACCTATTCAAAATCCCCCAGCCATATAATTAAAAGGGGTAGATATTCCTCATGAAAACAAGGCAAAATACCTAGGAATGACATTAGATGTCAAGTTAAAATGGAAAGAACATGTCAAAAAGAAAAGAATAGAATTAGAACAAAAATACAGAAAAATGTATTGGCTTTTAGGTCGAAAATCTAAATTGCCAATAGATTACAAAATTTTGTTATATAACCAAATAATTAAGCCTATCTGGTTGTACGGCGTACAACTTTGGGGCTGTGCCAAACGAAAACATATTCAGAGAATTCAAACATTTCAAAGCAAAGTGCTACGTAACATGGTGAGTGCTCCCTGGTACGTACGAAATTCCGACTTATATAGGGATCTAGGAATTCGTTTTGTTAGCGATGAAATAAAAAAATATGCCATAAAACATAAGACCCGCTTAGAAGGCCACATAAACATAGAAGCGTCAAAACTTCTATTATCTTCAAATGTCAATAGAAGGCTTAAAAGAACTAGGCCCCTCCAACTAGCGATAAATTCAGATCACCTTAACGGAGGTCTGTAATTCTAAGACTAGTTTTAATGTTTTAAAACAGGGCGGGTGTTTTTATTGTGTTAAAGTCACACATAACTGTGGTTGCGCTCAGTATCTTTCGATGATTTCTACTATCCTTACCTCAAGACAAAAAAAAAAAACTTATGGATGGCGGCACTTCCCGCCATTATTTATCTTTTTGTCTAGTAGGTGAAAATTATGTTTGATGGTATTGTACATAGGATGACTAAAATTTGTATTAGTTCAATATTTTTGCGTATAAGTTCTCTACTGTTTTCGTATTCGGTTATGTTAATAAGATGAATGTTCTTTATAAAGTATTAGATAATTTTTCTGCTACCTATATTTATTGTAAAATGAATTTAAATATACTGATTTTGAAGAAATTCCCGTAAGGGAAGTGCTTTGAACCCTAATTCATTGTCAACTATTTCAATTATACAATTATAATATAATTATACAACTATAATTATAATTATACAACTATAAAATTCCTATAATAGATAGATATTGTAAAACAGCTCTTTTGAATTCAGTCCAGGGTCGAGAATAAATTTTAATTGCTTGTGCTAACTTAGTAAATTTATCTATAAAGGTTAGAAATAATGTTTTGTCTAACCTATGAAAAACGTCAATATGAACTATTTGATTGGGACCTAAAGGTGTTTCTGTTATTTTGAACTTTGTTTTAATAGGATTTTTTTCATATTTTTCGAGATTACAAATCTCAAAGTTATTTATAAACTGCGCTACTCTTTCGGACAATTTTGGGTGAAGGTGTAGTAATTTTATTTCAATACATACTTCCGAAATTCCACGGTGATAGTTTTTTAAATGTTCTTTTTCTATAGTTTCGGCAAGTTGTTCTTCGTTTGTTATATCTTCTAATAATTTGTTACATTTAATTAATTTGAATTGGTTTGCGTCTGTCGTTAAAGTAAAAGTTTTGTTAAATTCAGGATAAATAAGAATTGGTTCATTTATAAGTAGTTTTTTAAGAGTTTCCAAATTCTGAACATGTTTAGGATTATCAATTTTTAGTTTTACATTTGTCATTGGTTTAGCAACCTTGGAGTAGTCCTTAATAAATTTTCTGTAGTAACCGGATAGTCCGAGACTTCGTCACTTTCTATTTGATGGAACCCTTTAGCTTAGACCTTGCGCAGTAAAATATTGGCATCTTACCAATATACTTAGAATGTCGTCAATATTTGGTATAGGGCGCCTATCGTCTAAAGTAATTTCGTTTAATTTCCTATAGTCAATGACGAGTCTCCATTTTTGTGTCCCACTGTCGTCCTCCTTCTTCAGGACAATCGAGACAGGAGCAGAATATGGGGGACTACTAGGCCTAATTCTGCCTTTATCCACCATTTTATCAATTTGCTTTTGTACATCTTCTTTATGAATTTGAGTGTACCTATAAGACTTAGTTAATATTGGAACGTCATTGTTAGTACGAATACGATGTTTGATATCGTTTATGAAAGATAAATTTAAATTTTGATTATAAAGTAGATGCGAGTATTGTATGCATCTTTTCAAAATTAGATAAAAGTTCATTACGAATTTCGTTTAGAAATTATAATTATTATTAGTTTCAGAAATTATATTAAAGTTATGATAGTTCACGATTTCAGTTTGAATTTGTTAGTGTCATTTTGCACGTTTAATTTTACAATGGCTGTTCTGTCGGAGACCATCTTTTTGAAGTACTGGAACAGTTAATTCATATTCACATTTCTAAGTGATATTATATTTTATTTCTTTATTTTTATTTTGAAAATATATTAGAATTTCATTATAAATTGTACTTAAAAGTTTTTGACCTAAATCTATTTTTGTTTTTAATTGCGTTAACATATTTTTGCCTATTAGTTCGTCATAATTTTCATGAAAAGGAAAAACATGCATTTCAACTTTCTTTGTTAAATCTCCAATGCCTTAAAGAGAGGTATAACTGCTTTATGAGTTATTTTTACATCTTGATTTATGGTTTTAATATTTATGGGTTTTTGAAATTCTGTTAAATACATTGGATGACATATGTTTGGATTTATAATAGAATGTGTTGCTCCGGTATCTCTTATAAATTTAAGTGGTATAATATTATCACTAACTAAGATATATGGTAATTGGAATTCGATGCTGTTGATAGAAAATTTATTGGTGATTCTGTTTTGTCATAATTTTCCTTAGTTTCTCCAATGTTTATTTCCATTGGTTCAGATTAAGATATTTGTTTATTTCTATTATAATTGTTTGAAAAATTACTTTTATTCACAAATTGATTGTTTATATGTGGGTATTTGTTACTAGAACTATTAGGATTATAGTAGTTTGGATTTCGATTTTGAAAAGAATTCCTATTAATATTGTTAATTTGATTGTTTCTATTGAAATTGTTTTTGTTATTTTGGTAATTTTTAAAATGGCTGGATCTAAATAGCGATGAAGGCTATTGCAAAAAAAAAACGAATTTGCGAAAATTTCAAGATCCTAGCTCCGTTAGTTTTTGAGTTATCGTGCGGACGGACGGACGGACATACATAGCTAAATCGATTTATTTTTCGATTCTGACCCGATCCATACACTTGAGTCTATATCTAACCTCCACCTTCTCTGCGTTATAAACGTAATGGCAAATTTGCTATACCCTTTGACCTACAGTCATACGGGTATAAAAACCTAAAAATGTTATGAATTTTATCTATGCAAAGTAAAAAGATTTTTTATGAGTAACTGTATTTCATTATTTGAAAATGCTGAATTTACAGGAAGGTTTAGATTTATTACAAGCAAATCTATGAGAAAAGAATTAATAAAAATAAACAAAGATTTATCAGAAGATTTAGATTTATTAAAAGTAAGCAGATTTTATTAAAGGAATAATGTTGCAAATGCTAAATCTGTAACAAAGTTTTTAGATTTATTTAAAATAAATCTATGAGTAATAATTATATTTAAAATTATTTAGTTGTACAGGTAGTGGTGCCATTATCATTTATGACTGTTAAACCAGAAATTGACTTGGTCAAATCACATTTTTGGTATAGCTAAAGATGAAGCTAGATGTTTGGGTTTTTTGTATCGCTGTAAAACTTACTTTTATCCATTTGATCTCTTCAATATCTATAAAACATATATTGAACCAAAAATAGAGTATAATACACATATTTTGGCCGGTGCATCCAAATCGGCGCTGGAATATCTCGATAAAGTGGAAAACAGAGCTATTCGTCTTATATATGATCCCAGTGTTACCTCAACGCTCACTCCACTTAGCCATAGGCGCACAGTCTGGTAACTTTCTTCTAAATATCCCTCTAAATTTTCCCAATCCCCATAATCCTCAATTCCCAAATACTAACCGAACCTCTAACCGAAGAAAATAAAATGCTAAAGAAAAAGCAAATAACTAAAAGTGCAGTAGAATACTGTACAGATGAAGAAGAACTAACTCGGGAAACCGGGTGGATTGTAAAACGTACAGGGAAAAAAAGAAAAGCGGAGCACTCACCAGAAATACACAAAGAAAATAGTGTAGAAAAATTAAAGGTGATTAAACCAAAAATTTCAATTGATAAAACCATCATTACAAGAAAAAACAAACCTCCTCCGGTTATCTTAAGTAATGTTGTAGAATACCCCAAAGTTAATAAAATACTGAAAGATGTACAAATTAACTATAAAATAAATATGTTGAATAACCATCAACTGAAGATTAATGTTGAAAAAGAAGGGGAATACAGAGAACTAATAAAGATTATAAATGAAGCTAAGTTAGAATGGCATACTTATGAAAACAAGTTGACCAGGCCAATTAAAATTATGGCTAGGAACTTGCATCCTTCATGCGATCCTGAAGATATAAAGCAAGAGCTTAAATGTAAGGGTTTTAAAATCATTGAAGTTGTTAACAAAAGAAAAAAAATTAAAAAGAATGAGGAAGAAACTATAGTTAAACTACCTCTTTTTATGTTAACATTTGAAAATACTGAGGACATTGATAAAATTTATAAAATAGAGTTTATTCAGCATATGACAGTGAAAATTGAAGCTCTGAAAAAAACAAATCTGATTCCTCAGTGTAAAAAATGTCAAAGATATGGTCACACAATAAAATTTTGCCAGCGTCTAGCTAAATGTGTAAAATGTGCAGGGTCACATCTATCAACGAATTGTGACAAAGACAAAAAAGTTACGCCGAAATGTGCTAACTGCCTTGAGGTACACCCTGCAAACTATAGGGGGTGCGTAGTTGCAAAAGAATTACAAAAGAGAAAAAAGAAAAGTAATCCAAAACATACCAAAGAAGGTGCGTCGAATTCACCTAACCCTAAATCTAGAAGCTTAAATCCTAGCAGGGTCATCGACGGTTTATCGTATGCCCAAGTATCACAAAATACAGCAAAAGAACCTATTAGTGCAACAAAACAGAACAATGGTCGAACAATGTAGCATTAGAAAAATCAGCTGAAAAAATAATAAAGCGCACTAACGTTAGGAATATAATTCATAGTACAAATAGCATTCATAAACCTAACACTAAAGCTGATAATAACATTTTAATGCAGATGATGCAAAATTTGTTAAATTCAATGAACGATATCTCTAAAAGAATAACTAATTTAGAAAACAATACTAGCAAAAGCTATAGTGGTACTTCAAGAAAATTTCTAAATAATGGCCCAAAATAAAATTAGTATTGCTACATGGAACGCAAACGGCGTACTAAAAAAAAACTAGCATTAGAGCTATTTCTAACTCAGTAATACGTGTTAAGTCCCTTAGACAGGATTTAAACATTGGGGCTTTATATTGCCCTCCTAATTACAATTTAAAGAATATGATCCTTAAAGACCTCTTGAACCGACTTGGGGATAGGTTCATCCTAGGAGGTGACTACAATGCCAGACATATCGATTGGGGTTCAAGACTAACCTCAACAAGAGGAAGAGAGCTAAGGAAAGCTATTAGAGAGTTGGGTTGCTATTTGCATTCTACAGGCGAACCAACTTATTGGCCTACTGATACAAGTAAAACTCCTGATCTACTGGATTTCTTCATAACAAAAATAATATCTCCAAATTTTATTAGCCTAGAAAATAATCAGGATTTAGACTCAGACCATTCGGCTGTCGTACTAAACCTGCATGAAAAAATTGTTAAGAAACAAAATAAGCCTACACTTGTTAATAAATCAACAAATTGGTTCAACTTTAACAAGAGATAGAAAATAATATAAATATAAAGGGTTAAAATAACAACTAAAGATGAAATAGATTTAGCAATTGAAAATCTTAATAAAATTGTCCAAAATGCTGCATGGAATAATACAAAAGAATGTATTACTCAGAAGAATGTATTAGACAGCAGGACCTAATTATCCTAGAGATATATTAAATGCGATTAAAGTAAAGAGAAGAGCTAGACGAAGATGGCATGAAACACGTGACCCAGCTGATAATAAAACTGTGTTGAATAGAATAACGCGGAATCTTAAAAGAAGAAAATAAAAACAAATCATACAAAAAATATGTCGAGAATTTATCAGCTAAAAAAGAGAGAAATTACTCTTTTTGCAAAGCAACAAAGAGTTTGAAAAAACCTGTAGTGCCAGTCCCACTAATTCGGAAAATGGATCGTAAATGGGCAAAAAATAATAAAGAAAAAGCCGAAACATTCGCAGATCACCTGGAAGAAATTTTTCGGCCCAATGAAATATAGTCAGACCTCTACATTGAAAATGATTTCAGAAGAGAAGAAAATGCCATTGAACTAATTACTCATATAGAAATGGTTGAAGAAATTAAAGCTCTGAAGTCAAAAAAAGCACCAGGTTTCGATCTAATTACTGCAGATATTCTAAAACAACTCCCGAAAAAAGGGATAACAATGTTAACATGTATAATGAATGCTATGTTAAGGTTAAATTATGTACCTGGAAGGTTTGGAAGGTGGCAGAAATAATTATGATACTTAAGCCAGGAAAGCCTCCAAACGAAACAAAGTCTTATAGACCTATCCCTCTGTTACCAATTATGTCAAAACTCTTTGAGAAACTGTTATTAAAATGGTTGAAACCTATAATAGAAAATAGAAAACTAATTCCAAACTATCAATTTGGTTTTAGAGAAAAACACTCTACTGTTGACCAAGTACATAGAATTACTGATATAATTGAGAAAGCTCTAGAAGAAAAACAAATATGCTCTACAATATTTCTAGACGTAGCACAAGCATTTGATAAAGTTTGGCACGAACGCTTAATTTATAAGTTGCGGCAACTATTACCTAAAAAATATGTAGATATACTCTCATCATAATTAACTGATAGACTGTTTAGAATTAAACAGGATGAAGAGTACTCTATACTGAGAGAAATTAAAGCGGGTGTGCCTCAAGGAAGTATCTTGGGTCCAATATTATACTTGATATATATTAGTGACTTGTCCCAATTTCAAGAAATAACTGTAGCGACTTTTGCTGACGATACTGCAATAATGGCAGTAGGATCAAATGTCGGCGAGGCTACAAATAAACTACAAAAAGCAAGTGATAAATTATATCTTTGAACCAAAAGATGGAAAATTAAACTAGATGAACTGAAATCAGTGCAAGTAAATTTTACAAATAAACCTATTCAAAATCCCCCAGCCGTATAATTAAAAGGGGTAGATATTCCTCATGAAAATAAGGCAAAATACCTAGGAATGACATTAGATGTCAAGTTAAAATGGAAAGAACATGTCAAAAATAAAAGAATAGAATTAGAACAAAAATATAGAAAAATGTATTGGCTCCTAGGTTGAAAATCTAAATTGCCAATAGATTACAAAATTTTGTTACATAACCAAATAATTAAGCCTATCTGGTTGTACGGCGTACAACTTTGGGGCTGTGCCAAACGAAAATATATTCAGAGAATTCAAACATTTCAAAGCAAAGTGCTACGTAACATGGTGAGTGCTCCCTGGTACGTACGAAATTCCGACTTACATAGGGATCTAGGAATTCGTATTGTTAGCGATGAAATAAAAAAATATGCCATAAAACATAAGACCCGCTTTCGGATTCTAGAAGCTTTTGATCGATCTGAGGCGAAACGAGCATAATTACAAAGCCAAAGAATAAATTTCCTATTTCCTATGTGTCCCCAAAATTTTGACTTAATTGTAGTCGTGGTTCAGGTGCCTCCTAAGAAGTCCCAAAATTAAAAAGCTTATCTTCGAAATTCATGAAGATAGAAACTTTAAATTTGATACACGAGGGTTCTTTCCTATCTCCGTTTCTATTTAACATGTTTATATTTTTAAAAGGATAAGAATTTTACCATAAAACATATTTTGTATAATATTTTATAAATTAAAAGCAAAATATTTTTTTAATAAAAGGTTCCTGTTTTCTAATTCCTGTTTTTTAATTTTTATTATATCATATATTTTATTGAATTATTACCAAAAATTATACATAATTAAGACATTGGGTGCAATATTTAAGCTATATTCAAAGGTACTTGCTGCATTTATGTAAAATTTATTGTTATATTTAAATGAACTATATGAAAAGTTCTAAATTTGTAATTATATTTTAGAAATACATTTATTGCATATTTTGCGTTTATGAGCTTTTCTAATAGGTACATAAACTATCAATTTAAAATAATTGCAATTTTGAAGAATTTTAATTATTAAATATATTATGATTGGATTAGCTTTTTATCACAAAATTTATTAATTCAAATTTTTTCACTTTAGTAATCAAATTTAAAATAATATATTTTCATGGATTTCAAGTTTTTTTGTTTTTTAATATTTTTAAATAGATAAATTAGTAGGAAATTGTAAATAAATTAGAAAAGGAATTAGAAAATGTTTTTAGTATTATAAAGTTAATTTCGTTAGCTACATCTTACGATCAAACTAATAACAGCTTTTATGGTTTTAAAATGACTTATGGACTTCCCATTTCATATGAAGCAAATAGGTGTATTAGTAGGTGAACCAAATAGGTATTTCTAAGTCGGTTGCACCGACTGACTGTTTCTTTACTTCTTTAAATTTAAAAGGGGTTCTTAAAATTGAAGAAAGTGTATATTAGTGCTAATCATTTTTGCTTATATAATAAAATTCTAAGAAAATTTTGGTAAATCAAAAATTTATATTTTAATTGAAACTGAAAATTTTTGGAGGGCGTGGTAGGGTTTAGATCTTTGAGAATCATCAAAAGTTTGCTTAATAAAAATTTCGGAACCACCCCAATTGAATAGCTACTAAAACTTAAAAATTAAAAATTTTTCTTTTTTACATATATTCAAAATTAAATGTTAATAATAAAGATAGTAACCTCAAACAAATGTAGCAGCTTCAAATTTGGCACAAGTATGTTCTTTACTATTTTTTGCGTGTTTCCCTAATTTATGATTAATTGGTGTGGTGGTTCAGGAACTTCTCTTAGACATCCCAAGGTGTAAAAGCTTATCATCGAAACTAATAAAAATAGTAACTTAAAATAAAGATTAGTATTAAAACTTTGAGGGGGTCTGCGTATAGGCGAAATCGAACCATAGTTTCGGATTCTGGAACCTTTGAAAAGTGCGAGGGCTAACAAAGATATATATAAACAAGTGATGAAAAAAACCAAGGGTTTTTAAAAAAGCGAATTTTCAAAATAATATAGCGTTTCATACTGAGTATTTTATCGGATAATAATGTTGAAGCTTCAGTGTTAACGTTTAATTTTAGAAATATATACGTTGGTGACTAAGTTACTACTTACTTATAGAAACAGTAAATTTTTTAATTTTTAAGTCCTAATAGCCCCTCTATGGGAAGGTTGCCCAATTTCTCAGGGATCTAATCCTCACTGCTCTCCTTCTCCAAACTTTTTCAGGTTCAAGGAACTAAATTGTGAATTCTACCAAAATTTGGAATTTTACTTAGAATTTTACTATTTAAGCAAAATTGGTTAAAACTGAGAGAAACTTTCTTCAATTTAAAGAACCGCTTTTAAATTTAAGAAAATCTGTTAACATGTGTTATGTTGAACCTTCAAATTTTTTTTTTGTTAATATACACAGCTATTCAAGTTACAGATGCTTAAAAATAGCAAAATTTCAATTTTCAAGACCTTATAGCTGCTAATGGTAAATTTTAATACCGTATGGCAATCCTTGTGATAGTGATGTATTTTTATAAAGCCTAAGACAACAGCTCTCTCTTGCCTGTTTTATATTGAAAATATAGTTAATAGAACTCATATTATATCAATTTAAATGTAGGGCTTTTTTGGAATTTGCGGGGGCTGTAGCTTCGTCACCCTTCAAAATTAAGAAAAACCTTTGACACATGTTAAAATATAATTAAAGAGCTGTCAATTTTGTTAATCATAAAAAAAAAAATTTGTACAGGTATTCAAGTTACAGGTGTTTAAAAATAGCAAAATTTAAATTTTCGAGCCCTTATAGTTCTTAAATATATAACTTCTAAGCCAAAATGTCAAGACCCTACCTTGAACCGTTCAAAAGATATGTCTATCCAAAAATTTTGCAAAAATTGAGTTTTGCGTAATGGTAAATTTTAATACTGTATGGCAACCCTAAACATTTGTCCTTTAAAAATTTATAACACCAGCTATCTTTTGCTGTTTTCAGATTGAAAATACACCTTATAGATCTCTTGTTATAACATTTTGAATATAGGGCTTTTCCCAACTTTGTGGGGCTGCAGCTCCGTAAGAGGTGGGACTACAGAAAAAAATTCTTCTACGAAATTATTTTTTTTTGTAATATCTACTCGTGGTTAAAATTTCTTTTCTCTATTTCAGACGATGTAAAAGTTTTTGTAAACATACGGTCAGACGGACGGACGGACGAACGGACAGAGTGAAATTATAGAGGCACATTTTTACAAAATTTTTTGAAAATAAGCTAAAATGACCATAGCTCAAAAACTGATGACGTTATTTTTATTAAATTTAAACTCTAGGTTACTTGTAAAGAAAGTACCACGGGAATTGTTTTTGGTCGATATCGGACGATAAGTTCGGATTCTAAAAGATTTTGATAGAATTGAAGCCAAACGAGTATAATTTCAAAACCAAAAAAAATAGAACTTTAAAATTTGAGGCACAGGTGTCTCTTCATTTTTGCCTTGTGTACGTGAAATTTTGGATGAATTGGAATAGCGGTTTGCGTAGCACCCCCATTACTCCCAATACCTTAAAGCATATGTTCGAAATTAACAAAGATAGTAATCTGAAATAAATATATAATCTTTAAATTTGGTATAACGGTGTTTTTTTATTATTTCCTTTGTGTCCCCGAAATTAAGACTTAATTGTATTGGTTGTTCATATGCCTCCTAAGAGATCCCAAAATTAAAAAGCTTAACTTCGAAATTAAAAAAGATAGAAATCAAATTTGATACACTATTTTCGTTCTATTTAACACATTTATATTTTTGAAAGGTTAAGAATTTCGCCATAAGACATTTGTATTTTATAAATTAAAAACAAAATATATTTTTAATGAACGACAAAATTTCTTTTTTTTTTAGTTTTTATTTTATAAGGATCAATGCACACTTTTAGAAACTAATACATGTAATAACACTTTTTAAACAAAATACATAAAATGTAAAATGTTTGAATGTATTTTACTATATATATGCTATATTATGTATGATATATCACAAGTTCAATTAAAAAACACTTGTTATTGCGAACAGTTGCAAAAAAAAATTGATATAAATTTTGTTAGATAAGAAGTAAAAATATTTTTCAATATCGTGGAATCAGATAAGACCAATGTTTTTGCATAAAACAGTTAAAAATTAATTAAATTTTTAAAAAAATACTTCATTTGCGCTTGCATAATGAACAAATAAACTTTACCACGCCTAAATTTCGTTTTGAGGTAAATGTAAACGCAAAAACGGGGCAAATTTTAAAATGGTTTTTTTCTTGTAATTAGATATTAATTTCGTTTAAACAATTATTTCTTCTAATATGATCACTTAGAATAGTAAAACATGACATTAAGAAATAATATAATAATATATAAACTTTTATATATATTATCACAAATTAATATTTCTTTTGAATAACTTTGAGCTTAATGAAAATTGACACAGATAAAAGCAACATTATGATTGTAATACTTATTTATAAAAGAAGTGCTCAAAATTCTTTATCATAAATATAAAAGATTAGAATTAACCAACTCTAATCCCAATATTTCAATCTGAAATTAATCTTTTCCGAGAAGTAATTGCTACATGTGCGTAAAATTCTATTGAATTGAATAAAAAGTTCTTAATATGTAATTTTGTAATTGCATTTTATGAATACATTTATTTCAAGTTTTTTTGCTTTTTAAATATTTTTAAATTATTAAAAATTTAAATATATTTAATACTAATAAATTAGTAAGAGTTTTTAATATTTTTAAACAGATAAAATAATAAGAAAATGTTTTTAGTATTATAAAGTTAATTTGGTTAGCTATGTCTTACGATTACACGAATACAAGCTTTTACGGTTTCAAAATGACTTATGGACTTCTCATTAAACTTCAACCAAATGAAAAGGATTAGGATATTTCTAAGTCTGTTGTTTCTTTACTTATTTTTTATATATTTTTGAAATAATATTTCTCTAGAATTATTTTTAATTTTTTTTTCGTACTAGGGATGAAAAAAATTTTGGCAGTTTCTATTTCGGTAATTAATTAAAGTTAATCCACGCAGACTTTTAAAACACGATCCGTCACTGGTGTAAAAAATAAATTATATTTGATTTCAATGTTTGTGCTTTGTGTTTTGCTAGAAATCTAGTTAAAATAATGTTAAGAATCCAGTGAAATTACATTATCTTTGAAGCTTAAAAGAAATATTTTTCATAACAAGTATTTTATTGGAAGAGTACAGACATAAAGTAAGTAAAGTAAGTTAAATTACATTTTTAATCAATAAAAATAAATAATTTGTTAACTTATATTAAATTATGCAATAAATTGAACTAATTAATAATGCAAATGGTAAAATTTTATGTTAATAAAATAAAGTTTGTACTAAAATTAAAAATATATTATGAGTATTACAATAAAATTTTAATTACAGGCTCCTGCTAATTTTTTAATATCTTGAAATGAATCTGAAGATCATTTATTCCACAAGAAGATCGATATTTTGATAATATTTAATCTATAGAAATTAACTAGAAATTCTAATTCTTGTAAATTAATTAACCTCTAAAAATAGTCTTGTATTCTTATTTTCACTAGGAAAATCCAGTTCAATTAACAAGAAGAGCAGTAAAACAATAAGCATCATGTCTAGTACTTACAGAGGGAAATCTCGTAAAATTAACAAGGATAGTAGTAAAGTAATAATCATAATGTCAAGCATTTACGTGGGGAAATCTAGTAAAATTAACTAGAGTAGTAGTAAAAGAATAAGCATGTATTCTAGTTTAACTTTAAAACTATTAACTAGATCCCTAGTTAAATTTAATTCGATAAATTTTTGATTGGAATTTCTAAGAGAACAACTCTAGTTGGGTTTTTCTCATATTCTAGCTGGAAAAACCTTACACTGGAGATTAGAGTATATACCTAATCAAGATGAAGTTAAGAAACTTGTTAACTAGTGTCGAAATATAATGTTGTAGTCTTAATGTTGAAAATATAAACACTGGTGACTAAGTTACTGATTTATAAAAACAGAAAATTTTTAGCCTTTGAATGGGTAGGGTTCCGAAATTTTTCTATGCAAAACTTATGGTTATTCTCAGGGATCTAACCAGTGCTATGAAAATTAAAGGATTTTGTTATATAAATTTTGTGAAGCTAAATAGAAAAGCAATGATTTAGTATGTACTAAATTTTTTTTTAAATACAATAAAACATTATTTAATGTTATATCACTCATTAGTCTCGCACTTAATGAGCGATATAAGGAAACCGAAGAGAATATTTTACGTTTCATGGAAATGAGAAATATATAAGTCAGGCCTCCTGAAAATATTATGTATGATTTAGATAATTAGCAAATAATAATTAGAATATAAATTATATGATCGCTTAAAAAATAATTTTAATTATGAATGTTGTGATAAATATAACTTTGTGTTATACAAATGACATCGCTCGTCTAGATCTTTTAGGGTCAATCCAATTATATGCTGATGACGCTATATTAAAATATGCGGCTGCTGCAGAAAATATGTATAAAGGTGTATAATGAGCTTCCAACAGACTTTAAACAAATTAATTCAATTGGTTTGTTCAAAACAGAAATACAAAAATATATATTACAAGAACATCAAACCCATAGATAATGAAAACTAGTATAAATACTGGATATGGAAATATTTAGTTAATATGTATATAGTGAACCGATGTATTTGTTACTTTGTAGATAAATGATAATGAAATTGAGGGATTGAACTTTAAAAAAAGTTGTAAAATTTTTTTTTTTTTTTTAAATTGACTGTATCGTCTTGATTTTTGCAATATTCATTAGCTTTTAAGAATTAAACTTATAATAATATACTTTTTTTTTTATTTATTTATTTATTTATTAGTTTAACTCAAACTTTACAAAAATTTTAACAATTAGTATTATCTATCTATATATATAAAAGGGAATGTTTGTTTGTATGTATGTTTGTTTGTTTGTTTGTTTGTTTGTATGTAGCGAATAGACTCCTAAACTGCCCAGCCGATTTTCATGAAAATTTGTATATAGGGGTTTTTGGGTACGGAAAGAAATCGTGGCCCAAAAATTTTGCTCTAACGGACCACCAAGTTGGGGCTGTGGTGCAAGTATTTAAACTTCTTTGTTCTAAAATGAAAACGGTTTGACCGATTGACTTCAAATTTTGTATACGTGATGCTCTTTGAGAATTGAGTAGACACTTTTAACAGTTTTGGAATTTGTTAACCCATGTCGGGCCGACGGGTGGTCAAAAAAAATTTTGGGTCCAAATTTTGTCCGATTTTACGAAATTCTGCTTTGGCTTAAAAGAAAGCCCCAAAAAAAATTTTGTTGAGTTCCACTAACCCATTGCGGCCCAACAGCTTTTTATAGGTTTTTTCAATACTTTACTCTAAATTCGAAACGGTTTGACCGATTGACTTCAAATTTTGTATACGTGATGCTCATTGAGAATTGAATAGACACTATTGACAGTTTTGGAATTTGTTAACCCATGTCGGGCCGACGGGTGGTCAAAAAAATTTTGGGTCCAAATTTTGTCCGATTTTACAAAATTCTGCTTTGGCTAAAAAGAAAACCCACAAAAAAATTTTATTGACTTGCATTAACCCGTTGGGGCCCAACAACTTTTTATAGGTTTTTTCAATACTTAACTCTAAATTAAAAACGGTTTGACCGATTTTCTTCAAATTTTGTATACGTGCTACCCTGTGAGAATTGAATTGACGCTATTAACAGATTTGGAATTTGTTAACTCATGTCGGCCCGACGGTTGGTCAAAATAATTTTGGAAGCTAATATTGTCAAAATTTGCGAAGTACTGCTTTGTCTAAGAAGAAAGCCTCAAAAAAATTTTGTTGAGTGATTTGGAAGCAAATTACGTCCAATTTTGCGCAATACTGCTTTGCCCCAAGAAAAAGTGTAGTTCCGTTAACCCAGTGGAGCACAGTGGCTTTTAATAGATTTTTGCGTTAATTAACTCTAAATTAGAAACGATTTGACCGGTTTACCTCAAATTTTATAATTCTTCCTTGTGTGAAGCAACTTGAAAATGGAGTTGAGTCTGTTAACAGTCGGTCCTACGATTTTTCAAAAAAAATTTTTTGGAAGTAAATTACGTCAAAATTTTAAAAGTAGTTTGTACTGCTTTGAATTACAGAAAGTTTCAAAAATTAGTAGAATAATCCTAGAGAAATCGTTGTGTGAAGCAACTTGAAAATGGAGTTGAGTCTGTTAACAGTCGGTCCTACGATTTTTCAAAAAAAATTTTTTGGAAGTAAATTACGTCAAAATTTTAAAAGTAGTTTGTACTGCTTTGAATTACAGAAAGTTTCAAAAATTACTAGAATAATCCTAGAGAAATCGTTTTAAAAAGATTGCTTTCATACATTTTAAAATTTACATGTGTAAACCGTGTGTAAGTTTTGTGTTAACTTTTTGCAGTAACTTCAACTTCAATTAAACCTCCATTGAGAGGCGCAGCAACGCGCACCGGGTATTAGCTAGTACAACATATAAAAAAAAATAGCTTATGAATTAAGTTACAATTTCATATTTCTTAAATTAAAATTTAAGTGAACAAGAAAAACAACCAAATATATATAAAAAAAAAGAATTTATATTTTTATTTATACAATTTAAGTTTTTGTGTTTGTTTTGAAAGTGTGAAATCGATGTTGTTCTTGTGTTTATTACCCATTATCAACATCCTATGAATTGGTTCATAATTGCCATAATTTGTTCTATGAAAACTCAACGTAAATAAATTAGTATTACGTAAACGATTATTTGAATTAATTTTAATGTTATTAAGGATTTCAGGAGAAGAAATGTTACCTTTTATAACTTCAGTAATAAAAATAACATCAGCAACTTCTCGTCTTAATTTTAAAGTTTTCAAGTGAATTAAATTCAATCTATTTTCATAAGGAGGTAGGATCAGCGGGTTTGACCATTGAAGATTTCTCAAAGTAAATCTTAAAAAATTTCTTTGCACCGCCTCTATCCTATTAATATGTACCTCGTAAAATGGTGACCAAACTTGGCTAGCATATTCTAAATTAGGTCTAACAAGACAAGAATATAAAGATTTAAGAACATAAGGATCATTAAATTCTTTAGACCAACGTTTTATAAAACCAAGCATAGAATTAGCTTTATTTATAATATAGCAGAAATGAAGTTTAAAGTTAAGCTTATCATCGAAGTAAACGCCTAGGTCTTTAATAGAATTAGTTTTAGGAATACTAATTCCGTTCAAGCAGTATTTAAAACAAATCGGATTAAGACGACGTGTGAAACACATAAGTGCACATTTATTTACATTTAGAAGAAGATTATTGTTTTTACACCAAATAAAAAAATTATCTAAATCGTTTTGTATGAGTGAGTTTTGTAAGATGACTCAATTTTCTTAAAAATTTTCATGTCATCCGCATATATTTGAAGCCCACTATTAACAATAACTGAAGAAACATCATTTACCGAGATTATAAAAAAAAGAGGACCTAAGTGACTACATTGTGGAACTCCGGAATTGGCGTTAAAAGGTTTAGAAGTAATGTTTCTAAATAAAACACTGTAGGTCCTATCAGATAAATATGAGTCAACCCATTTCACAAAAATATCTGGGAAACCAAGTTTTCTTAGCTTTATCAGTATTATAGAATGTGGTAAAACATCAAATGCTTTACTATAATCTGTAGAGATAACATCGGTTTGAAAACCTTCTTCCATATTTTTTGTAAAAGTTGAAACTGACTCAACAAGATTAGTAACTGTTGATTTTTTATCCATATATCCATGTTGATTATGAACTAAAAAAGATTTACAGTGACTATGAATAGAATCATACATTATTATTATTACATTATCATTATTATTAATGTAATCTAACAGTTTTGGAAGTGAAGAAAGTTTCGCAATTGGTCGATAATTAATAATATCATTTTTGGCATTTTTCTTATGAATAGGTCTAACATATGAGTGTTTCCAGATAGATGGGAAAACTCCTGAATTTAAAGAAGAGTTAAATAGTATTGAAAGGGGAATAGCTAAAGCACTTGAACACTTTTTGAGTATAACTTCCGGAATACCATCAGGTCCAGGAAGAGTATTATTCCCAAGTTTATCTAAATACATTTTAATTACACCTTCATTAATATTTATATTAGACCAAGTAATTTTCGGAAAAGTATCCAAATGAGAGAAATCATTATAATTTGGTGTAAAAATAGAATTACTATAGGAAGAACAAAAATATTCACGAAAGAAATTAGATATTATTTTAGAATCATTACTTGAAACACCATTATACTTCATATGGGAGGGAAACTCGTCACTTTTCCTCTTGGAATTAACAAATTTCCAGAAGCATTTTGGATTTGATATTAATTTTGAAGATGAAGGTACTAGAAATAAAATCATTATAGAGTAATTCAGACAATAATTTAAATTCATCAAAAAGAATTTTAAATCTATTATAGTCATGCGAATTCTTCGATTTAAGATAACAACGCCAAGCTTTATTCTTTTTATTTCTGAGTTTTCTCAAATCCGAATTGAACCATGGCGGACTTAATAAAGGGTTTCGGTTCTTAGATTTTGGTACAAATTGCCGAAAGCCTTCAAAAATAACTTCATAAAACCTTTTTGTCATTATACTAACATCTGTATTATTAAATATAGAATAAAGATCAAAGGAACTAATGAATTCATTTAAAGCAGCAAAATTAGCTTTGTTAAAATTAAAACTATAAGAATTAGAATAATCAGAATTGATTGGTGAATTAACACAAAGAGTAAAACTTAATGGTGGATGAAACTTATCAATACCTATTAAAGGGAAGGTATTTTCGCAGAAAATTAAATTGTTCCATTCAGAAGTAAACACTAAATCAAGTTGTTTACCCTGAAAGTTACAAATTTCTGAGACTTGTTGCAAATAATTAGTATTTAATTTATCAATAAATACATATTCACATTCGGTCCTAATATGTTTCGGAATCATAAAATGTTCCTCGTCATGCTTTACCCATTTAAGATTGGGTAGATTAAAATCACCACATAAAATCAAATCATCTTTAGGGCTAAAGTCATTGCAAATAAAATCTATCGTTTTACCTACAGAAGTATAAATATCAGAATCAGACGAAGGAGGAATATAGCAGTTAACAAGGTATAAATTTTTAGAAGGAAGTTCAATTTTCACAATAATAACTTCAAGGTCTTCTAATCCAGGGACATTGACACAATTTGCATTAAAGTTATTTTTTACCGCAATTAAAATTCCACCCCCTTTAGGAATTACATTTGGGTAATCGGATGGATCAGAATATCTATCCTTCCTAAAAACTGTATAATAGTTATCAAAAAGTTCTAAGTCCAATATGGTTGGATTTAACCACGTTTCAGTTAATGCAAATACGTCAAAATTTAAAATAGATGAATTTAGAAAAACATCCCTAGTCTTGAGAACAAAGTCTCTAACATTTTGATAATAAAAAGACATATTATCTTTATTTAAGTTACGGTTAATAGATACCTTGAGAAAATTATTTCGAGGCACTGGGGAGAAAAAACTTATTATAACTTTCACGAGCTGAGTTTAAATGTTTATAATAATTACTCTCACAGTGACTTCGATAAGATTTAAGATCATCTTTTACATCTTTTTCCGAAACATCTATAGAATTGTGAAATTTAATATATAACTTATATAGGTCTTCATATTTAGTTGGGAGTCCTTCATTATTAATTAAAACTTTAAGGTTAGTACGAGTTTTACCTTCTAGGACACGATTATACGAATCATTGTGAAGGTAAGCTAAAAATAACCTAACGTTATTATAAACTCGTTCCTCCCTAAATCTTGAAAGAGCATACGCGCCCTCTCCGAGTAGTGATTCATGAGTCATTCTAGTAATGGGTGGCATAAGAGGTTTAACAAAGGACTTTTTTATTGTACCATCATTTACAGTATTAGAATGACTTTTTTCAAGTACATCTGTAGGTGAAACCGAATTAATGGCTACATTTGCATAGCTGGTAATATTATTACCATTGTCAATTTTACTATTGTGGATACCACCATGTACAAAATTAGAGTACTTATTTTTATTTTTATCAATAGAAGAAGTTGAATAAGTTATTGAGTTAAAGAACTATTATTATTCGAAGTCGAATAAGTTAAAGTATTTAAAGAGCTAGTATTATTATTACTATTGTCTGTATTGCTATTATCAGTACTTATAATATTATTATCATTATTTATACTACTTCCCTTATAAATTTAACTCATTACTCCATAATTTAGACGTAAAAAAAAAAAAAACAAAAAAAAAAAAATGGCCCACCCTAAAATTCTGATGGTCCGAGTGATGTCCAACTTTGCCAACTAACTTGCCCTATTACTTTACCTGCCCAATTTTAATTTTAACCTTATAGCTTCATTAGATTCACAGTTATTGAATCGAAAACTTTGTATGGCAGCCCCCCAAAATGGGGCTGAAACATTTTGAAACATCATATAAGTGCTCGATTCATTATATAAATAACTGTGTGTAATTTTTATCGTCGTAGTATAATTAGTTTTGTAGAAATTCATATTGGTGCAAAGAAGTTGTATGGCAGCCCCCCGAAAATGGGGCCCTAACATTTTGAAACTTCATATAAGTGCTCGATTCATTATATTACTAACCGTGTGTAATTTTCAGCCTGGTAGTATAATTAGTTTTGAAGAAATTCATATTGGTGCAAAGAAGTTGTATGGCAGCCCCCCGAAAATGGGGCCCTAACAATTTGAAACTTCATATAAGTGCTCGATTCATTATATAATTAACCGTGTGTAATTTTCAGCTTCATAGTATAATTAGTTTTGAAGAAATTCATATTGGTGCAAAGAAGTTGTATGGCAGCCCCCTGAAAATGGGGCCCTAACATTTTGAAACTTCATATAAGTGCACGATTCATTATATAACTAACCGTGTGTAATATTTATATGCGTAGTATAATTAGTTTTGAAGAAATTCATATTGGTGCAAAGATGTTGTATGGCAGCCCCCCGAAAATGGGGCCCTAACATTCTGAAACTTCATATAAGTGCCGGAGTCATTATAAAACTAACCGTGTGTAATTTTCATCCCCGTAGTACAATTAGTTTTGAAGAAATTCATATTGGTGCAAAAAAGTTGTATGGCAGCTCCTCGAAGCCTTGGTCCGATTTTAACCAAAAACAATAGGGAACCTACAAATTGTCTAAAAATTACTTTGTGAAAGTTTCAGAACTCTAGCTCTTATAGTTTTGAGTTATCGTGCTGACGGACGGACGGACACACATAGCTAGATCGATTCACTTTTCGATGCTGATTCGATATATTTCGATGCTGATTCGACACTATATCTAGCTCTTATATTTCGATGCGTTACAAACGGAGGAGTAATTTTAATATACCCGATGTTCATATATGTATGCACGGGTATAAAAATGTGGATTTGTTGAAAGAAGGTAGTAAACGGTGTTTTTCATAGTGTGGTGAGGTGCGGAAAGTAAAATTGTTATCAGATAGAATAGAAGTATTCAAATTAGTGTTGTTTTGTTGTGAAGTTGTAAATAATTCTGTATGAGTTTTTGTTTCATTGTGGCTATTAAAACTAACCTGTTTCTTATTAGGACTAATTTTAGTATTTTTATTTTTATTTAATTTATTATTTCTATTTACTATTTTTTTTTTATTTTTATTTTGGTTTGTTATTACATTTTTAGAATTTAAATTTTTGTTTTTATTTTTTTAATTTTTTTTAATTTTTATTTTTTAGATTTGAATTACTTTATTCTACTTGTATATTTTTACTTACAATTTTCTTTCTTGGATCCTTAAAATCCGTCACTATCGTACCTGGTTTCCATGCCTTAGATTTTTTGATAGCCTTCACCGTTGATGATGGAACGCTGATTTTATACGTAAAATATTTAGGCTGAAATTTTAACCCTCGTGGAGTAATTGATTTACAGCAAATATCTTCACAATTGAATGTTGTCTTTATAAAATCAACCAAACGCTGTTCTGTAGTATTAGTGCTCAAATTTGAAATTCTCAAATTAAAATTCGGCTGAAGAACTACATCTGGTGCTTGATCATTTTTTTCAACGATGGGTATTAACGATGGAACCATAATGGGGTCTGATATCTGAGTATTGTTTTTTGCAAGTGTTTCATCTAAGCAGTCAGCTATCCTTAATTATTCCAATAAAGATACACTATTAGCCGGTTCAGGAACCACGGTTAGATTGTCAGTTCTAAAGTTGTCCTGAATTATTTCAAGTTTAGTTTTCACTAAATGCTCATGTTTCACCAATTCCCAAAAAAGGTGACAAAAGCGACCCCTCAAACTATAGACCTATTGCTATTCTTTCGATAATTTCTAAAGTCATGGAAACAATCATAAACCGGAAGCTCAAGAAATATCTAGATGAAAGAGGTATCTTACATGATCGCCAATACGGTTTTAGATCCAACCGATCTACTGGCGATCTTATGACATACCTCAGCGGTAAACTTAACAGCAGTATCCACTACTCTGGTGAGTGTACTGTTGTTGCTCTGGATATTTCAAAAGCTTTCGATCGAGTATGGCATGCGGCTCTTTTGAAAAAATGCCAAGCTCTAGGTCTGGGTTCAACTCTATGTAAATGGATTGAAGGCTATCTTTCGAATCGTTGCATTCGTGTCTTGGTCGACGGCTACACGTCTGACACATATCAAATAAACGCTGGTGTTCCACAAGGATCCGTCCTTGCACCTACACTCTTTTTGATTTTTATCAACGATCTTCTATCTTCTACCCTCAATCCAATCCACAGTTTCGCCGATGACAGCACTCTGGTGGCATCCTACAATTTTCCGAGAAAGTCAAATGCCACAACCTTTGCAGTTGACACAGCTAGACTGTCTATGACCAATTCGGTTAACGACGATCTAGTTAAAGTCGCTAATTGGGGTTCGAAAAACAGAGTGGAGTTTAATTCTTCCAAAACCCAATGCTGTCAGATAACGCTAAAAAGAAACAATTATAACCCTAGTCTGAGGTTTCTTGGTGAAATCGTGCACCGATCAGAAAACTTAAACATTTTGGGTATGCAGCTTAATCAAAAAATGATGTGGAATGATCATATTTTTGATATAGCTAAAAATGCTGCCAAATGCTTGGGTTTTCTCTTTAGGTGTAAGTCGTATTTCTCTTCAAGGGACCTGTCTATAATCTATAAAGCTTATATACGACCTAAGATGGAATATAACTCACACATTTGGGCTGGCGCCTCATTAAGTTCCTTAAACTTTCTCGATAGAGTTCAAAAACGCGCCATTCGTCTAATTAATGACCCCAATGTGAGTAATACTATTTCTGCACTTGATATACGTCGTAATATTGGAGCTCTTTCTCTTTTTTATAGATATCTTGTAGGTAATGACACTTGTTCAGTTGAAATAAAATCTCTGATGCCTCCTCTCAAACAATTCCAACGTACCACCAGAGGGGCAGCAAACGCGCATTCCTACTATGTGGAACTTCCTAAGTGGTACTCTACTGGTTATAGTAATTCGTTTGTTGTTAGAACTGCAAAAATGTGGAATCTATTACCATCTTCTGTATTTCCAAAAGTTGGCAATTTTGATATTTATAATTTGCCCAAATTTAAAAAGAATCTTAACGGATTCTTCACGAATTTACCAGTTAACTCCCCGTTGTCCTCATTTTTTCCATCCCTATCCTATTCCATTCAATCACAACTACGTTAAGTACATAGGATCATATTCCTAGTTTGTGGTTTTAGAATAAAAAAAAAAAAAAAAAAAAAAAATCTAAATCCGCTAAGACGACATCCCTAAAACTCATTGATATATCATGAACTGCAATACTTTGTTTTAGAGATGAGTACTGCTCATTCAAACTATCTACCAAATTCTTAAACTCTTCTTGTTTGAAATTTTTTTGTGCAGATAGCGGCTCAACAATACCATTAAGTGATAATATTTCACTTTTTAACTCCATTAATTGTACGTTTATATATTTTTTTATATCACCGAAAATGCTAAAATTATTGTTTAATGACTCAAAATTTTTTTCCATTTCCTGGAAATTAGCAGCATTGTTCTTAATAACGGTAGTTAGTTTTGCTACCGTTCCTTGATGATCATTTTTAAGTTCGTTGATTACATCAAAGATTTTACTATAAAATTGTTGAAAACTGTTATTTTGTATCAAACAATTCTCGCAAACAAAATATTTAGCAAGAAATGTGCTATACCAATTTCTGGGTGCATTTATACATGTGCCATGAAATTTTAAATGACAAGCACCTTTACAGGTAGCAGTTTCAGTTTTTGCGTCATTGATTAAACAAATTTTAGCATTGCATTTGAATTCCATGTTTTGGTTTATTGTATATTGTTTTTTTTTATTGAATTTTGAAAAATTAATTGGGGCAGGTCAATAAATTAATTATCAGCAGATTTTGTAAAATTTTTTTTTCTTTGTAAATATTATAAAGTCTTAAGTATGAAAAATTGTGAAATTTATTATTATTATTTTTTTTTTTTTTAAATTAAAACAAATTAAAAAATTGCAACCGTTAACAAAAATTGAAATTAATATAAAATAAAATATTTTTGTTGTTAAAACTTTTTTAAATAAGTAAAATAAAACACGTTATTAAACTTTGAAGACTGAATGAAGACAAAAAAAGATCATATAGCCTATTTATAATGAATTGAAATAAAGAAAAAAAAAAAAAAATCCTAATTTATTAAACTATATATCTCGAAATAATAGTCTTTACTCCTTATTCCTTATACTATAGGACGAAAATTTTGATATTAAAATTAAGAACAAATTATTTGACTATAATTTTAATTTAGAGTTGGTAAGCCGAGTTCGAGGTAAGATATACTTTCTTAATTTTAATAAATGAAAATATCTTCATATAGAGTCCCAAAAAACATCACCATAGTAAAAGTATTTAAGTTTATTCTCACCACAAATAAAACCAAATAATTGTCGCAATTAAAATTAATGTTTAACTTCTTTGGTTTCTGTTATAATGAGCTATAAAAGTTACTCTGCGATCACATTCTTGTTTATAGAACATATTATGTATAACATTATTTTATGTTTGCAGGTGTTTAAATGAAAATGTTATAAAAGCAGTTTTAAATGCTCATATTTTTCAAAAATTGGCCAAAAGTTCAACATTCTTAATAAACAAGTGATGAAAAAAAACCAAGGGTTTTTAAAAAAGCACATTTTCAAAATAATGTAGTGTTCCATACTAATTATTTTATTGGAACATAATGTTGAAGCTTCAATATTAACGTTTAATTAAGGAAATATATACGTTACGACTAAGTTACTGTTAGTTACTAAGTTACTGCTTACTTATAAAAACAGTAAATTTTTTATTTTAAAGTTCTAATAGCGCTTGAATGGGGAAGGTTGCCAAATTTCTCAAGGACCTAACTTCATCTAACCCCCCCTCCCTTCCCTCTCCATTTTTGTACGTCCTAGCTCTAGGAATTAAATTGTGAATTTCACAAAAATTTGGAATTGTACTTAGAATTATACTATCTAAGCAAAAATGGGTAAAACTGAGAGACACTTTCTTCAATTTAAAAAACCGCTTTTAAATTTAAGAAAAACCTTTAACATATGTTAAAATATAACGTTGGACCTTTAAATTTTGTATATTAATAAAAATAATTGGACAGGTATTCAATTTACAGGTGCATAAAAATAGCAAAATTTCAATTTTCGAGCCCTTATAGCTTCTAAACAGAGTGCTCGACCAAAAATTTTGTTATTGGACTCCCACTGATTTTGGAGAGCCTAACTTCCCTAAAAATTTCAAGACCCTAGCTAGTACCGTTTAGAAGATATGTCTGGCCAAAAATTTTGTAAAAATCGAGTTTTGCATAATTTATTGTAAATTTTAGTACCGTATGGCAACCCTAAACATTTGTCTTTTAAAAATTTATAAAGCTATATTTTGCCGTTTTCAGATTGAAAATAAACTCAACAGAATTCTTGTTATAAGAATTTAAAAATAGGGCTTTTCCCAAGTTTGGGGGGTTGTAGCTCCGTAACGGGTAGGGCTACAGAAAAAAATTCTTCTACGAAATTATTTTTTTTGTAATATCTACCCGTGGTTAAAATTTCTTTACTCTATTTCAAACGGTGTAAAAGTTTTGGGGGATTCTAATGTTTAAGTAGTATCCGCGGAGGACCAAATGACTATATCTAGAAGATAGCTGGTGTTGCCAGCTTTCAAAAACTATATAGGTTTAATGGTGCATATTATCCTTTAAGAACGAAAATGACATTTGAAAGTATACTTGTATTTTAGTCTATTTTATAACAACCGTTATATATCGCGATGTGTTCGGTATATATATATTCAAGCTATTAATTAAGATCATGGTCTGGAGAATATTTAAACGTTTATTTAATGACGATAGGTGATGCCGTTTTTGAGCTATTGTAGTTCAAATTTGAAAATTTTTGCAAGAAAAAAAATATTCAACATCGTTCTCTAAAACTCATATTTTTCAAAATTTGGCCAAGAAACCCCCTTAATATTTTTACATCGTCGGAAAGCTCTTATTTTTTTATATAATTTGTGCACACATAGTGTATGCCTATATTAAAGCCTTTAGAAGATATAAGCATTTATGAAACAAAAAATTATTTATTTTGTAATTTTTTTTTGTGTAAAACATAATGTTATGCCTTTTACAAAGTAATAAATTTTGTTTATAGCATAATTTCAAAATATTTTGTAAACATATGCTTATATAGTTTCACTCTGTCCGTCCGTATATTTACACAAAGTTTTACAACGTGAGAGAGAAGAAATTTTAACTACGGATAGATATTGCAAAAAAAAAATTATTTCATAGAAGAGTTTTTTCTTATAGTCCCACCCGTTACAGAGCTGCAGCCCTTAAATACATAAAACGCCCTAGGTATATTTTCAGTTATATAAACACACATTGTTATAAAATATTTTTCAAGAAGATCATTTTTTTTAAATCAAGCTAATATATAACTTTTATAAGGTGCGGGTCAGAATTCCCAGAGTCATAAGTCCCTTAAGGATTTATGACCTACTTAGTGGGATATAACTTCCTAAGGGACTCATGACTCATAGCAGTGAGCCATTTTACAATTAAACTACATTTTGAAAGGCTATTTTGCAAAAAGGTTAATCCTGATTTTGTAACCAAAGTCTCGCATACATGAATTCATAAATACTCTGGAAAAAGGGTCAACTTTGATTTTTAACAAACCTAAATATGCTTCCTAATATAGTATCTTGCATAGATGTCCTCAAAAGATGAAATGCTCCATTAACGATATATATATTTTAAAAAAAAGGCAAAAATAATTTAGGTACAATGATTTGATCCTACGCTGGCCTGAAATTTACTTCAGAAGAAATTGTTACTTCGTAAAAGGCACATTCCTAGTTTCATATAGAAAAAGGTAAAACAAAACCAATTTCGTATAAAAACGAGGAAGATTATAGTTGCCCTTGTCAACTTTTAGATACCCGTGCATACCCACTAACCGTTATTTATTTTCCATATGCTATTATAAATATAATAAATGCTATTATAAAAAAAAATATAAAAAAGTAAAATAGTTAAAAAAAAATTTAACTTATTATTCCATAATTTTTGCTTAAAAAAAAATAAATAAAATAAAAAAAAAATAAACCATAAAAAAAATAAATAGCCCACCCCAAAAGTTGGTCCGAGCAATGTCCAACTTTGCCAACTAACTTGCCCTATTACGTTACCTGCCCAGTTTTAATTTAACCTCGTAGCTTCATTAGATTCACAGTTATCGAATTGACAACTTTGTATGGCAGCTGCCCGAAAATAGGGTCGTAACATTTTGAAACTCCATATAAGTGCTCGATTCATTATATAACTAACAGTGTGTAATTTTCATCCTCGTAGTATACTCAGTTTCCAAGAAATTCATATTGGTGCAAAGAGTTGTATGGCAGCCCCCCGTAAATGAAGCCGTAAAATTTTGAAACCTCACATAAGTGCTTGATTCATTATAAAACTAACCGTGTGTAATTTTCGTCTTTCTAGTATAATTACTATTTATAATTACTTCTAGTATAATTTATATTGGTTTAAATAAGTTGTTTGGCAGCTCCCCAAAACCTTGGTCTGGTCTTAACCAAAAAGAATAGGGAACCTCAAAAATGTCCAAAAAATGTTTTGTGTAAATTTCAAAACTCTAGCTCTAATTTTTCAATTCTATCTCTTTTAATTAATTTTTAATTCACGAATATATTAAACCTAAGCATCATAATAATCATATTGATAAAATGATTCATTCAAAATATTACACATATACATATTATATGAATATACATATATAAATTATTTATGAAGCCATTTACTAAAACAATATCTTTGTGTTCTTTTTTGCTTATATTACATTTTTTTTAAACTACGCATCATTTAAATCATACGAAATCGTAACTCGAAATCGTTATCTACAAAAAAAACAAAAACAACAAAACAAAACAACAAAATTCATATAATTTCATGTTAAATACAAGATGCATAGCAAAATTTTAAATTTTTATATGAAAATATTGGATTTAAAAAAGTTAGTTGTTCGAGAGCTACCGAAGTTTTGGTCCGATCTTAACCAAAAAAAATAGGGAACCAAGAAATTGATTGAAAAATATTTTGTGAAAATTTCAAAACTGTAGCTCTTTTAGTTTTTGAGTTATCGTGCTGACACACAGACGGACGGACAGACACACATAGCTAGATCGACTAATTTTTCGATTCTGAGCCGATACGTACCCTTGACACTATATCTAGCTCGTCTAGATCGATGCGTTACAAACGGAGGAGCAAATTTAATATACCCGATGTCATATATGTATGCACGGGTATAAAAACGCTTATATCTTTTAAATTCTACAATATAGACATAAAGTTTGCTTGTACGAATTATAGGGCAGAACAATGCCTTTCCAATATTGGGAAGATTTGTTGCTCAAATTTTGAGATATTTGACTCAAATTTAGAGATTGATCAAAGATTTGAGATGGATTTAATTTTTTTTCAAAATAGTTAAGCCTGTGCCTGTTTCGAAGTAAATATTTCTTTAATAAGTTTGTTTTAAGAAAAATAAAAGAATATACACATTTTTATTAAATATAACGTTATTTTATTTTTATTTTTGAAAAAAAAAACAATATTTATCTTATGTATTACTTTGTAAAAGGCATAACATTATTTTTTATACAAAAAAAAATTACAAAATAAATAATTTTTTGTTTCATAAATGCTTATATCTTCTAAACGCTTTAATATAGGCATACACTTGTGCACAAATTATAGAAAAAAATAATAGCTTTCCAACGTTGTAAAAATGTTTAGGGGGTTTCTTGGTCAAATTTTGAAAAATATGAGTTTTAGAGAAAGATGTTGAATATTTTTTTTTTTGAAAATTTTTTTAACTTTGAACTATAATATCTCCAAAACGGCATCACCTATCCTCATCAAATAAACGTTAAATTATTTTCCAGACCGTGGTCTTAATTAATAGCTATGATTGAATCTATATATACCGAACAGATCGCGAGATATAACGGTTTTTATAAAATAGACCAAAATAACAAGGATATTTTCAAATGTCCTTTTCGTCCTTAAAGGATAATATGATCCATTAAACTTATATATTTTTTGAAAGCTGGCAACACCAGCTATCTTCCAGATATAGTCATTTGGTCCTACGCGCAAGTTGTATGTAACAACAAATCACAAATAAATAAAAAACCTGTTTCGGCAACGTGTCAAATTTGCAAGCGTTGCGAGAAACATTAAATAATGATTTTCCCAGGGAAACAAATTCCCACAATATTATTCTTTATTAAATATAATTTAGAAATATCATATTTCAGAATTATTTCACACCTGTTGTAAAATTTAATTAATCAGCAATTTAATTTATTATAAATTACCTTAATTTTAGTAATTAAGTAGAGTTTGTTTTGTAACGTCTATTAGAACGGTTCTATACTTAAGTTAACATCAATAAAAGGTTTATATTAAAAGTTTATATATAAAATCAATGTGTTTTATTTATGTGGAAATATTTTTTTTATTGTCAACATTAAATAAATAAATAACTGGCGCAGTCGGTGGGATACCAATCTGAAGATTGTGTATCTCGTGATTCGAACTAAAGTTTCCTGTTCGTTTTCGTGTCCTTTAAAATACGAATAATATAATAATACTAAATTAAATTTAATATTAATTAAAAATAAATTTGTGTAAATTACTTTAAATAAAAATTAATATTTAATAATTAGTTAATAAAATTGTGTATAAATAAATCATTTAAATAATAAATTAATTAATAATTAAATTAAATAGTAATATTAATTAAATAATAAATTAAATAGTATTAAAATAAAAAATTGAGTAAAATTAAAAATCAGTAGCTCATTATTCAAGAAAGGGCATACAGAAAAAACCATAATAAAATAAAATAAAAAAATCAATTTTTAACTCTAATAATATATAAATATACAATAAAATTAAACTAAAATAATTAAATTTTAAATATAATAAATAAAATTTTCAATAAAATAAAATTAAACTGTATTATAATAAAAAAAAAACAAAATAATTTAAAAATGGCTAAATCTTAAAAGTGCTAAAATTTCTTTAAATAAAAGAAATAACGTTTTCGATAAAAACAGAAACTTAAATATGAGTGAAATTGAACAACAATTATTTGCTCAAGTTCAGGCCTTGACAGCCCAACTCAATGAGCAAAGTGCTAGAATAAATACAATTAATCAAACTGAATTCTGCCTAACTGCAGATCAAATAATTAGAAATTTTAATGAGATCCCACCTTTCTCGGGTGAGGACTCATTTACATTAAAAACATTTTTAAAAACAATAGAGGACGTAGAGTCCTTATGTGGTACAAACAATATACCACTCAAACAATACTGCTTAAAAAAAGTAGTAAATACAAAAATTATTAGAAAAGCAATAACATCAATTTTGGAGATTCCTGAACATCGCAGAAACTGGACAACTGTTCGTGAGACATTAATTGGTCGATTTAGACCAAAGCAGACAATTCACAGTTTGTTATTTCAAGCAAAGGAATTGAAAGTAAGTAGTTTTAAAGATTTATTTTGTAGATTAAGTAATGTAAAAAGTCAGTGTACAGAAATATGTGATTATGACAATGAAGAAGATTTTACGTACGAAAGTATTGAGAAATCGTACAAATTCTAAAATCAAAGATGATTCCAATTTTTCAAATACAAATTGAGAATTCAAAAACCCTATTCGAGTTAGACAATCAATTTTGTCAATCCGAACTTTATTATTCAGATGAAATTATCAAACAAGAATTTCGTCTTTCAAAATTTAATTCAAAATTCAAAAATAAATATACAAAACCGGTTAATAAATATAAAAATGAATCCAATACTGCTAATAACTCTCATTCCAATTCTAATAATAATTATCATAATCCAAATTATCAAAATTTCAATAATAAATATAGAAATAATTCAGGACAGTACAAGAACAATAACCATTATAACGAACAAATGAAAGTCGACAGGGTTAGTGAGGAATTAAATTTTACAGACTTGCCTCGGAAAACAGACTCCCCATAATCAAACTTACTTTCGACAATACAGAAATAAATTGTTAATAGACTCAGGTTCAGATACCAGTCTTATTAAACCTAACATCTTAAATTATACAACTCAAAATTTACATAAACCAATTATATACAATTCTTTTGGAGGTCTAAATAGAGTGACACAAAAGTTGATCACACCTATCCCCAAAGAATTTAAAAGAAATGGTACATTAGAATGGAAAGTATTTCCTCTAAAGAGTAAGAAATACGACGCTATAATTGGCATAAACTTTCTAATACCTTTCGAATCAAAAACCGATATTGAAAACCAATATCTTGAAATATTTTCAAAATATAAGATTCCGTTCGAAAATCTTAGTTGTCCTCGTGAATTCGCCGAAGCGAATCACTTAGAACCTATAAAAAACGCTAAAGAAGAAATTTTTAATAAAATTAACCAAAATCACCTTAATAATGAAGATAAAAATCAATTAAAAGAATTTTTAACAAAAAACATCAAGCTCTTTTATAATGAAGGAGAAAATTTAACCTCTACCCATGGAATAAAACACGAAATAAAATTAAAAAATAATGCACCAATTTATTGTAAAAGCTACCGCTATCCTAAAATCCACTAGGAAGAGGTAGAAAAGCAAATTGAAGATATCTTAAAACAAAAAATAATTAAGGAATCCAACTCGCCATATAATTCACCAGTTTGGGTTGTTCCAAAGAAAATGGACAATTCCAACATTAAAAAATGGCGTATAGTAATTGATTATAGGAAATTGAATGACATCACTATTGATGACAAGTTTCCTATACCTAACATCGATAATATTCTGGACAAACTAGGCCGAGCACAGTATTTTACAACGCTCGACCTAGCAAAAGGTTTTCATTAAATCGAGATGAAACCTGAAGACCAGAAAAAAACTGCTTTCTCAACTTCATTTGGACATTACGAATACATGCGAATGCCTTTTGGATTAAAGAATGCATCAGCCACTTTTCAACGGCTGATGAATTCTGTATTAAGAGAATATATTAACAGAATCCGTATAGTGTATTTGGATGACATACTCATCTTTAGCACCCTCCTACAAGAGCATTTCGATAACTTAAATAAAATTTTTAATGCTCTAAAAAAGGCAAACCTTAAAGTTCAAATCGACAAATGTAATTTTCTGTGCAAAGAAACAGAATACCTTGGGCATGTTCTAACCCAAAATGGCGTAAAGCCTAATCCAACAAAAATCAAAGATATAATCGAATTAAAACTACAAACAACGCAAAAACAGATAAAATCGTTTTTGGGCATAACTGGATTTTATAGAAAATTCATACAAAATTATGCAAAAATAGCTCAACCTTTAACTAAATACTTGAAAAAGATACTAAAATAAATACCTTAGATCCAACTTATATTAATGCTTTTGAACAATTAAAATTACTTTTAACATCTCATCCAATTTTAAAATACCCCGATTTTAACAAACCATTTAAAATAAATACTTAAAATAAATACAATAAATAAATAAATTGGCGCTGTGCTATTACAGAACAACCATCCTATTGCATATGCTAGTAGAACTTTAAGTAATCACGAAATCAGATACAATACAAATGAAAAAGAACTTTTGGCTTTGGTTTGGGGAGTAAAATATGTTCGACCACATATCTATGGCAAAGAATTTGAACTTCAAACCGACCACCAAGCCCTAAAATGGCTTCATACCAAGTACTTGGGAAAAAATTTAAATCCAAGATTACAAAGGGTGATACTATCCGTAGGTGAATATAATATAAAGATAGAATATTTAAAAGGTAAAGACAACAAAATTGCTGACTTCCTTAGTGGACTAAATACAGACAAAAAAGAAATAAATGAACTGACCGAGACGTTCAGTATTAACGAAGGGAGAGAAACCTTCGAAATTAACAACAATGATGAAAACAATGACAACATATCTCTTCAACCAACAATACATTCACAAGAAGAAGAACAACTTGATCACATTCCAATCTTAGACACTATAAAAAATAGATTTAAAACCCAAATAGTAATATCCAATAACATTACTCAGGAATTTGAAAACCTTTTAGACGGTAAACGAAGAATATATTTAAGTCCAGACTTAACTGAACAAGAACTTACCAACAAATTAAAATCTTATGTAATAGATTCCAAAATTGCTATCTTTACCCAAATACCAGATCATGATTATAATACTATTCAACAGATATTAATAAAGAATTTTCCTAATACTAATTTTATAAAATGTACGTACTTAGCATATTCTTTTCACAAGACGTGAAAACAGAAGAAGAACTTATAAAAATTATATCTTTGCATCATAAAGAACAAAAACATCCGGGAATTATTTCATTATACGAATATTTAAAATATAAAGTTTATTATAAACAATTAAAAATAATAATTAATAGAATTACTAACAATTGTGAAATTTGCAGTAAAGGCAAATACGACAGAAACCCTATTAAACCTAAATTCAAAAAAACGGAAATCCCAATAAATAAAAACCAAATCATTCATATCGACACCTATACCAATAAGAAACAAAATTTTTTAATTTTCATTGATAAATTTACCAAATACGCAACTGCATACCCATTAGAACATAAAAACCATATACAATTAATTGAAAAACTTAGAATGTACTTTAACCACAAAAAAACCCAAAAAAGTAATTGCCGATAACGAATTTAATAATGTGTACATAAAAGAATTTTTATCACAAGAAAATATCGAACTTCATTTGGTTAAACCTAACAGCCACACCGGCAATTCTGACGTCGAAAGATTAAATAACACTATAACAGAAAGATTACGTATTTTAAATTTAGAAGAACAATTTCCTATTAAAATTCAAATGTTAAATACCATAAAAAATATAATAACCTATAACCTATATCACAGTACAATTAAAACCACCCCACAAAACGCAGAAAATAATTTTATTCAATCTGATACTATATACAACAATCTAAATAAATCCCAAGAAAAACGTTTAATAAAACATAATAAAAATAGGGAAGATTATAGTGAAACTTGACAAATAGGATATATAAAAAATTATAAATGTCTCAGACACAAAGATCAACCTAAATTTAGGAAATACAAATTAAATAATGTACATCCTATTAACATTAAGAGACCTTTAAAATTTTCAGATAACCTCAATGACGAAAATACTCTTCTACTATTTCTAATGTTACTTCCGCTAACACAATCAAATCAACTTCAAATAGAGAAAATTGAAACGAATAATGGTTACACAATTGTTCAAGACAGTCAATTACTAATACCGAAAACATTTGATTACTCTTTACATATTATTGACCTACATGAAATAGATGAGTTAATAAGTGAAATAAAAAAGAGCTCCTCTCTTTTTGCAACAAATACAAGCAATCGCTTAATAAAGGAAATTGACAGATTGGGAGACAAATTAGCCACATTAAAAAATGGACACCATACATTACAAAAACGTGGACTTTTTAATAATTTTCAGAACAATTAGTAAATGGTTGAGTGGAACTATGGACGATGACGACAGACAATTTATAAACCAACGTCTGCAAGATTTTGAATATAGTAACGACAACCTTATAAAAAATATGAATGAACAAGTACAAATTAATAATAATTTCAACAACTCCGTAAATAAATTACTAGATAACATTCAACAAGACAGACTATTAATAAAGAATATGCTAAAAACTGAAGTTGACGAAAACGCTTTAAAAATCTCACTTTTTGACTTAAAATTAAACATACAACAGATAAATAAAATTATAGAAGACCTACAAGATAACATAATTCTTTCAAATTTAAATATTATCCATCCCTCTCTTCTAAATCACGAAGAGATAATTAATTTAAAAATAAACTCTGAAAAACTAAAATATATAAAAGTAGGATTTTCAAGAACAACTACTAATAAACTAATATTTTTAATTAAAATTCCTTTCAAACTAACAACTATTAACAGAAAACTAATTATACCTTTAGCTAATGAAAATAATTGTAATCTAATAGATTCTTCAATAACAAAAATTTTAGAATTTCGTAACGAACTCTATGAATACGATGAAAGCAAAGCTCTTCATCAATTAACAAAAATTAATCATTGTATAAAAAATCAAAATTGTAAAACTTTAAAAAATTGTAATAATGAAATAATTGAAATCGATGATAGTAGTATACTAGTAGAACTGGCAAAAAATGTAATATTAACTTCTAATTGTGATGAAAGAAAAATCAATCTAAATAAGTAACTATTTTGTAAAATTTTATAATTGTAGTATTAGTTTAAAAAATAAGACTTTTTATAATGATATAACAGAAATAAAAAATAAATTTGTATTGTCAAACCTAGAGTATAAACCAGCAAATAATTCTAACACTTTTAATGAAATTATATTAGAAACAAAGAAAAATATAGATCAAATTGAAAAATTGAAAATTAATAAAAATGTATTGTCAATTTACTGTACTATTGCCATAATATCAATTGTAATAATAATTGTAATTTTAATAATAACTATTGTATGTTTTATGAATTGTAAAATAAAGAATAATATTGAATCAATTTTAAATACAAAGATTCAGGAGAATCTTAACTCTAACGAAGGGAGAGTTATATAAAACAACAAATCACAAATAAATAAAAAACATGTTTCGGCAACGTGTCAAATTTGCAAACGTTGCGAGAAACATTAAATAATGATTTTCCCAGGGAAACAAATTCCCACAATATTATTCTTTATTAAATATAATTTAGAAATATCATATTTCAGAATTGAAGGGGTAAGTGGATAAAGGTGTTAATTAACATTTTTAAAATTTCGAGAAAAATGCATTCAAAGTTTAGAAAATATTTTTGATGTTATTTTTAAATGGTTTAGAAATAACTTTATTAAAAGTATTGCAAAAGTTAGCTTTGTGAATACTCTTATCTGCCAAAGAAATTTTTTTTGGATTTTCCATTTGAAAATAACGGTATTTAAGAATTTGTGCACTTAACTCCTTCTTCGACAAACATTTACATTTGTAAAAAGTGCTTAGAAAAAACTAAAATGGTGTTAAATACTATTCATCATTAATTTTCTATTAAAAAATATTATAAAATTTAGTTATTATTTCATTTTATTTAAACAAAAAATATTAACATAAAAATTATTCATTAGAAATTAAAAAAATGTAACAGAAAAAACAAAAGTAATTAAAAATATTAAATAAAGATTAATTAAACATTAATTTTTTTAGAAAAATAAAAAAAAAAATTTACAAAATTATTTATTTGATTAAATTTTCGTAGAACCATATATTATGTTATTGAGGAACGAAAGGCATTAACCCTTTTAAAGGCATTAACCCTTGCTTGGTGCAAACAAATCATATTAAAGTTTTTGTTTTGGCCGGCACATGAGTCTGACCAAATTATTAAATGGCGACGCTTATTTATTTCGAGATTATTATTAATAAGCATCCATAAACAACTAATAACTTCGAGACTTCCACGATTAGCCTCATCTTCCGTCCAAGTATGCATAAAACTTTTATAACCTTCCGTTGTAATGCAGTGGATTCCTAAATTATAAAACCAAAGCTGCCTGGAATAAAATGCCTTGGATGTTGTTAGTTTTGGTAAAGGCATTGTTTGCTGCAAATCAACAATTATGTAACAGACATTAGGATCAGATTTATCCAATTTTCTGTCCAGTTGTTGCAATTCAAAAACTATTTTATAATTTTCTTGGTGCTCCTCATTACTTTTTCCAGAATCACAAATACTGCATGTATCACTTTTCGGGCAAGGAAATGATAAATTAAAATGATTGTCGAAAATATATCGATAATAAGAAAGGTTAACTTTATATCGTACTCCATTGTCATTTATTTCCTCTAAATACAACTCATGCATTTTTCGGGCATTTAACAAAGGGGATAAGTATTTTTTATTCGGATTATTATCCCGCGAATAATGGGAAGACTCAGCAGGAAAACGCCCAATATGTTCTTTTATAGCTTCTTGTACATCATTTGGAATTTTATGCGGCCTATTGTGGTGTTTTCCTCTATTATCATGCGGTTGACCAAATTTCAGTTTTTTTTGAATAACATCAATTTTTTTCCGGCTAAATTGAGCAGAGAGCTGCTTTCCAAATCCTTTTACGTTTACCATTACAAACGACAAAGTACGAATAGCTATGCAAACATCTTTGTTTCGCCAGTTTTTGTGCGCTTCGGCGATTTCATTTCAATATTTTTAAATAAAACTGCATTTTTTGCATCAGCATTTAAATTGTAGTAATTTGAAAATAATAGTTGTGTTGATTCTTCATAAATTATTTCAGAACAGCGATAACGGCAATTATTAGTGCATAAATTCCCTAAATTAACTGATTTTTTTTTAATTACTTTTCCGCTTTGAGTTTCATAAGAAAGTCCCTTTGCTCTACAAATTTGAGATTTCTTACGTTTCCACTCATCGGGATTTCTACTCCTTTTTTTTGTAGTTTTTAATTTTAATGGAAATATTTTTTTTTTGTTTGTCTGATTGCTAGACCCTGCTTCGAGGCTTTCAGTACAAGGTTCTAAAATTATTATTCCAAAAATTTATATGTTGCAAAACTTAGTACCAAAAATTTTAAATAATATAATATCTACCTGTTAATAATAATTCATTTGATTCAACATTTTTATTAGACTCGATTTCAAGATTATCACTACTAGATTCTAAAATAAAATTATGTTAAAAGAAAACTTACTACCGAACATTTTAAATAATATATACCTGATAATAATAATTCATTTTTATTAAACTCGGTTTCAAGATGATCTTTACTAGATTCTAAAATAAAAATCATGTTAAAAGAAAACTTACTACCGAAAATTTTAAATAATATGTACCTGATAATAATAATTCATTTAAATCAGCATTTTTATTAGACTCGGTTTCAAGATTATCATTACTAGATTCTAAAATAAAAATTATGTCAAAATCAAACTTTACCGAAAATTTTTAAATAATATCTACCTGACAAATAATTAGTATTTTCAAAACAACTTGGAGCATATTCGGTATCTGAACCAGAAAAGTCCTCAAGAGAAGTCTTATCTTTTTCAATATTTTCTTTAAACTTCTTCTCTAATTTTTTCTTTTCGAGTATTAATTGGACCATTCTCTTCCCGCGATTCATTTTAAATAATTTTTTTTCATAAAATTATACACAAAAAATACCTAACTAGTTCTCACTAGTTCATATACAAACATGAAACTGAACACAAAATTTTATTTTCTAAACAATATTTTTAATAAAAATATTTGCTACTACAAAGTTTACAGTAATTTTAGCAAAAACATATATTTTTTTAATGCACTAACTATAATAATGCGTACATACATATTGTACATTAGTATACTTATTTTTTTTGCTTTTTCCTTTTTTTGTTCTTTATAACCGTCACTTTCTGATTTAAACAATTGTACCTATTTTTAAAGAAAATAAAATTATAAACATTAAAAAGGGTGTTAAGTGTTAATACTTTGTAATTAAATTTGCCGACTGTTATGATTGATGTTTTAAGTGGAAGAAGGTGTTAAATAATTCACTTAACACTTTCTTCAATTGAAACATAAATCATAATCGTCTCCAAATTTAGTAAGAAAGTATTAAGGGATCTTAACACTTTTATGCATTGAAAAATTGAACAATTAATCGGTTTTATTGTATTTAACTCCTTTATCCATCGAAAATCTCGCAATGTATTAACTTTATAGCTATAAAACCCTTCACAGTTGAAAATATGGATTATAAAATTATATTCTGTCCGAACAGCTCAATTTTTGCAAAAATGTCACTTAACACCTTTATCCACTTACCCCTTCAATTATTTCACACCTGTTGTAAAATTTAATTAATCAGCAATTTAATTTATTATAAATTACCTTAATTTTAGTAATTAAGTAGAGTTTGTTTTGTAACGTCTATTAGAACGGTTCTATACTTAAGTTAACATCAATAAAAGGTTTATATTAAAAGTTTATATATAAAATCAATGTGTTTTAGTTATGTGGAAATATTTTTTTTATTGTCAACATTAAATAAATAAATAACTCGCATACTACTTAAACCTTAGAATGGCAAAATATTAATAAATCTTATCATTAAAAATATCTTAATTAGTTTTTAGGACATCACCTCAGTATAAGGTGATTTTTGATCACCTGAGTAAACATGCAATCAGTTAAAATCATATTACTCAAGAATGACAATAGATTCGCCCTAATTCAACTAAAGGAAATAAAAAAACATAACATAAACGTCGAAAAACATAACATTACTGAATATAGAGTAAAACAATTGAGAAATTACAAAACAATATGAACCTTCCTCACCTAGATAGCTAGATTATAAGACATTAATTAGAGAAATTTCTAACTCACAACGTACATTCACTAGTGCCCAAAACGGCGCGTAAAAAACGCGGATTAGTTAATTTTTTGGGCAGCTCCCTAAAGTTTTTTGCAGAGACGATGAACAATTAGGATTCATGTTCAAACATTTACAAAATTTGGACATAACAGAAAAGCACATGACAGAAAACTAATAAATTAAATTAGTTAATTGAAAGCTAATAAGCAAATAATCATCAACAAAAACGTACAAACCAATATGAACGAAATCACTTATCACATCAATAACCAAGAAGCAATGAATAGAAAATACCCACAAGGAATGGAGAACATAACCTTCACCTTTCTTGAAAAAATCATACTTTCAAAGACAAGTTTCGAAGATTTAGCGCACGAAATCTTGAAGGAAGAATAAATCCAGAAGTTTAATTTAATAATAGAAATTTTACCCTATAATAAAACCGACGTCCTTTTTAATGACAATTTAATAGATATTATTTTATATATTCCAAATTTTACTAAACAAAAATATTTCAAAACTCTGGTTTTACCATTTCCAAATAAAAAAGACGAACAACTAGATGAGCCTATATATAATGTAATTATGTATATACTTTAAAAAAGACAATGACATATTTGATCTTAATAACAATAAGTATATGTTGAAAAGTAACTTAAATTCCCCAAATAATGCATTCATAAGAAATTTATAAAAATCCAATAACAATAAATAAATCAAAATTGTTCCATTCAGGATATTATTCTAAAACAAAATTTTATTATTAAATATAACAAGTGATGAAAAAAAACACATTTCTATTTATCTATTATATTGTATTACATACTGAGTTTAATTTTGGAATTATATACACTGGTGACTAAGTGCTTACTGCTAACTATAAAATTTACTGCTAACAGTAAATTTTTAATTTTAAAGTTCTACTAGCCCTCAATGGAGAAGATTGCCAAATTTCTCAAGAATATAACTTCATCTAACACTTAATCTAAACTTATTTAAACCAATACGATTTTTTTTAAAAGTAACTAGACCAGGAAAACGAAAATTACACAAGGTTAGTTATACAATGATTCAAGAACTTATATGGAGTTTCAAAATGTTACGGCCCCATTTTGCCATACAAAGTTGTCAATTCGATAACTGTGAATATAATGAAGCTACGAGGCTAAAATTAAAACTCGACAGATAATCTTCCTCGTTTTTTATTGAAAAATCTCGATTTTTAAGAAAATCGCCTTTTTAAAAACAAAAAATTTTCTAAAAACGAAATTTTCTAAACGTGATTTTCTAGAACGAGATTTTGTCAAAACGAAGTTTACTAAACCGAGATGTCAGACCCAACCCAAATGAGAGTTTTATGTCACATTTCCTATAAAATAAAATTTCTAATACATATAATAAATACATATATTTTATTAAAATAAGTAAAGAAACAGTTGGTCGGTCCAAGCGACTTAGAAATACCCTACATTTATTTGGTTCAAATTTAATTAGATATCCAACAGTCATTTTAAAACCATAAAAGCCCTTATTAATTCGATCGTAAGACATAGCTAACCAAATTAACTTTATAATACTAAAAATATTTTCTAATTACACTATCTATTCAAAAATATTACAAATTCTTACTAATTTATCTATTTAAAAATATTAAAAAACAAAAAAACTTGAAACAAAAGAAAGTATATTTATTTCGATTCAATTAGAAAAGTGAAAAAATTTGAATTATTAATTTTTGTGATAAAAAGCTAATCAAAGCAGAAATATTAAATAATTCTAATTTTCCAAAATTGCAATTATTTTAAATTGTTAGTTTATGTACCTTTTAGAAAAGCTTATAAACGCAAAATATGCAAAAAATGAATTTCTAAAATACAATTACAAATTTAGAAATTTTCATATAATTCATTTAAATATAAAAAATTAATTTAACATAAAGTACCTTTGAATATAGCTTAAGTATCCTACACAATGTCTTAATTATATATCACTTATGGCAATATTTCAATAAAATGTATAATATAATAAAACTTAAAGAAAACCAATTTAACCGTTTATTAAAAAAATATTTTGTTTTAAATTTAAAAATTTTGTTTAAATTATGGTAAAATTCTTATCCTTTTAAAAATATAAAAGTGTTTCTATCAAATAAGTTTCTATCTTCATGAATTTCAAAGATAAGCTTTTTAGTTTTGGGATTTCTTTGGGGACACATAGGAAATAGGAAATACATTCTTTGGCTTCGAAATTATACTCGTTTGGCCTAAAATCAATCAAAAGCTTCTAGAACCCGAACTCATTGTCCGAACTCGATCAGAACAAATTCCCATGGCACTTTCATTACTAGTAAACTATAGTTTAAATTTCATCAAAATAGCGGGATTATTTTTTTAAGGTATGGTGTTTGTATAACATACGGGTATGAATATATAGCCAAAGGGTATAATAAATTTGCCATTACGTTTGTGACGCAGAGAAGGAGAGGGCGGGTAGATATAGACTCAAGTGTATGGATCGGATCAGATTCGAAAAATAAATCGATTTAGTTATGTATGTCCGTCCGTCCATCCGTCCGCACGATAACTCAAAACTAAAGGAACTAGGATCTTGAAATTTTCGCAAATTAGTTTTTTTGCAATAGCCGTCATCGCTATTTAAATGCAGCCATTTTGATCTATGGGTTCGGGTAGCTGCCATACAACTTCTTTTCTTATATGAGTATATCTCTGTACTTATTACAGCCGTGTGTCTGAAATTTTGCCAAAAGTAGTTTAGTTTTATGCCCAAAGCTTCTGTAAAATTTGATTGGTCTAGTGCAGTGGGTTCGAGGAGCTGCCATAATACTTCTTATTTTATATGAGCAATACTCTCCACTGGGTGTAATGAAGCTAGGTGTCTGAATTTTTGCTTAAAATATTTTAGTGTAATGGCCAAAGGTTCTGCAAAATTTGGTTGGTCTAATGCAGAGGGTTCGAGTAGCTGCCATACAAATCCTTCTTTTATATGAGCATTACACTACACCGAATGAAGCTGATTGTCTGAAATTTTGCCAAAAGTAATTAACCGGATGATATAATGTATATGTTACGGTCATACGGGTATCCCAGAGTTGACACAGTGTACTCTACTACACCCTTCCTCGTTTTAAGATATATGTTTGTTAGCCCTTGAACTTTTCAAAGACTTAAGAACCCGAAACCATGGTACGATTTCGCCCATATGCAGTTCTCGTCATACTTTCAAGACTAGTTATGGTGTTTGTAACCACCTAAAGGAAGCGAGCTAGATATAGAAAAGTATATATATTTGTGATCTCCTGAGTCGATATAGCCATGTCCGTCCGTCCGTCCGTAGGCACGATAACTCAAAAAATAATAGAGCTATCTAGATGAAATTTAAACTGTAGGTTACTAAGATTGAAAGTACGGCGGGGATTGCACATGGGCAAAATCGACCCATTGGTTCGAATTCTGGACCTTTTCATCGATCGAAGGGCTTACGATCATATATAAAAAATCACTATAACTCAACAACTAATGACGCTTTCTTCATCAAATTTGTGCTGTAGGTTACTAGTATTGAAACTACTTCGGGGATTGCGTAAGTTCGGGATTGGACCATGGGTTCGGAACCTAGAACTTTTTGATCGAATTTAGGCCAAACGAGCATAATTCCGAAACCAAAGAAGGTAGAACCTCCAAATTTTGTATCAGGGTGTCCCTTCCTATTTTCCTAATGTCTTTGAAATTTGGGCCCCATTGGAGTAGTGGGTCGGGGACCAGCCACACATTTCCGAAGACCTTAAAGCATATCTATAAAATTAATAAAGATAACTTAAAAAAATGTAGAAGCTTCAAATTTGGCACAAGGGTGTTCTTTACTATCTCTTGCGTGTCCCCCTAATTTGGGATCAATTGAAGTGGTGGTTCAGTATCCCTCTTAGACCCTCTTAAGTATTAAGAGCTTATAATCGAAATTACTAAAAATAGTAACTTAAAATTAAGATAGAACGTTCAAATTGTGTACAAGGGTTAACTAGTGCTTAAAGTAAAGCGTGGACTGCATAAGGGCGAAATCAACCCAAGGGTTCGGATTCTGGACCTTTTAATCGGTTTCAGGGCTAACGAACATATATAAATAATCACGATAACTCAACAACTAATGAGGCTATCTTCATGAAATTTGTGCTGTAAGTTATTGGTAATGAAACTACGGCGGCGATTGCGTATGGGGGACTGCATATGGGCGAAATCGTACCATGGTTTCGGGTTCTGCAACCTTTGAAAAGTTTAAGGGCTAACAAACATATATCTTAAAAACACCATAACTCAAAAAATAATGCCGCTTTTTTGATGAAATTTAAACTTTAGGTTACTAGTAATGAAAGTACCATTGGAATTGGTTCTGGTCGAGTTTGTCAATGAGTTCGGATTCGAGAAGCTTTTGATCGATTTGAGGCCGAACGAGTACAATTTCGAAGCCAAAGAATAGAAATCATATCATATGTGTTCCCGAAATTTAGACTTAATTGTAGTGGTTCAGCTTTCTTCAAAGGAACTTGCTGCATTTATGTAAAATTTATTTTTATATTTAAATGAATTGTATGAAAAGGTGTAAATTAGTAATTGTATTTTAAAAATACATTTATTGCATATTTTGCGTATAAGCTTTTCTATTAGGTATATTAACTAGCCATTTAAAATAATTGCAATTTTGAAAAATTTGGGTTATTATATATATTATGCTTTGATCAGATTTTTATCAAAAAATTTAATAACTAGAATTTTTTCATTTTGTAATTGAAGTGGAATAAATATATTTTTATTTATAACAAGTTTTTTTGTTTTTTAATATTTTTAAATAAATAAAATAGTAAGAATTTGTAATATTTTTTAAGAGATAGTGTAATTAGAAAATGTTTTTAGTATTAAAAAGTTAATTTGGTTAGCTATGTCTTACAATCAAATTAATAACAGCTTTTATGGCGTTAAAATGACTTATGGATATGTCATTAAATTTGAACCAAATAGGTGTAGGGTATTTCTAAGTCGGTTGCACCGACTGATTGTTTCTTTACTTGTTTTTATACAAATATATATAAAAATAAATTATAACATTATAATTTAGTTACTTCATCAATTTATTAATTATGACTAATAGTGAAATCAATACTTATTATATAATACCCTGACAGAAAACCTGATAATAAGTGCGAAATATAATGTTGAAAGTTCAATGTTAACGTTTAATTTTGGAAAAACATACGAATACACTGCTGAATTAGTTACTGTTTTATAAAAACATATAAGTTTTATTTTGAAGAGCTAGTAGCCTTTCAATGGGGAAGATTCCCAAATTTTTGCTTAGCAAGCTTATGCTGGATCTGCCCACCATCCTCCTGACCCAATCTTTCCATTTTTTTAGGTTTTAGGAAATCAATTGTGAGTTGCACCAAAATTTGGAGTTTTACCTAGAATTTGATTATCTAAGCAAAAATGGTAAAACTAAGAGACAATTTCTTAAATTTAAAGAAACCCTTTTAAATTTAAGAAAACCCTTTAACGGATGTTTAAATATAATGCTGAAGCTTCAAATTTTATATATTTGTAAAAAAAAATTATAACAGGTACTCAAGTTACAGGTGTTTAAATGTAGCAAAATTTCAATTTTCGAGCCCTTATAGCTTCTAAACAGAGGACGTGACAAAAAAATTTTGTTAAACGACTCCTACTAATTTCTGAAGATCTAACTTCTCAGAAGGCCTAGCTTGAACCGTTTAGAAGACTCTAAGACCCTAGCTTGAACCGTTTAGAAGATATGTGGGCCAAAAATTTTGCAAAAATTGAGTTTTGCATAATGGTAAATTTTAGAATTTCGAGGGCTTTTTGAAAATTTCGAGGGCTGTAGTTTCGTCACCCTTCAAAATTAAGAAAAACCTTTGACACATGTTGAAAAATAATTAAAGAGCTTTCAATTTTGTAAATCACTAAAAAAACTGTTATCAGGTTTTTAAATTACATGTGTTTAAAAATAGCTAAATTTCATATTTCGAGCCCTTATAGCTCCTAAACAGGGGGCTTGCCAAAAACATTTTTTTAACCGACTCCTACTAAACTCTGAGGATCTAACTTCTACCAAAATTTCAAAACCCTAGATTGAACCGTTTAAAAGATATGTGGGCCAAAAATTTTGCAAAAATTGAGTTTTGCATAATGGTAAATTTTAGTACCGTATGTCAAACCTAGACATCTTGACATCTCGATTATCGATTGACAACTTTGTATGGCACCTGCTCGAAAATGGGGCCTTAAAATTTTGAAACTTCATATAAGTGCTCGATTTATTATATAACTAACCGTGTGTAAGTTTCATCCTCGTAATATAATTAGTTTTGAAGAAATTCATATTGGTGCAAAGAAGTTGTATGGCAGCTCCTCGTAACGTTTTGAAACTTGATATAGGTTAATGTTCTATTATATAACTAACCGTGTGTAATTTTCATCTTCCTGTTATAATTGCTTTTGAAGAACTTCATATTGGTTTAAAGAAGTTATGCTGCAGCTCCCCGAACTTTGGTTTGTTTTTAGTTAAAAAGAATAGGGAATCTCAAAAATGTCCAAAAAATGTTTTGTGGGAATTTCAAAACTCTAGCTCTAATTTTTCAATTCTATCTCTTTAAATTAATTTTTAATTCACGAATATATTAAACCTAAGGAATAAGCTTCACATGATCATATTCATATAATGATCATCATTTAAAATAATAATTATCTTATTCATAATGACTATTATACATCAATTTCAAAGTACAAAGTCAATATAAAATATTACACGTATACATCATAATATTTAATCGGCTTATTTTTTCCCATACAAATATAAACATCCTTTTTTAGAGCAAACTATTTGACCAATTTTAATGAAACAAAAACCAAAATAAAGGTTTTTTTTTGTTTTCATAGGACAATGATATTTTTTTTAGAATATTGCGTTTTTTCAGGTGAAAATCCGTCTTTAATTTAACGTAAATTTGAATCTAACGGTCACGCTTTTAAAAGTTGAGGCTTATAACTCTAATATTATGCGCCGACTTTCTGTGTAAAAGTAATTCATTTTCGGTTTTAACTCGCAGCTAAATCTAAATCAAAAGATTATAGGCGCCGACTTATGTATGTCTTTCTTTTTTTTGTTTAGTTCAAATATTCAATGAACAAGGAAATTTAAATTTTTTTTAAATTTTTTTTTTGTTTTTGTTTTTTCTTTATCTTAAAAAGTGAACGAAAAAAATGAGTTCTTTTCGAAATGAAAGGAATACATTTGGTTTATACAGTGGTTTTCATTTATAACGAACTCGGTTCAATTTTAATTATAATAAACGTAACACTTTTTGCCAATGAATTAAATTTTACCTAAAAATGTAAGTTGTTTATTACATTTATATTTCTTTTATTTAAACTTATTATATCTAATAATGTTGCTTGGTGATTATTTTAGTATTTTTATATATATTTTTGAATATAATAAAAAATCATAATAACGCATCAAAAATACAAAAAAAATTTCATTACAAGAAAAAGCATATATACATCAATAAACATAGAGGTGAGGCTGACACATCAAATAAAAATCTAGCAAATGAGTTTAAAGTGTCCATTCTATAATTAGCACATTCTACAATGTTCAAGTCTTATACCAATTTTTCAAAATTCACAGCATTCTTTTAAAACGACATTTTTTTATTACGACGAATATTTTCTGTCTCTTCATGGTCGTTATAAGCGAGCTTTACTGTATTTTTTTTTTTTGTTATATGTTTGCAGAAACAAAAAAAATACATTTCTTAGGAAAAATTATGTGTTCTTTAGGAATCAACAAGAAAAAATGCATACGGCGTGCAGTTTCTGTCAAAAAATTTTGAAATAAGTAGGTATGTTATGTACTGTACTTCGGAATTTAAAATTTTAAAATTTGACAAAGCGTATAAAAATATTGTAATTGTTTTTTCTGATGTTGCTACGATTAAGTTTTCAAAATAAAATATTTTAAAATAATATTTTTTTTTAAAAAAACATTCATTCCAAATAATTGAAAATACCTATAATATGTTCACAAAAAAAAACTACAAAATAATCTTCAACTGAAATAAAACTTGACGTATAATGTCTGTCAAAAAATTTACAAATAAATAGATACATGAATTTACATGAGAGATGTTCGAAATGAAAGCAATACATTTGGTTTATACAGTAGTTTTCATTTATAACGAACTCGGTTCAATTTTAATTATAATAAACTTTACACTTTTTGATAAAGAATTAAATTTTACCTAAAAATGTAAGTTTTTTATTACATTGATATTTCTTTTATTTAAACTTATTATATCTAATAATGTTGCTTGGCGATTAATTAAGTGTTTTTATTTAGTTTTGAATATAAAAACAATCATAATAACGCATCACAAATACAAAAAAAAATATCAATAGAAGAAAAAGCACTATACATAGGCTTGAGGCTGACACATCAAATAAAATGTTAGCAAATGAGTTCGAAGTGTCCATTCTAGAACCAGCACATTCTACAATGTTCAAGTCTTATACTAATTTTTCAAAATTCACAGCATTCTTTTAAAACGACCATATTGTAATTGTTTTTTCTTATGCTGCTGCAATAAGAATAACATTTACAATCAAATTTTTTTTTAAATAATTTAGTTTAAAACATACAAATATTCAAATAAATTAAAAATACCTACAGTACAATATGTTTGCAAAACTAAAAAAATTATCTTTCTCAAAAAAAGTTATTTGTTCCTTAGGTCCTAACCTAAATAAAAGCGCGCAGCGTATAATTTCTTTCAAAAAATTGAGAAATAAATAGGTTCATAAATTTACATTAGAACAGCGAAAATACGCGTAACACAATGTACTGTATCTCGAACATTTAAAATTTACAAATATTGACAAAATGTATAAAAATATTATTATTGGTTTTTCTTATATTTCTAATATTATGTTTTAAAAAATTTTTTTTTTTTTACAATAATTTTTATTAAAAATATCTTATATTCAAAATACCTATAATATGAAATTAAAAATATTTTTTGTAGGTACTAAATTAAAACATTCAAATAAATATTTTTGATAAATTAAATATTGTACGCGCGTATCGATTTACCGATCATGGATATGTAGACAGACGTATTGACGTACTGCCGTATAAAAATTGTACGTCGTATGTTTTAGATTTCATTCTAATAATTGAAAAGTTTATTTCACACTTTCAACATCGAATAATGTTTTTTTATAATTAAAAAAACTATTTTTAGTTTTACTTTGACAAAACGAACGAATTTTATATATCAAAAAGTGTACATGAAGATTAGATAGGCGTAGTTTGTAAATGGAACCCTATTTTTTTTTTCAGGAGTACATAATTGTCAGATTATCATCATATATATATTTGACATTTTAAAACCACCTGTCATTTGAGAAGTTAATTATATTTAATAGTATTTAAATATTAATAAAGTGAAAAAATTAAAGTTTATTGCTGATATAAATATAAAGAATATTTTTTAATATGGAAGGGGGTAAGTGCTTATTGGTTATCAAATAAAAAATATGATTTAACATAACCTATTCAAGAGAATTTTAATTAAAGCCATCTGCCGAAAATTATTTATCTACTCTGTCATATACTCTTTTACAAGGGCTGAAGTAGCTGGCAATAGTTGAGAGTAGAAAAGAGTTTACTTCTCTTAAAGGAATAAAAGCAATAATATTTATTTGTTTTAAGAAACTTATGAGTCATGGCTCATGACCATGTATAGAAATATATTTTTGTCAATAAAAAACTTAGGAAATATAAAATAAATAAACTAGACAAAAAGGTATAAAGTAAACTAAGTAATTCAGAATCATTTTTCGCATGTTTTCAGATTTTTAAATGGGCATACATTTGTAGTAAAAATTTACCTATGTAGCTATTAAATTTAGAAATGAAAAAAGGGTAGGAAAAATTTATTCTTTGATTTATTGAAAAACTTTTTTTTTGCTATAAATCTTAAGATTGAAGTTTAAAAAAAGACTTCGGTCAACTTGACTATTATTTGTACTTCTGGCAGCTTCAATATAATATAATACTAATTACTAAACTTATGAATTATGATATGTTATATTTTGTTGTACATATTATGTATTCATAGAGTTTTTTAATTAGGATACAGAATACGTACAACATAGTTCATATCGTACTAAAATATTTAGAAAAAAGTACAGTTTGCTATATGAAGGACAGCATTAACTCGAATTTTGGGTTCTTGACTTCAATAAATATATGTATATGTTTAGAAATATGTATTTATTAGAATAATATTTATATGTATTTAGAATTTTAATTTAATTTAACTGTACCAATTTATCCTCTCTTTAAAGCGGCTTAAGCTATAGAAATAAAACCCAAAAATCGGTACTTAACAACGTTTTAACAATTAAGAAAAATTATAAATTTTTTTTAAGCAAATTTTAAGCGCAAGAATTGTTGACAACACTGTTGGCATAATTTTTATTATGTATAGTCTAATATAATTTACACAAAACGAATTTTATATGTTAACTTAAAAGCAAAAATAGCTCGAATTTCGAGCACAGGGCGATACTAGTATTTTATAAATTCACATAAATTACTTATACAGCCATTTAATTAAAAAGATCTTTGTGTTAGTTTTTTCTTATCTATATTTTTTTTTTAAATTTTACGCATCTTTTAAATCATATGATATCGTAGCTCGATAAATACATAAAAACAACAACAAAACAAAAAAAACAAACAAAAACAAAATTTATATAATTTCATGTTGTGAACAAGATGTACTGCAAAATTTCAAACTTTTATATGAAAATATTGGAGGTAAAAAAGTTAGTTGTTCGAGAGCTCCCGAAGTTTTGGTCCGGTCTTAACCAACAAAAATAGGGAACCTAGAAATTGTTTAAAAAATATTTTTTGAAAATTTCAAAACTGTAGCTCCTTTAGTTTTTGAGTTATCTTGCTGACACACGGACGGACGGACAGACACACATAGCTAGATAGTCTTATTTTTCGATTCTGAGCCGATACGTATCCTTGACACTATATCTAGCTCATCTAGATCGATGCGTTGCAAACGGAGAAGAAATTTCAATATACCCGATGTCATAGATGAATGCACGGGTATAAAAAGTATGTATATCCAGTCTGTATTATATCAATATGTAATATGTAGCTTTTCACTGCATTCACTGTTTATAACGATATGACTTTATATAGGCTAAGGGTATAATAAATTTGCCAATACGTTTGTGACGCAGAGAAGGGGGGGTGGTAGATATAGACTCAAGTGTATGGATCGGATAAGAATCGAAAAATATATTGATTTAGCTATGTATGTACCGTCCGTTCGTCCATCATCATGATAATTCAAAAAATAAAGCAAATTCGTTTTTATGCAACAACCGGAATCGCTATTTAAATCCAACCATTTTGGTCCACGGGTTCGAGTACCTGCCATACAACTTCTAATTTTATATGAGCACTACTCTATACCTATGGAAGCTGCGTCCCTGAAATTTTCCCAAAAATAGTTTAGTATAATGGCCAAAGTTACTGCAAAATTTGGTTGGTCTACTGATGAGGGTTCGAGTAGCTCCCATACAATTTCTTTTTATACCCTACAACTATGAAATAGGAAAAGGGTATATTATCTTTGGTATGGTGTTTGTAACCAACTAAAGGAAGCGACCTAGATATGGAAAAGTAAAATTTATGATCCGCGTGACCTCCTGAGTCGCTATAGCTATGTCCGTCGGTCCGTTCGACCGTAGGCACGATAGTTTAAAAAATAATTGACCTATGTTAATGAAATTTCAACTGTATCTTACTACGACTGAAAGTACAGCGGGGATTGCAAATGGGCGAAATCAGCCCATGGGTTCGGATTTTGGTCCTTTTGGATTTTAATCGGTCCAAGGAGTAACGAACTTATATAGAAAAAAACGATAACTCATCAACTATTGACGCTATCTTTATCAAATTTGTACTGTAGGTTACTAGTAATGAAACTACGGCGGGGATTGCGTACGGTCGAGATTGGACCTTGGGTTCGGAACCTAGAACATTTTGATCAAATTTAGGCCAAACGAGCATAATTCCGAAACCATCGAAAATAGAACCTCTTCATTGGAGTAGTGGGTCGAGCACCACCCACACAGTTCCGAGGACCTTAAAGCATATTTTCGAAATTAATAAAGATAGTAGCTTCAAACAAATGTAGAAGCTTCAAATTTGGCACATGGATGTTTTTTACTATTTCCTGCACATCCGCCTAATTTTATATCAATTGGAGTAGTGGTTCAGTCCCCGTCTTAGATTTCTCAAGGTTTAAAAGCTTCTAATCGAAATTATTTATTTTATATATTTTATTTTATTTTGAACCAAAACAAGGTTTTTACAAAAAATTCTTATAGATAAAACTTAAATTTAACATGAAATTTAATTACAAAGCATAAATTTAAATACATTAAAATCAAAAGTTTATTTATTTTTTTGTAGATTGTAAAAAATGCATACATAACGAAAGCGTAGTTAAAATGCAATTTATAAAGTAAAAGAAAAACGTGAGGGAAAAAAACCAAGGGTTTTTAAAAAGCACATTTTCAAAATTATATACGGTTTCTTATTGAGTATTTTATCATTTATTTTTATAAAAATATATATTATGATAATATTATAATTTTGTTATTTCATTAATAATTAATTATATGACTAATAGTGAAAAACTTAGAATATAACACCAATGCACTCAAGAAAACCTGTTAATAAGTGCAAAATATAATGTTGGAGCTTTAATGTTAACGTTTAATTTTGGAAAAACTTACACTGGTAAATAAGTTACTGTTTTATAAGAACATAAAATTTTTAATTTTGAAGACCTAGTAGCCCTTCAATGGGGAAGGTTCCCAAATTTTTGCTTAGCAAACTTATGATGGATCTGCTCACACCCCTCCTGTCTTCACCCTTCCCTTTTTTTTTTCTGGTTCTAGGAAATCAATTTTGAGCTCCAACAAAATTTAGAATTTTACCTAGAATATTATTATCTAACCAAAAATGATTAAGACTAAGAAACAATTTCTTCAATTCAAAGAGACCCTTTCAAATTTAAGAAAAACCTTTAACGTATGTTGAAATATAATGCTGCAGCTGTAAATTTTGCATATTTGTGAAAGAAAATTTGAACAGGTGTTAAAGTTACAGATGGTTGAAAATAGCAAAATTTCAATTTTCAAGCCCTTATAGCCCCTAAACAGGGGGCGTGATAAAAAAATTTTGTTAACCGATTCCTACTAATTTTGGAGGATCTAACTTCTCCCAAAATTTCAAGACCCTAGCTTGAACAGTTTAAAAGATATATGGGGCCAAAATTTTGCAAAACTTGAGTTTAGCTAAATGGTAAATTTTAGTACCGTATGGTAACGCTATACATTTTATCCTTATATTTTTGTAAAGCCCATGAAACCAGCAACGTTTTGCCGTTTTTAGATTGAAAATACTCTTAACAAAACTCTTGTTATAACAATTTAAAAATAGAAGTTTTTCCAAATTTGTGGGACTGTAGCTCCGTAACGGGTGGGGCTACATAAAAAAATTCTTCTACGAAATTATTTTTTTCCAATACCTACTCGTGATTAAAATTTCTTTACTCCATTTCAAACGGTGTAAAAGTTTTTGTAAACATACGGACGGACGGACGGACAAAGTCAAAATTAAGAAAAACCTTTGACACTTATTGAAACTTTCGTTTTGGAGCTTTCAATTTTGTATACAAATAAAAAAAAATTTTTACAGGTATTCAAGTTATAGGTGTTTAAAGGCAACATTTTTAGCAAAATTTCAATTTTCGACCCCTTACAGCTCCTAAAGAGGGGGCGTGACAAAACTCGTGACGGGTGAGGCGTGAGAAAATTTTGTTAGCTGACTCTTACTTATTTCTAAGGATCTAACTTCTCCCAAAATTTCAATTTTGTAGACTTAGCCGTTCCGAAGTTATGAGGGACCAAAAATTTTGTAAAACTTAGTTTTGAATAACGGTAAATTTTAGTACCTTATAGTACCCTATGGTACCCATATATTGTACCCTATACAATTGGTTTTTAAAAATTTGTAAAGCTTATAAGGCTTATAAGCTTATAGGTTGGAAATATACCTTATCGAACTCTAATTATAACTGTTTAAAAATGGTGCTTTTTTCGATTTTGTGGGGCTGTAGCTCCGTAACGGGGGGGGGGGGGGCTACAAAAAAAAGTTTTAACATTAAATTATTTTTATTGCAATACCTACCATTTCTGATATATTTTTGTCAATCGTAGGTAAAAAGGGACGGACGGACGGACGGACGGACAGAGTGAACCTATATAGGCACATTTTTAAAATTTTTTTTGAAAATGTGCTAAAAACAAAAATAACTAAATTATAGAAACATAAAATAATGTGAACTTGAAGCGTAATACGAGTATAATATATTGAAGGTTAAAATTATTGTCATAGGTCATTAAGAAATTTTAATTTTAATTTACGTTTAAAATTGTATCTAGAAAATTGTGTTGAAAAAAGATGACTGTGTTTATTGAATGTAATGCAGCATCTGTTTATTGGTTCTTTTTTCCATATTCAGTTCTATGAGTATTTTCAACTAAATATTTAGTGCTTCTCGTATTTCTGCCCCCATTATTTATTTTAAAATTACCTGCTAAAATCTGAACGTCAATGTTTTTTCTTAAGACGTCAAAAGTAAAGCAAGAAGAAAAAATTTGCCTGCGTGGGGATAAAGTTAAGATATTTAATGATATAAATCTTACGAGATAGCTAGGCAGAATTGAATAATCTTTAGGATTATATTGATTTCTCAAAGCAAATAAAAGAAATTGCTTTTGCACGGATTCTATTCTATCAATATGTATTTGAAATGCCGAATCCCACACAATGTTACCATATCCAAGAATAGATCGTACTAAAAAACAATAAAGAGCTTTAGTTACAGCGATGTTGCTGAATTCTTTAGCTCTTCTTTTTATGAACCCGAGCATTTTGTTTGCCCTATAAATTGTATACTAATAGTGAAAATAGAATTTCAGCATGTGTAAAACTGTTAACCTTGCATTTTTCAATGTTTAGTTCTAAATTATTAGAGCAGCACCATTCTTGCAGACTATTGAGATTTGTCTGAAGTTTTTTTTTTTTTTTTTTTTTACGAGGGAATGGAAAGCTTGAAAGCCACCCATTGAAACTATGCGGTGTTTCTTTGGGTAGTGTATGATTTTAACACACCAAAACCACACCCTTTTTGAACCAAACTTTAGGAGGGAACCTGTAATACAAATGTACAGTTTGGTTACAGGGATGAGGATATGGAAGGATTTAGGATTATGGTGGAAGTTATTTGGAATATTTGGATTATGGGGGATGGGGAAAATTGGATGGGATATTTAGAAGAAAGATGTTAATGTTCTTCTTAAATTTGTTCAAATCGTACATATATACATTATCAACTTTGGGGAACACATTTGATGGAATATGGTTGCATAAACGAGAAGAGCGCATGACAAACGAATTTCCATAAGCCGTGTTACGCCATCTAGCTAGTTCAACTGTGTAGGGATGGGCATCTGTTGCCCTCCTTGTTTCCCTTTGGAAAATCTTGAATGGAGGCATAAGTTGTTTGATTTCTTTAGAACAGGTGTTAGTCCCTACAAGATATCTATAAAACAAGGTCAGTGACCCAACAGTGCGACGATGGCTGAGTGGAGTGAGCGTTGAGGTAACACTGGGATCATTTATAAGACGAATAGCTCTGTTTTGCACTTTATCGAGATATCCCAGCGCCGTAATAGGAGCACCAGCCCAAATATGTGCATTATACTCCATTTTCGGCCTAATATAAGTTTTATAGATATTGAGGAGATCAGAGGATGAGAAGTAAGTTTTGCATCGATACAAGAAACCCAAACATTTAGCAGCGTCCTTAGCTACTCCAAAAATATGATTTGACCAAGTCAATTTTTGGTTTAGCTCAATCCCCAAAATGTTTAGGTCTTCCGTATGCTGCAAAGCCTCTCCTTGAAAAGAAAGGTTTGGAATAGTTGTTGCTATTTTTCGCGAGACTAGACAGCATTGGGTTTTTTTGGTGTTGAAGTCATCTCTGTTGATTTCACCCCATTTTTGGATTTTAATTAAATCTTTGTTTAATTCACTTATAGTGAAATTTTTTGCTGTTGAGTTAATCTGATGATTAATGTTACAGCGGCTATGAAATTCATAGGAAGCAACAAGGGTACTGTCATCTGCGAAGCTATGGATTGGATTGGAGGTTATTGATACTAGGTCATTTATAAATATTAGAAAAAGGCTGGGGGATAAAACAGATCCCTGAGGGACACCAGCATTTATTTTAAAATCTTTGGATGAATATCCATCGATAAGAACACGAATCGTGCGATTCGAAAGGAAATCTCCAATCCATTTAACAAAAACCCTACCTAGACCTAAAGCCTTGCATTTTGCCAATAAAGCATCATACCAAACTCGATCGAAAGCTTTAGAAATATCCAAAGCCACAACATCAGACTCACCAGAATGGTGAAGACTGATATTGAGCTTTTCGCACAGGTAAGTCATGAGATCACCAGTTGAACGACGGGCTCTGAACCAGTATTGTCGATCATGAAGCAAACCTTTACGATCTAGATATTTCAAAAGCTTATAATTTATAACTTTTTCCATTACTTTGGATCGGACCGAAGTAATAGCAATAGGTCGGTAGTTAGAGTTATCGCTTTTATCGCCTTTTTTAGGAATTGGAAAAACATGAGCAACCTTCCATTGGGTAGGATGATTACCCGAAGTGAAGGAAAGATGGTAAAGGTGACGCAGAGGTTTTGAAATGGAAGTATATGTGTTTTTGAGGACGGTAGTTGTAATACCGTCCGGACCGGCTGATTTTCTTGTATCAAGATTCTTCAAGATTTTCATCACTGCTCGCGTCCTAAAGTATATTCTACCAAAGGAGCAGCCAACTTCTGGAATAGATGGAGGTCTTTGAGTTGACTGAGGCAGTGATGAGTTAGAAGCGAACTGTTTGCCAAACAAATTCGCTTTTTCTTTTGAATCTGATACGATGTGGTTGTTTATATCAACAGGAGGAAAAGAAGACCCGCTATTGTCCTCTTTTAGATTTTTTGCAAAAGTCCAAAAGGACTTGCTATTCTTTGGCATGTGTATGAGGTTTCGTTTCAACTTTTGGTTGAACAAGAATTTTTGCTTGTTGATAACTCTCTTACATCTGTTCCGAACCACTATATAGTTGGTCCTGTGAGCCTCTAAACCACTGTCCCGGTACTTTTTGAAGGCCTCCTCTTTTTTTAGAATGGCTTCTTTACAAATGCGATTAAACCAAGTTTTGGGTTTCCGTTTGATAGATTTCATGGAGTGAGGTATAAATAATCTCATTCCAAGTAGAATAGTTTCACTAATCGCATTTGCAGCAAAGTCAACATTCCTACCACGGAAGCACAGTGACCAATCAAAGGTTTTGTAAAAATTGTTCAGACCTTCCCAGTTAGCATGGTTATAACGCCATACCAGTTTTTTGGGAAGGGACCTTTGATGGGACACTGAGCCTGCCCGGAAGCTTGTATTGACCAAACAGTGATCAGAGCCCCCCAGGGGGCAACCAACTGAAACCACATACTTTTCAGGGTGTGCGGTTAGAAACAGATCCAAGAGGTGACCTTCTTGGTCAGCACGGTCAGGGATTCTAGTGGGATTTTTAACAAGTTGAGAAAGGTGGAATAGAGTAGAAAATAATTCAACTTGTTTCCCAATCGAGTTTTGACTCGGAGAAGAGGTACTGGAAAAGTGAAGCCAGTCTTTGTTATGAACATTAAAATCCCCTGCCAGAACAATTTCGGTCTCAGGAAAACAATCGAGAATTTCGTTGATCTGGTTTGAAAGGTTTTCAATTTCCATAACAGTTTCTTGTTCACTTGAATTGGGTGATCTGTATAGAAAACAGAAATGTATAATATGCTTTTCAACATGGATTTTGACCCAAACGTAATTGAAAGTTGGGCTTGAAGATTTATATTTGTCAAGAGTGTTAAAAGCAATGTCTTTTTTTATGTAGATGGCGATGCCTCTTTTGGGAACGAAGTGTGAAATGAGTAAGTAGCCGTTAATATCGAAGTTAACATTGTGGCTACTAACTTGCGTTTCACATAGAGCAAGGATTGCTGGCTTAGTTAAATTAAGATGACCTTCAACGGCATGGAAGTTCGTTTGCAAACCGCGAATATTACAAAAATTGAGGTTAAAGTTGATAATTTTGCTAGAAATTAGAAAGAGAAAAAAAAAACAAAAAAAACAAAAATGCTTATTTATGTACGATTTTATCAACCTATCGACAACACCTTTTGAAAAAAAAAGAAAATAAAATTTACAAAAAAATTAAAAGTTTAAAATTTAAAAGTCTTATTTCGAGTGAGAAAATGGTTTATAACTACGTCCAACAGTTTTTAACTTGCACGATATAGAATCTATATAGAAACTATATGTGCCCTTATTGTAGTAGGTACAACCAAAAACTCAAACAAAATAAAACAAATACACAATTACATCTAATTAAAAATAAACCTTTGTAATTGTGGTAATATTTAAAAATAAAATACAAAAACAAAATAGAAATTTAAAAAATTATTAGACATATACCATAAAAATTTATTAATAAGTTACGGTGTTTTTATGATGGTATATTGAGAGTGGAGAGAGTTATTATAGTTATTAGAAACATTAACATCTATCAACGGGAAGGAGAGAGATGGAAATATTGTTTTGTTTACCACTAGGGGAAGATTAAAAGAAGTATTACTTCCAAAAAAAAAAAATTATTATTTTAATTTAGTTTAATGTAAACAAAACAAACCGGCGCGTGACGTGAATTTTATAAATATTTGAATATTTTTATATAAAAAAGAAACTAAAAAAAAATTAATAAAAGAAGGAAAAATTTAAAATTTAAAAAAATAATTATAATAATAAAAGTAAAAAAAAAAAAGAAAAAAGCATTTAGTGAATGTAAAATTGTTCTATAGTTAAAAATTAATAAATAAAATAAATTTAAAAAAATAATACTTATCTATGAAATGCCGCCATTGAAAATGCGGCAATGTGGTCCAAACAAATTCACAAAAAAAAAAAAAAAAAAAACTAATTATTAGAACCACCACAAAATTTAAATTTAGATAAGTTAGAAAAATTAAAGAAAATTTTAAGAAATTAATTTAAGTTTAAAAAAAAGAAACAAAAGTTAAAAAGATTAAATTTCACCGAAACCGGTGTTATCACGACGAAGGTTACATGCGATCAATATCGGAACTCTTTTTAATTACATGATAAATCTTGAGGTCATCAGCAAATGCAACATGTGACACACCGAAAAGTTTACTAGAAAGATCGGAAATGAATATATTAAACAAGAGTGGACCCAAGTGGCTACCTTGCGGTACTCCTGATGTAACATTGATTGAGTCCGAGAAAATTCTTGAAATTTGATATTTTGGGTTCTATTTGTAATATAATATAGAAAAGAGTCGGAAATTCCTAAAGCTGCAAATTTGTTTAGTAGAATTTTGTGATCAACACGATCGAATGCTTTGCTGAAGTCCCTGTAAATTGTATCAGCTTGGTATCCATTTTACATTTCATTAAGGATTTCAGAAGTGTAAAAGGTTTGTTGTTGTTCGTTTAGTTTTGTATTAATGATGGGTATAATTTTGTCTACAATAATTTTTTCGAACAACTTTGGAATAGTTGATAGAATAGCTATACCACGGTAAATTTCAACGCATAATTTATCACTCTTTTTGTAGATAGGGGTAAGATAAGATGATTTCCAAAAAAGAGGAAAAATACTTGAAGAAAGAGATTTATTAAAGATAAAATGAAGCGGATAAGTGAGATAACTGAAACAGTTGTATAAAAAAGTCGGTGGAATCAGGTCAGGTCCTATATCTTTTTTGGTATCAAGTTTAGTGATTGCTTCAAATATTTCAATTTCGGAAAGGTATAAATCAGTAATAATAGGATTTGAATTATTTATGAAGTTAGAGAAATCGAAATCAATTGCAGACTCGTGTGGACGATTAAGTTTTTTAGCCAGCAAATTGCAGATCGTTTTAGGACAATTAGAAAACGTATTGTCTTTTGATATTAAGCTTGGATAACCGTAAGTTTTGTGTTAACGAAGTCAAAAAACTTTTTAGGATCTGTAATGAATTTGTTGCAAGATGCTTGTACTTGTTTAATAAAGTCATTATTAGGCTCTTTTAAATTTTTAATTATTTTGTATAATGTCCTAAGTTCACTGTTTAGCCAAGGTTCGGTTGTCTTGTCTCTTTTGCGAATTTTAGGAACAAGAGAGTTAATTATCTCAAATGGCTTTGAATAGAATTGAGAGATAATTAAGTCAATATCCTGTTCGATTAACAGGTCGTCCCAACTGATGACTGATAAAGCATTATTAATGCTTTGATAATCAGCATTAAGAAAGTCATATACAAAAATATTATTGTAAGATTTGGTAAAAACTGGTATAGCAGTGGAAAATTCGAAGATGATTGCGTTATGATGCGGAGTGTTTGTAAAAAGGTTTTCTAAATCATCAACGAGCTTTACCACCACTTTATCATATGCATTCGCGAATGCAAGATCTAACCACTTGTAGTTAACCACTTGTAGTACTAATAATTATTCGGAAAGCTGGTAATTTGGTGTAAATCATTACCATAAAATACCTTAATGAGATCGAAATCTATTTCATCCTGAAAGTTGATTGGTAGTAACAAATTATCAGATTCGTCAACAAGGACGGATAAAGTTCCCTAAAATTATAATTGAATCATCCCCATTCATATTTGATATAAGATGCTGGTATATTTCGAAAAATTCAGAATATGAGGAATTGTCAGAATTAGGAAGAAAGTAAACAATACCAAGGTATAAAAAATCTCATAGCCAAAAACACATAAATGAAATTTACAAAAAGGACACAATGTACACTGAATCACATACTCACAAATATTCTCATGAATTAATTAATCAGAACACTCAAATGAAGAATGCACTCTCATCACTATCTCATATTTCAATACCTTTACAAAAAAACTTTCAATTTCATAATAACAACAAATATCCTAATTTTATTCACTCACATACTGTAAACCTTGTTAACACCCTATCTTCAGCTTCCCACCCTATCTTTACACTTTCAAACGCCAGCTAAATTGACCACCTCACTTTTAAGTTCTATTTCAGCCCGACCATTTAACAGATTTGCAAGTCTAGGTTTTACCCAAACAACTAGCTCTATTTCTCCATCCCTCAACACTTCTGTCTCTTTCATCTTCAACCTGCTCTAAAACTCTAACACATTTCACTCCTATGGCTCACAATACTTCTGTGCAAATCAATTACAACACCAACTCTAAACCCAAATCTCAGGCCCATCATTTTCATCTTGTTGTACGTTCCAATCTCAGAATTCGTCTGGGACTCCTATTCCATCTTTGATGGACCCGTTGATCCTTCCTATCGTTAAGATAACGTAACAAGCGATAGTAGATATCTTCTTTCTCGGTTGAGAGATCGTCAAATTTTTGATAATATTAGACTTTTCTTGGTCTATCTTCATGATAAACGAAATTCAGTTCGCATTCATGGGAAAACAAAATTTCACTCCAGCAAGTGGGTTTACCTACGAATATTTCAGAACTTCGCTCTTTATTTAGCCGCTTTATTGCAACTATTCGTGTTATTCTGAGCAGACTAATTTTGATCTGCAATCCTATGCTTCTCAACTATCTTCAGAGCGAATTAATTACTTACAACGGGAAAACCACTATAACTTTTTTTTGTCTCTTACAGAGCCAAAAAAAATAATTATAACCTTATCCCAATAAAATTATTTAGTAAAAACAATACCGATAATTTGATTAATTTTTCAATGTATTATCAAAATGTTCGGGGTCTTAGAACAAAAACCAAAACTCTCTTTTCAAACGCAACCATTTTAAATTTTGATTGTTTCATTTTAACTGAAACTTGGTTATATATTTCTATAAGTATTTTAGAACTATTTGATTTCACTCATTGTGTCTATAGAAAAGATAGATACTCTTCAAATTAACCAATTAATGGAATTACACCTAAAGAAGGTGGGGTTCTCATTGTAATTAAAAGTAATTTACATTCTTCTTTAGCTTCTATTGTCGACCATGATCAGCTTGAAATTTTATGTGTCAAAGTTAAATTCAGTAATAAAAATATATTTATTGTTGGTTGCTATGTACCTCCTAATAGCAACATTGACGTTTATAAGCTATTAATGTTATAAATGAAAAAATATGTGGTACAGACGAAATCATGCTGTTTGGTGATTTTAATCTACCAAATTTAGTTGGATTAAATATGACGAGGAATCCTTTATGATTCCTAACAGCATTTTTAATGAATTAGAATGCTTATTTATTGATAATATCAATATGAATAACTTTCAACAAATTTCTAATATAACTAAGTTTCGAGGTAAATAACTTGACCTAATCTTTACTTCAGATTGAAATAACCTATTACATATTGATTTTCCTTTTCTTGTAAATATAGACATTTTTCATCCTCCCTTAAGTTTTTCTTATTGCGTTAATTCACCACATTATCCTTTAGGTAAAAACGTGTACCAATTTAATTTTAAAAAAGCCAATTATGACACTATAAGGAATTTTCTTATTTCTCATAACTTTCCCACTATATTTAATAATATTGATATTAAGGATATGATAAATAAGTTTTATCATACTACTAAAATCATTTTTAGTAGTTTTAGCAATTTATTCCTATGATCAGAATGAGATCTTTGAATTCATGTCTTCCTTGGTACACCTCTGAATTAAAAAAAATAAGAAACAAAAACAATAAATGTTGGCGCAAATACCTTAAATCCAAAAAATTTACTGATTACAACATTTTCTGAGTATTATTTATTTAGATAAAAATTTGTCTGAAGAGCTTTATCAATTGTACGTTTGTAATATGTCTCTAAAGCTAAAATTCAATCCAAAAGAATTTTGGAAGTTTGTTAATATGAAACGCAAATGTGATGAATATCCAACCTTTATGAATTACAATGGCAGTACTAGTAAAGATAATGCTGAGATTAGTGAGTATTTTCGTGATCTTTTTTCATTACCTTATTCTAATATCAATTATTCTCCAGGACCCGATGGTATCCGAGAATAATTTTAAAAAATGTTCAAATTCTCTTGCACTTCCACCATCTATTCTTTTTAATATTTTTTAAGCTTTTGATATTTTACCACACAGAATCATTCTACTAAAATTAGAAAAATATGGTTCTCCAAGTAGGTTTACTAAGTGAATCGGATCTTATCTTAATAGAAGAACCTACAGTATGGTGTTCAGATCGTCCGTTTCTAACTCATTTACAGCTAATTCAGGTGTTCCTCAAGGTAGTAACTTAGGACCTTAGCTCTTTATTTCATCTGTAATGATGTTGGGTCTTTTATAAATCATAGCAATATAAAAATTTACGCTGGCGATATGAACATTTTTAATAAAACTACTTCAATGAGATATGCCGCCTTACTGCAAAGTGATCTTAATATTTTCTTTTCTTGGTGCACTATAAATAATCTTCTTCTCAATGTTTCTAAATGTGCACAACTGAGATATTCACGACGCTCTAATAATTTTAACTTCATTTATTCTATCGATAATTCCAATTTGAATAAAATTGAATGAATAAGAGATCTAGGTGTACTTTTTGACAGTAAATTTAACTTCAGAGCTCATTATGAGTCTATTATTCATAAGGCAAACTCAATACTCGGATTTGTAAAACGATGGTCGAAAGAATTTAAAGATCCCTATATTCTTAAATCTCTTTATACAAGTCTCGTCAGGCCTAACTTAGAGTATGCCTGCCAAGTATGGTCACCTTTCTATCAAATTCATGTAAATAGAATTGAATCGATTCAGAAAAGCTTTCTTCGCTTTGCTTTAAGAAATTTACGTTGGAATGACCCTAGAATTTTACCTCCTTATGAAAATAGATTAAAATTAATTTAACTAAATACTCTTAAGCTTAGAAGGGAGGCAGCTGATATTGTTTTTCTAACTGAAATAATAAAAGGCAACAAAATGTTACATGAGATCTAAAACAAAATTAATTTTAACACAATAAGATCTTCTAACCTATTCATTACCACACATCACATAACTAATTATGGGTGTAATGAACCAATTCACAGAATGTTATCTATGGGTAATAAATACAAATCATACATAGATTTTACACAAAAAAAATGCACATCAAAACATAAAATATTTAATCAATTATAATTTACAATAATTTGTAACTTATTGTTATTTATGTTATTTTTAAATGTTTTTTAAGTTAATATACCTACATATTCATATATATAAATATACTAGTAGAACTCCTGTTTTTTTAGGCGTTTTTGCTCAAGTATTTTATCTCTTCTAGCATTAGATACTGAATACTGCCATTTTGAAGTACTTTGTAATACCGAGTTACTTTACGAAATTTTTTAATACGTCGGTTTATATTAATATTGCTTAAAAAAAAATTTTTTTTTTATTCCTTTTCCACTCCTTTAAGGAGTATAGAGCATTCACCAAGTTCTTTATTTTAAACTAGGCTTCAGTTTCTTTTATCATATAATATTCACTAAGCCGTTGATTACTCGGCTGTAGTTATTGTATAAGGTTATGAAATATGAATGCTCAAATGTTAACTTTGTGCGCCATCTATAATCTTACACAAGAATTATTTATATATTTTTATTAATATCTTATTTTATATTACGATATAAACTATTACGATATAATTATACAATTTTACGATATTTTTTTATTAGATACTAGCAGATTTACCCGGCGTTGCCCGGAAGCTTGAAAATTGTAAAAAAGCAAGTTTCAGCCAATTTTTTGAGATACTACTTTGCCTATAAATGCCACAAAAAAATATTTGTGGAGTTCCGTTAACCCATCGTGGCCCAACAGCTTTTTATAGGTTTTTTCGTTGCTTTGCTATATATTAGAAATGATTTAACAGATTAACTTCAAATTTCGTATATGTGTTCTTCTTTGAAAATGAAGTTCAATTTACTAACAGACTTGAAAGTTGTTAACCCCTGCCGACGATTGTTCAAAAAAAAATTTGTAAGTAAATTACGTCCAATTTTTGAAAGTAGGTACAACTTCTTTGAATTAGGGGAATACTTAAAAAAAAGGTTTGTCGAGTTCTTTTAATCGATTGCGAAACAAAAACTTTAAAAAACAGTTTGCAAAACAATTTGAACGATTATCTCTAATTTTTCTATATATGCTGCTTCTTGACAATTTGGTGCTCCTTGACGATATTGTTGAGGATGGTAGGTTTCCGGTGAACAATGTTAACTGAATTAAAATGACTATAGGTCAAAAGGGGATTTTCTTGAATTGCCAACGCTTGAATAAAATATAGTCGATGGTTTAGAAAAGGTTTAAAAATTCGCTTTTCAACTTATATTTTGTTTAGTCCTGAAAGTTGTAATACGCTCTTCCTCGTTTTTTTATGATTTTATGAGAGAAATGTAGGCTTATTTTTTGGAAAAACTCTTTTAAAATACTATGTACTATGTATAAGCATTATATATAACAAATTGAATTTTTTGATTTTTAGATTTCATTTGAAGAAAACTGAAAATTTCATTGAATCTTTGTTCAAAACGCACAAACAGGTCAAAACCAAATTAACCCTGTGGGTTTTAATTAAAATGCTGGTACAAAATTTTCAATAAAATACTTTGAATCGTATAAGAAAATAAAATATATAGAAAACTTCATAGCGTCGTCGTGGAAAATGGGTTAATCGAACTTAACTAAACCTTTTTGCAGCCTCTCTTTTAGACTACAAAATCAACCTGTAAAATTGGACACAAATCGAAAACACAAAATTTTTTGAAAGTCCGCCAGGCCGAAATGGGTTAATTTATTCCAACCAAATTTATACAACTAAATGCGGTTGCTAAGAGGAACATTTGTGCCAAATTTCAAGTCAATCGGTCAAACAGTTTTGACTCGACATCAAAAACATTGAAAAAGCTTCTTTGCACTCTCGTGCCCAAACGGGTTAACCGAAGCCAACAAAAATTTGTCCCAGACTTTATTTTCGACTGCGAAACCACCTTGTAAAATTGGACACAAATCGGAAACACAAAATTTTTTTGAAGCCCGCCAGGCCGAAATGGGTTAAATAATTCCAACCAAATTTATGCAACTAATTGCGGTTGCTAAGGGGAACATTCGTGCAAAATTTCAAGTCAATCGGTCAAACTGTTTCGGCTCGACATCAAAAACATTGAAAAAGCTTCACTGCGCCCTCGTGCCCAAACGGGTTAACCGAACCCAACAAAAATTTGTGCCAGCCTCTCTTTTTGACTGCAAAACTACCCTGTAAAATTGGACACAAATCGGAAACAGAAAATTTTTTGGAAGCCCGCCGGGCCGAAAGGGGTTAATTTATTCCAACCAGTTTTATACCATTAATTCCGTATAATACAAGTGAATCGGTCAAACCGTTTCGACTCGACATCTAAAAAACGAAAAAGCTTAAAACGGCTCTGGAGCCGCAACCTGCTGACTTATAAAAATGCGACATAGCCTATGTCACCCCCGGACTCCCAAAATTATTCCTCTAAAATTTGGTGTTAATCGGACCAGTGGTTTTCACGTGAATCCTGGACAAACAAACAAACAAACAAACAAACACACAAACAAACAAATAAACAAACAAATTTTCTTCTTTATATATTAGATTAGAAATTTGCATTCAAAACCTTTTAGAAAATTACAAATAGACATGAGTTAAAAGTTTTAAAAATATTGTTTTCGACCGTTAAGCAGGCCAACAAAACTTAAAAAAAATACATTAGGTCCAAACGGGTTAATAGAGCGCAATCATGTTTTTTGGTGAGCTTGTGAAATAATGCAATGTTTGCGTTAACTTTAAACTGTGTTAGTCGAACAATTGTTTTTTTTTTAACATATTGATTAAACCTTTTCAACAGAAGAACAAATTTATATTAAAGATTGAACTCTTTAAGGAGATCAAATTTAATGAACCCTTGTGACAAAGGGGGTTAAATGATAAAAATCAAATTAACCCTGTGAGCTTTGCTAATAAAGATTAGCTGAAAAATGTGTTCAAGATTAGCTGAAAAAAGTGTTCGTTTAAGCTCAACAACAAAAACATTGAAAAAGCTTCATTGCGCTCTCTTGCCCAAACGGCCAAAAAAAATATTGAAAGCCCGCCAGGCCGAAATGGGTTAATATATTCCAAGCAACTGTATAAAACTAATTCCGTTTGCTAAGAGGAAGATTTGTGCAAAATTTCAAGTCAATCGGTCAAACTGTTTCGGCTCGACATCAAAAACATTGAAAAAGCTTCATTGCGCCCTCGTGCCCAAACGGGTTAACCGAACCCAACAAAAATTTGTGCCAGCCTTTCTTTTCGACTGCAAAACCACCCTGTAAAATTGGACACAAATCGGAAACAAATAATTTTTTGGAAGCCCGCCGGGCCGAAATGGGTTAATATTTTCGAACCATATTTATACAACTAATTCCGTTTGCTAAGAGGAAGATTTGTGCAAAATTTCAAGTCAATCGGTCAAACTGTTTCGGCTCGACATCAAAAACATTGAAAAAGCTTCATTGCGCCCTCGTGCCCAAACGGGTTAACCGAACCCAACAAAAATTTGTGCCAGCCTCTCTTTTTGACTGCAAAACCACCCTGTAAAATTGGACACAAATCGGAAACACAAAATTTTTTGGAAGCCCGCCAGGCCGAAAGGGGTTAATTTATTTCAACCAACTTTATACCATTAATTCCGTTTAATAAGAAGAACATTCGTGCAAAATTTCAAGTTAATCGGTCAAACCGTTTCGGCTCGACATCAAAAAAACGAAAAAGCTTAAAACGGCTCTGGAGCCGCAACCTGTTGACTTATAAAAATGCGACATAGCCTATGTCACCCCCCGGGCTCCCAAAATTATTCCTCTAAAATTTGGTGTCAATCGGACCAGTGGTTTTCACGTGAATCCTGGACAAACAAACAAACAAACAAATAAACAAACAAATAAACAAACAAATTTTCTTCTTTATATATTAGATGATCTGACCGGGGTTTGAACCCGAGACCTTTCACATGTAAGGCGGCGTCTTTACTAATACGCCATTGGTCAGATAGGTTTTTTGATTAGTGAGAAGATATTGTACTTTATTAAAAATATTAAAAACTAGTGATGAAAAAAAACGAAGGGTTTTTCAACAAGCATATTTTCAAATTTACATTGCATTATATACTGAGTTTAATTTTGGAAATATATATCCTGGTGACTAAGTTACTGCTTACTTATAAAATTTACTGCTGACAGTAAATTTTTTATTTTAAAGTTCTAATAGCCCTTCAATGTGGAAAGTAGCCAAATTTCTCCAGGACCCAACTTAATGTCTTGAGAATTGAGTAGACACTATTAACAGTTTTGGGATTTGTTACGGCCGATGGTTGGCCAAAAAAAATTTTGGATCCAAATTTTGTCCGATTTTATGAAATACTGATTTGGCTAAAAAGAAAGCCCCAAAAAAAATTTTATTGAGTTGCAGTAACTCATTGCAGCCCAACAGTTTTTTGTGGGTTTTTTTCAATACTTAACTCTAAATTAGAAATGGTTTGACCGATTTTCTTAAAATTTTGTATAAGTGCTCCCCTGTGAGAATTCAGTTGACACTATTAACAGATTTGGAATTTGTTAATCCATATCGGCCCGACGGTTGGCCAAAATAATTTTGGAAACTAATATTGTCAAAATTTGCGAAGTACTGCTTTGGCTAAAAAGAAAGCCCCAAAAAAAAATTTTGTTGAGTTCCATTAACCCATAGCGGCCCAACAGCTTTTTATAAAATTTTTTGGTTACTTTACTCTAAATTAGAAACGGTTTAACAAATTTTGTTCAAATTTTATATTGAGAATGAAATTATCTCTTTTAACAGACTTGCAATTGGTTAACCCATGCCGGCCCGACGATTGACTAAAAAGAGATTTGGAAGCAAATTACGTTCAATTTGGCGCAATACTGCTTTGCCCAAAGAGAAAGTGTAATTCCCCAATGGGTCACAGTGGCTTTTTATAGATTTTTGCGTTACTTAACTCTAAATTAAAAATGTTTTGAGCGGTTGACCTCAAATTTTACATGTGTGAAGCAACTTGAAAATGGAGTTGAGTTTGTTAACAGTCGGTCCTACGATTGGTCAAAAAAATTTTTTTGGAAGTAACTTACGTCAAATTTTGGAAAGTTGTTTGTACTGCTTCAAATTACAGAAAGTTTCAAAAGTTACTAGAATAATCCTAGAAAAATCGTTTTAAAAAGCTTGCTTTCATACATTTTAAAATTTACATGTGTAAATCGTGTGTAACTTTTGTGTTAACTTTTTGCAGTAACATCAACTTCAATTAAACCTCCAGTGAAAGGCGCAGCAACGCGCACCGGGTATTAGCTAGTTAATAAAATAAAAATTGGACAGGTATTCAAGTTTCAGGTGTTTAAAAATAGCAAAATTTCAATTTTCGAGCCCTCATAGCTCCTAAACATGGGGCTTGACAAAAAAAAATTTTTTGCGACTCCTACTGATTTCGAAGGAACTAACTTCTCCCAAAATTTCAAGACCCTATCTTAAACCGTTTAAGTATATAAACCTTATATATGGGACCAAGAGTTTTGCAAAAATAGAGTTTTGCATAATTGTAAATTTTAGTACCGCATGGCAACCCTATACATTTTATCGACATATTTTGGTTAGGTCTATAAAGGCAGCTTTTATACCGTTTTTCGATTGAAATTAAACCTAACAAAACTATTGTTATATCAATTTAAATATAGGGCGTTTTTTGATTTTGCAGGGGCTGCAGCTTCGTAACCGCTCAAAATTTGAAAAAACCTTTGATACATGTTGAAATATATTTATAGAGCTTTGAATTTTGTATATCACTAAAAAAAAATTTGGAAAGGTATTCAAGTTACAGGTGTTTAAAAATAGCAAAATTTCAATTGACAAAAAAATTTGTACCGTTTAGAAGATATGTGTGGCCAAAAATTTTCCAAAAATTGATTTTACATAATTGTAAATTTTAGTACCGTATGGCAACCCTAAACATTTGCCTTTTAAAATTTTACAAAGCTTATAAAACCAGCTATCTTTTGCGTTTTCAGATTGAAAATACATTCAACAGAACTCTTGTTATAACAATTTAAAAATAGGGTTTTTTCCAAGTTTCGGGGGCTGTAGCTCCGTAACGCGAAATTTTTTTTTTGTAATATCTACCCGTGGCTAAAATTTCTTAACTCTATTTCAAACAGTGTAAAAGTTTTGTAAACACACGGACGGACGGACGGGCAGAGTGAAGTTATATAGGCACAATTTTACAAACTTTTTTGAAAATGTGCTAAACATTAACACGTGTAATAAAATTCAAAATATTTCAATTTATGACTCTTCTTTTTGTAATTTTTGGAATAAACAACGAAAAACACCCCACCACTGGTAAAATGACTTTGTATACCCGTATGACTGTATAGTCAAAGGGTATAATAAATTTGCCATTACGTTTGGGACGCAGGGAAGGAAGGGGGGTAAATATAGACTCAAGTGTATGGATCGGATCAGAATCGAAAAATTAATCGATTTAGCTACGTACGTCTGGTCGGCTGTTCGGACTTAAAACTAAAAACTAAAGGATTCGGACTATAACTAAAAACTAGGATCTTGAAATTTTCGCAAATTCGTTTTTTTGCAATAGCCGTCACAGTCTACTCAACTACACTCTTCCTCATTATAACCGACTATATAGTCAAAGGCTATAATAAATTTGCCATTACGTTTGAGACGCAGAAAACGAGGGGGGGTAGATATAGACTCAAATGTATGGATCGGATCAGAATCGAAAAATAAATCGATTTAGCTATGTATGTCCGTCCGTCCGCACGATAACTCAAAAACTAAAGAAGCTAGGATCTTGAAATTTTCGTACATTCGTTTTTTTGCAAAAGCCGTCATTCCTATTTAAATCCAGCCATTTTGGTCCATGGTTTCGGGTAGCTGCCATACAACTTCTTTTTTTATATGAGTATTTCTCTGTACCTGTTACAGCTGCGTGTCTGAAATTTTGCCAAAAGTAGTTTAGTTTTATGGCCAAAGTTTAAGCAAAATTTGATTGGTCTCCTGCAATAGGTTCGTGTAGCTGCCATACAACTTCTTATTTTATATGAGCATTACTCTCCACCTAATGATGCTAGGTGTCTGAAATTTTGCTAAAAACAGTTTAGTGTAATGGCCAAAGTTACAGCGTATGAACGTATCCCTTCATGCTATGGGTTCTGGTCAACAAATACCCAATCATAGACAGAAGGGAATTCAGTGCGATGTGGAGTTAATCAAACAACAGTTGGATAAATTAAATAAACCACCAATAGTTTATAAAGATGTATTTATCCAAACTGACAATATCACACCTAGCACAACGGCAAAGAGTAAAATAAATAAGACAAAACCCGGAGTTAAGGCTTTACTAACCCCAATTGTTACAACAAAGCCCTCGTTTACACTTTGCATTTCAAGGCTAAATTGTAAAATTACTGAAAAAAGCCTTGAGAGCTTTATTAAACAAAAATTTAAGTGTGATATTGCAATTTGTAACAAAGTTACTCCCAAAAGGATCCGGAATCCAAAATACCTGTCATTTAAAGTGTCCGTTTCTTATATGGTGGTTGAGAAGGTGAGAAGTCTAAAATTTTGAAAGAAGGGAACGAAAATAACAAAATTTCGGGATGTTAGAGGCAGCACCGGGACTAGATTATTTGGCGCCCGTGGCAAACTGAAAAAATACGAACAAAAATATGATAAATATAGAAGCACTATTAAAATTTTATTTTTCTTGCTTTGAGGCTGGAAAATTTATCGATTACATCGTCAAAACTTAAACTATTAGTTACATCAAATTCTATAGACAAAATACTTAAATTAGTTAATCTTTCTTGGCCTATTGCCGATCTTAAATAATTTTTGATTATTTTCATTTTGCTGAATGTTAGTTTCATTTTGCTGAATTTTGCCGGTAATGTTAGAAATATTCGTAATATTATTTCAACATTTGGATATGATTCTTTCATATCCAAATTGTAAATAAATTGAAGAAGCCTGCAGTGGTGTTGGAAAATTTTGTTTAAAATGTTCTGCTGTCAGATATCTAAAACTACAACTTTCAGAAAAATTCGAATTTTTACCCTGATCCACTCCATTCTCAATCAAATAACATCTGACTTGATTATTTATTGATGGCCAAGAACTTGGATTATTTTTATTTATTTTCGATAGTAATGGTTTTTCTTTGGTATTATTTTCTCCTGTTATAATTAAGGGCGGTACATTTGTCTGCTCAACCTCAACTACTACGCATTCAGATTCCAGTGACTCAAAAGCAAATTCATCTGTGCTGTTGACTTCGGTCACTGAATCTCGCACACCTGCGGCATCATTTGATTCTAAAGCTCCTCCGTTTCTCAGCCAGCTGGACAGTGTATGAGATTGAATTAAATTTTGTTCCGTACGAATTTTCTTTAATTTTCGATTTTCGGCTCCAGATGTTTTTTTTTTCATATTTTGTTACTTTAAATAAAATAAACTTTAGTGTACTAAAATAAAATGAACTTTAGAGTATGTATATTTATTTTACTTACTTTTGTCAATTTTTATATAAACAAAATTCAACAAAATATTTTATAAAACCTTCTATAGCTAGATGAATTTATTTAATGTGGGAAATCTATTGGTTTTTACAATTTTTCAACATATAAAATTTACAAACCTTCTAGATGAATTTATTTAATGTGGAAATCGATTGGTTTTTACAATTTTTCGACATATGAAATTTAAAAACCTTCTAGATCAATTTATTTAATGTTGGAATTCGATTGATTTTTACCATAGAATAGGTAAAATATACTTTCAAAATCGATAAATCATTGAAATTTTCCCTTTTAAATTTTGTTTTAAATTTTTGAAATTCGCCTCCCTAAACTTTCATGAAATCGAATTAATATTAATGCCGCTTTAATTTTTTTTACTAAAAAAATATAATTTTTGAACAAAATTCACATATTTTTAATAAAATTTAAATTTTTTTTTCAAAAAAATTGCGCCCCTTAGCCGTTTGCGCCCATGGCGAATGCCATACTTGCCACCCCCTCGTCCCTGGGCTGGTTAGAGGTAATAAAAATAAAAGTAATAAAAATAAAAATAATGATAATAATCGTAAAAATAAAAATATATTTAGTAATAAAAGTAATAAGACTAATCAAAATAAAGATAATAATAACAATAATAATAACAATAATAATAATATTAATAATAATAACAATAATAGTTCTGGAAATAGTAATATTAACTCTGACAATAGAAATACTAATACTAGCATTAACGTTAATAATATAACTGTTCATCCTAATAATAGCGCAACTGCTAACAATTCAACTAATTCTAACTCAACAGATTCAAATAATTCCATAAACACTAAATTACATACTAATAACAGTGTTTCAAACATAAATCAGAACAACATTTGTCATAACCACAATACTATTTAGAACAATAATAACAATCAAACACTTTAAATACTTCATCAGTAACTAAAGAGCCTGAAATTGTCAATGCTAATTCTGCTACAGTTATTGAACCTCCTCCTTCTTCTTTGACTTCTCCAAACATTCCTTCTACTTCTAAATTCGTAAATTTTGTGCAAGGTGAAACTCTTCAGCCTTCAATTATTAACCCACTTTTACCACCAATAACTAGAATGACACAACAATCTCTTGCCAACAAGGACTATACAATAGCTCTTTCTAGGCTAAGAGATGATAAAGTTTAAAACATGGTCAGATTATCAAAATGTCAGAGGTCTTAAAACAAAACTAGACAAGTCCTACTTAATTAAATAAATTTAAATTTTGACGTATTTGCTTTGACTGAAACTTGGCTAAATTCTTCTATTAACAATCTCGAGCTTTTTGATAGCTCATACTCGGTTTTTAGAAAAGACATATACTCTGAACTTAATCTATCTAATAGTTACATTCCTAAAGGGGGAGGAGTATTGATAGCCGTTAAAAACTCTTTTAATGCAAATGAAATTCCTATTTCTGACGCGGACTGTCTTGAAATAATTGGTGTGAACATAAAATTTTCTAATAAAAGTGTTAATATTGTTAAAACATACATTCCACCTTCTTCGAATTTCAATATTTATATTACTCTTTTAAATGTAATAGATTCGATTTGCTGTAATTCTGGTCCTAATGATGAGTTAATTTTATGTGGAGATTTTAATCTCCCTAATAAAACTTGGATCAATCATGACGAAGAATCCTTTTTGATTGCTGATTCTTCAGTGAATGAACTTGATTCTCAATTTATTGATGGTTTGAATACCAACGATTTACAACAGGTTTCCCATTTCCGCAATTTTAAAGATAAACAATTGGATCTAATATTTACTTCTGATTGGAATAATATTATTTTCTGTGAATCGGTGTTACCGCTTGTTGCGTTGGACCCCTATCACCCTTCAATAAATTTTACTTATTGCTTAACTAATTTCATAAATCATGAAGCAGCAGATTATTATAGGTTTAATTTCAATAAAACCAATTTTCTCGGACTAGTAAATTTCTTAAATACCTATGACTTTACGTCTATATTTAATAATATAATTTAATAATAATCAAATGATAATTAGGTTTTATGTAATAATGTTCGAAGGTTTTACACAATTTGTTCCTATTTCAAAAAACAGATGTTCTAACTCTGGCCCACCATGGTTCACAAAGGAGCTTAAATCTCTCACAAATAAGAAAAACAAAGCCTGGCGTAAATACCTCAAAACAAAAGATATTAATGAATTTAATAATTTTGTCATATTGTTTGAGAATTTTAAAACTTCTTCTGAAATACTTTATAATAGTTACATTAACTTAATTACAACTAAATTAAAGTCTGATTTACCCCTTTAACATTACTCTTTAAAAATTCATTAAATTCCGGATATTTTCCTCCTATTTGGAAAATTGCTTATATCAGGCCAATTCACAAAAAGAATGCTAAAAATCAAATCACTAACTATCGCCCAATAGCTAAATTATCTTCAATTCCTGAATTATTTGAATTAATTATTACGGATTCAATTTATAATCATTGCAGGAATCTTTTAATAGATAACCAACATGGCTTTGTAAAACAAAAATCTACGGTGACTAATCTAGTTGAAACCACATCTCTTCTTCTTAATAACATGGAAGAAGGATTTCAATCAGATGTTGTCTATACTGATTTTTTTAAAGCATTTGATCTATTGCCACATAATATTATTTTACTAAAACTTGAAAAATATGGTTTTCCACAATTTTTCCTTAAGTGGATTCATTCTTATTTATGTGATCGTTCCTATAGTGTTATGTGCTTTCGTGGCAAATTCGGGAGTTCCACAAGATAGCCTTGGCCCTCTACCTTTTATCTTATCTGTAAATGATGTTTCTTCTATAATTTCTAATTGCGAGCTTTAAGTTTACGCTGATGATATGAAACTTTTTAAAAAGATTACTTATGCAGAATGATCTTCAAAATTTTAACAATTGGTGCATTAATAACTGTTTACTACTTAATGTAAATAAATGCGCATGGATATCTTATACACGCCGATCTAGTCCTATTTGTTTCAATTATAACTTTGATGGCATTAGTTTACCTAAAGTTACCTCAATAAAGGACTTAGGGGTGTACTTCGATTCCCAACTTAGCTTTAAAACCCATTACAATAATATTATAAATAAAGCTAATTCACTATTGCGATTTGTTAAACGTTCTGCAAAGGAATTTTCAGATCCTTATGTTCTTAAATCATTGTACATTTGTCTTGTAAGACCAAACTTGGAATATGCTAGTCAAGTTTGGTCTCCGTTTTATATGGTACACATTGATAGAACTGAGGCAATACAAAAAAACTTTCTTAGATTTGCCTTATGTCATTTGCCATGGTCGAATCCCATTATTTTACCACCATATGAACAAAGACTAAAGTTAATTGATTTGTGTACTTTAAATTTTCGACGTGAAGGTTCTGATGTCATTTTTATTACAGAAATTGGCAAGGGTAACGTTAAATCTAATTTAATTTCTAGTAAAATTATTATTAGAAATCTTCAACGCCTTCGCTCTTGCAATTTATTTAAAACTAATAATCATAGGACTAACTATGGCAAATTCGAACCTATTAATAGAATGCTTGTCATAGGTAACAAACATAAACATAATATTGACTTTACACTTTCAAAACACTCCCAAAAACAAAAATTATACAATCGCTATTATTAGGATTATTTTTGTTTTGTTTTTCTTGTAGTAATGTAAAGTTTATAATTTTTAACTTTTAATTTTAATTTTACTTTGAACTTATTTATATTTAGTCAAATATATAATTTTTTATATTAATTTTAATTGTATAATTTTAATTGTTATTTGTATGCCGTTTTGTAAACTGTTTGTGTTAAGCAGTATAATAAATAAATAAAAAATTTGGTTGGTCCATTGCAGAGGGTTCGAGTAACTGCCATACACCTCCTTCTTTTATATGAGTATTCCACTAAACTTAATAAAGCTGTATGTTTGAAATTTTTGCCAAAAGTTATTAAACGGATTATATAATGTATATGTTACGTTCATACGGGTATCCCAGAGTTGACACAGTCTACTCTACTACACTCTTCCTCGTTTTTGTATTAAAATTAATTATATGAAACTGTTCAAAATTTATCATTGTATTTTAGAAATATATTTATTGCATATTTTGATTAATAAATTTTGTGATACTAAGCTAATGAAAGCATTAATGGTTTTAACTAACATTAAAAACCATGAAATTATATAAACTTTTATATTTATATTATTACAAATTAATATTTCGTTCGAATAACTTTAAGTATAATTCTATAGAATATTAAAAAATAAGTAAATTTAGAGAATAAATTTAAAAATTATTGAAAATTGAAATAATTTACCAAGGGTACTAAATCATTCTACAGTAAATGCACTACAGCTTAAAATCCTGAAAAGGAGTAATTGCTGCATGTGTGTAAAATTTTATTGAATTGGATAAAAGTTTGAAATATGTAATTTTGTAATTGCATTTTACGAATCCATTTATCTCAATTTAATTTGTTGTTTAATATTTTAAATAGATAAGTTAGTAAGAATTATTATTTTATTAATATATTTGTCTAGAATGAGGTGTAACAAACGCATTCAATTAAATGTGTTTTGTTGGATGTGTTTAATTATAAAAAAATAAAATATTAATGTTTTGTTGGATGTGTTTTATTTTAGAAAATAAAATATCCAAAATTATCATAAGCAGGCTAAAAAATATTTTATTTATTTTTAATAAAAAAAAAAATTTTTGATGAAATAAAATTTATTTATTAGTATATGAATTAATTCATTTCAGCTTTAAAAATCACAGATGATTTTCTGGAAATTTTAAATAAATAGTAAAACATTTTGTAAATAAAAATTTAGAAGACTATGCTTCAAATGAACATTTGTGTAGTAAGTCTTAATTATTAGCTTTGATGCATTGCTTGCTTTACTTAAGCAAATAAACCAAGCAATGTATCAAAGTAATTTCAAAGTTTCGCTCATCTCTCTCACATCTCGCTCTTAACTCTCCCTCATCTATCCCCTTTCCCTGCATCTTTCCCTCATAATCTTTTGAACATTTTTCTATTTAGAAAAAGGTAAAAAGGAAGAAAATGGTGTTAAGTTTGGGCAAGTGGCTTCGGGTATACAATACCTGAGTTTAATACACCATAGAAGCCAAACAAAATAAATTTTTTTTAAACTAAATTAGGTATATTAAAAAAATTCCAAATAAAATTTATAATTTGCATTTGATAATGCAAAATTCAATTCAAGAATCAACATTTATTTAATAAAATTTTACGTACATATAAATAATAGATACATTATTTAGTAAGGTTGAGTAGGTACATTATAGAATGTTAGCAACAAACAGGTATTTCGATTTGAATCGAAACAAAGAACCAATATAGAATATATAGGAACATTTTTTAAAAATATATATATAAAACATTAATAAATGGAGAAATAGATCATTATTGAAACAAAATAGACCTATAAAAAAATTTAAAATCCTTTATTAATTTATTTACTTAAATTAATTGCTTAAAGTACGCACTTAAATAAAAAAAATATTAATTGAAATTAAAAAAAAATTATACCAAGAAGGGATTTGAACTAACGACCCCAACATTTTATAAAATCCGAAACATATAAAAAGTAGACTAACTAACTTATTCATCTTCAAGTTTTTAAGATACAACAAGAAATTATATGATTCATTTATTTACTATTATTATAGTATCTATTACTATAATCGAAGCATAATATGCGTTATATAAAATGTAACGGTTGCAATTTTATTTAACATACTTTTAACATAATATACATAATGAAATTAGAAATAGTTTTTAATTAGAAAAAGTTCTTCTTTTGGCCTTCCGTCATTCTTTGACGGGTCAACAGCTAGTTTTTAATATTTTTGAATTGATAAAATAATTAGCAAATGTTTTTAGAATATAAATAAAATTTGGTTAGCCATGTCTTACGATCAAACTAATAAAATCTTTTATGATTTTAAAATGACTTATGGACTTCCCATTAAATTTGAACCAAATAGGTGTAGGGTATTTCTAAGTCGGTTGCACCGACTGACTGTTTCTTTACTTGTTCTTTATTCATGTAGGGGAAATAAATTTAAAGGTAAAGGTATTGCCATCATTATTTATTGTGTGAAGTATATTTTATAATAATTTTGATGTGCAATATTTTTTTACAATTTGGTAAGGTCTCGCCAACACTTGTGTATTATATATATGATATTAATATTTTAAATTGTAACTTAATTTTAAGAATAAGATAAGAAATTTTAATGTAAAATTGTTTGAAATCAACAAATAAATAAATGAATAACGTGATTGACCATTTGAGTTTGATATTTATAACTAGACCTAGGGAGTCAAAATGTTAACTGATTCGTGTTTAAAATTAATGTAAGGTTATTCCAAGCTTTGTTCCTAACATAATTTTTGTCTTTTTAATATTTAAAAACAGTTTGTTTTTCTGAAGCCATTACTCCACGATTGCTAAAACGGATAAAATGGCGCTTTTTATCTCGCATTCGCTTTCCATAGCATATTTGTAATAACCTCATCGTTTGCGTAAAGTTGTATGCTTTATTTGAGTGCTAGATGAGTAATATCATCGATATAAATTTCAAAAAGGTCCGGCACCCGAATTTAGCCCTGGAGAACGCCCTGTTTAACATAGATAAAATCATTACAGCTATCATTAACGTTTATTTTTTTGTTTTCTGGCAATTAAGTAAGTTTTTAAGAAGTTTTTGGCATTAATGTTTAAATTTAGTTGAATAATTTTTAATTGAAAATTTTGTAATTGACACAATCAAAGGCTTTTTGAAGATCGATAAAGATTCACCCAGTGTATTTGCCTTTATCCATACCTCGAGTAACAAAGTTGGTTGGTATGAGATATGGCGGTAGAATTGGTATTCTCTTAGAAACCGTGGTAATCTTGGTAGAGGATAGCATTATTTCTCGAAGAAGGAAGTTAGCGATTTTTGATGTTTTTTCAAAAAATTCCGTAGAAGTACTTAAAACGGATATTGATCAATAGTTAAGTGTTAGGTAGATAGTTTTATTCTTCCAATTTTGTAGATATGAGTTACAACCGCCGGTTGAAATTTTAAGGTGAGAAACGACTTGTTAATATAATCTTTAAAAATTTGACAAAGTTGATCATTAGTTTTTGCATCACTAGATTACTTCTTTTTGTATTTATAAAAGGAGCCTCAAATTTTAATGAATCTTGTCAGGATTCATGGGATTGATTGTCAGATTCACTCTGTATAGTAATTCACTTTAAATTTATTCTCAGAATTAATTGACGTCAATACTAATTACGACAATACAGTCCGCTAAGCACATGGAATTTAGCAAGCATATATAAAAAAACTGATATAAAAGGAGCCTCAAATTTTAATGAATCTTGTCAGGATTCATGGGATATATTGTCAGATTCACTCTGTATAGTAATTCACTTTTAATTTATTCTCAGAATTAAATGACGTCAATACTAATTACGACAATACAGTCCGCTAAGCACATGGAATTTAACAAGCATACATAAAAAACTGAATAATTAAAATCTGTAGATATTAGAACGGCTTAGAAAATAAGAAAATAAATAATTTAGTTTTAAATTAAATTATAAACAAGTGATCAAAAAAACCAAGAGGTTTTAAAAAACCACATTTTGAAATTTGTAGTGTTTCATACTGAGGATTTTATCATCTATCTATCTATATATATAAAAATGAAAGTTTGTTTGTTTGTTTGTTTGTTTGTAGCGAATAGACTCCTAAACTGCCCAGCCGATTTTCATGAAAATTTGTGTATAGAGGTTTTTGGGTACGGAAAGAAATCGTGGCCCAAAAATTTTGCTCTAACGGACCAAGTGGTGCAATTATTTAAACTTCTTTGTTCTAAAATGAAAACGGTATGACCGATTGACTTCAAATTTTGTATACGTGATGGTCTTTGAGAATTGAGAAGACACTATTAACAGTTTTGGAATTTGTTAACCCATGTCGGGCCGACGGTTGGTCAAAAAAAATGAGAATTGAGTTAACACTATTAACAGTTTTGGAATTTGTTAGCCCGTGTCGGGCCGACGGTTGGTCAAAAAAAAAAATTTTGGGTCCAAATTTTGTCCGACTTTACGAAATTCTGCTTTGGCTTTTAAGAAAGCCCCAAAATAAATTTTGTTAACTTCCATTAACCCATTGCGGCCCAACAGCTTTTTATAAAGTTTTTGGTTATTTTAGTCTAAATTAGAAACGATTTGACCGGTTGACCTCAAATTTTATATTTGTGAAGGAACTTGAAAATGGAGTTAAGCCTGTTAACAGTCGGTCCTACGATTAGTCAAAAAAATTTTTTTGGAAGTAAATTACGTCAAATTTTGGAAAGTAGTTTGTACTGCTTCGAATTACAGAAAGTTTCAAAAATTACTAGAATAATCCTAGAAAAATCTTTTTAAAAAGATTGCTTTCATACATATTAAAATTTACATGTGTAAACCGTGTGTAATTTTTGTGTTAACTTTTTGCAGTATTATCAACTTCAATTTAACCATTAAGAGGCGCAGCAACGCGCACCGGGTATTAGCTAGTTATTTTTATAAAAATATATAAAACAATAAATTTATAATAATTATTTAAATAATATTATTTAGTTTTTTTTCTTCTTTATTAAAATTTTAAATTATATAATTTAGCAAAAGTGGTAATACCAAAGGCATTAGCTAAAACTGAATGGCCATTATAATTTATGGTAACATATGTATGTTGTTTTATTGTTATACTATCCAAGTTTTCAGGTTCTTTATTTTACTTATATATTTAATTTTATTGTATTTTCCTTAATTTCATTTACATTTGGCTTAATTTCAATATTAATTGACTTACATCTATTTAATTATTTATTTTGACTTGCATTTATTTAATTTAATTTTATTTTGTTTTATTTTATCAATTTTATTATTAATTTTTTTTTTTTTTTTTTTTTTTACGAGGGAATGGAAAGCTCGAAAGCCACCCATTGAAACTATGCGGTGTTTCTTTGGGTAGTGTATGATTTTAACACACCAAAACCACACCCTTTTTGAACCAAACTTTAGGAGGGAACCTGTAATACAAATGTACAGTTTGGTTACAGGGATGAGGATATGGAAGGATTTAGGATTATGGTGGAAGTTATTTGGAATATTTGGATTATGGGGGATGGGGAAAATTGGATGGGATATTTAGAAGAAAGATGTTAATGTTCTTCTTAAATTTGTTCAAATCGTACATATATACATTATCAACTTTGGGGAACACATTTGATGGAATATGGTTGCATAAACGAGAAGAGCGCATGACAAACGAATTTCCATAAGCCGTGTTACGCCATCTAGCTAGTTCAACTGTGTAGGGATGAGCATCTGTTGCCCTCCTTGTTTCCCTTTGGAAAATCTTGAATGGAGGCATAAGTTGTTTGATTTCTTTAGAACAGGTGTTAGTCCCTACAAGATATCTATAAAACAAGGTCAGTGACCCAACAGTGCGACGATGGCTGAGTGGAGTGAGCGTTGAGGTAACACTGGGATCATTTATAAGACGAATAGCTCTGTTTTGCACATTATCGAGATATCCCAGCGCCGTAATAGGAGCACCAGCCCAAATATGTGCATTATACTTCATTTTCGGTCTAATATAAGTTTTATAGATATTGAGGAGATCAGAGGATGAGAAGTAAGTTTTGCATCGATACAAGAAACCCAAACATTTAGCAGCGTCCTTAGCTACTCCAAAAATATGATTTGACCAAGTCAATTTTTGGTTTAGCTCAATCCTCAAAATGTTTAGGTCTTCCGTATGCTGCAAAGCCTCTCCTTGAAAAGAAAGGTTTGGAATAGTTGTTGCTATTTTTCGCGAGACTAGACAGCATTGGGTTTTTTTGGTGTTGAAGTCATCTCTGTTGATTTCACCCCATTTTTGGATTTTAATTAAATCTTTGTTTAATTCACTTATAGTGAAATTTTTTGCTGTTGAGTTAATCTGATGATTAATGTTACAGCGGCTATGAAATTCATAGGAAGCAACAAGGGTACTGTCATCTGCGAAGCTATGGATTGGATTGGAGGTTATTGATAGTAGGTCATTTATAAATATTAGAAAAAGGCTGGGGGATAAAACAGATCCCTGAGGGACACCAGCATTTATTTTAAAATCTTTGGATGAATATCCATCGATAAGAACACGAATCGTGCGATTCGAAAGGAAATCTCCAATCCATTTAACAAAAACCCTACCTAGGCCTAAAGCCTTGCATTTTGCCAATAAAGCATCATGCCAAACTCGATCGAAAGCTTTAGAAATATCCAAAGCCACAACATCAGACTCACCAGAATGGTGAAGACTGATATTGAGCTTTTCGCACAGGTAAGTCATGAGATCACTAGTTGAACGACGGGCTCTGAACCCGTATTGTCGATCATGAAGCAAACCTTTACGATCTAGATATTTCAAAAGCTTATAATTTATAACTTTTTCTGAGTTAGAGGGATCGCTTTTATCGCCTTTTTTAGGAATTGGAAAAACATGAGCAACCTTCCATTGGGTAGGATGAATACCCGAAGTGAAGGAAAGATGGAAAAGGTTGCGCAGAGGTTTTGAAATGGAAGTATATGTGTTTTTGAGGACGGTAGTTGTAATACCGTCCGGACCGGCTGATTTTCTTGTATCAAGATTCTTCAAGATTTTCATCACTGCTGGCGTCCTAAAGTATATTCTACCAAAGGAGCAGCCAACTTCTGGAATAGATGGAGGTCTTTGAGTTGACTGAGGCAGTGATGAGTTAGAAGCGAACTGTTTGCCAAACAAATTCGCTTTTTCTTTTGAATCTGATACGATGTGGTTGTTTATATCAACAGGAGGAAAAGAAGACCCGCTATTGTCCTCTTTTAGATTTTTTGCAAAAGTCCAAAAGGACTTGCTATTCTTTGGCATGTGTATAAGTTTTCGTTTCAACTTTTGGTTGAACAAGAATTTTTGCTTGTTGATAACTCTCCTACATCTGTTCCGAACCACTATATAGTTGGTCCTGTGAGCCTCTAAACCACTGTCCCGGTACTTTTTGAAGGCCTCCTCTTTTTTTAGAATGGCTTCTTTACAAATGCGATTAAACCAAGTTTTGGGTTTCCGTTTGATAGATTTCATAGAGTGAGGTATAAATAATCTCATTCCAAGTAGAATAGTTTCACTAATCGCATTTGCAGCAAAGTCAACATTCCTACCACGGAAGCACAGTGACCAATCAAAGGTTTTGTAAAAATTGTTCAGACCTTCCCAGTTAGCATGGTTATAACGCCATACCAATTTTTTGGGAAGGGACCCTTGATTGGACACTGAGCCTGCCCGGAAGCTTGTATTGACCAAACAGTGATCAGAGCCCCCCAGGGGGCAACCAACTGAAACCACATACTTTTCAGGGTGTGTGGTTAGAAACAGATCCAAGAGGTGACCTTCTTGGTCAGCACGGTCAGGGATTCTAGTGGGATTTTTAACAAGTTGAGAAAGGTGGAATAGAGTAGAAAATAATTCAACTTGTTTCCCAATCGAGTTTTGACTCGGAGAAGAGGTACTGGAAAAGTGAAGCCAGTCTTTGTTATGAACGTTAAAATCCCCCGCCAGAACAATTTCGGTCTCAGGAAAACAATCGAGAATTTCGTTGATCTGGTTTGAAAGGTTTTCAATTTCCATAACAGTTTCTTGTTCACTTGAATTGGGTGATCTGTATAGAAAACAGAAATGTATAACATGCTTTTCAACATGGATTTTGACCCAAACGTAATTGAAAGTTGGGCTTGAAGATTTATATTTGTCAAGAGTGTTAAAAGCAATGTCTTTTTTTATGTAGATGGCGATGCCTCTTTTGGGAACGAAGTGTGAAATGAGTAAGTAGCCGTTAATATCGAAGTTAACATTGTGGCTACTAACTTGCGTTTCACATAGAGCAAGGATTGCCGGTTTAGTTAAATTAAGATGACCTTCAACGGCATGGAAGTTCGTTTGTAAACCGCGAATATTACAAAAATTGAGGTTAAAGTTGATAATTTTGCTAGAAATTAGAAAGAGAAAAAAAAAACAAAAAAACAAAAATGCTTATTTATGTACGATTTTATCAACCTATCGACAACACCTTTTAAAAAAAAAAAAAATTTACAAAAAAATTTTAAGTTTAAAATTTAAAAGTCTTGTTTCGAATTAGAAAATTGACTTACATTTGTAATTAAACTTATACATAGTAATTGTTTTTTTTTTAATTTACTACTTGAAAACATGCTTTTAATCTTATATTTAAATTCTAAAACATTATCAATTGCCTTAAAAAATACGCCTTTAAGCATTAAATAAAACAATTATATTTATTTCATTATTGGTTCTAAAAACTGATAAATTAAAGTTTGATTTATTACGAGTATTGTAATTATGTAATTAGATTCTTTATTCAGAATGAAATTAGTTTTACTTGATTATTTATTATTTTAAAAACAAGAAGATAGAGTTCAATTCTACCTATCATTCTTTAGACTCAGATACTGCTTAGTATATAACATACTCGTTGGATGCTGAATTGGAAGTTGCCGAATAATTTAAATGCATTTTTTGTGTAATATCTCTAACTTAATTACATAGACGTAGGAATATCTATTCCAAATGGGGTTAGTGTAGCATATATGCGATTTTATGTCTGATGAGTAGATTGTGTAAAAAGCATCAAACGATTGTAGTTTCTCAGTCTACGAAAAATGAAGATATAAAGTGCTATGTTTTTGGTTGTATGTTCTATATGATTATTCCAGTTGAATTTGCTATCAAGTATCAATCTTAAATTATTAAATCTATCTACAACTTTATTACATTTCTGTATAGAAAGTTTGTCAAGTATTAAACGAACTGTGTTCGAAGAAAATTATTTTAGTGTTTTTAATGTTTAAACTATTGTGCTTAGTTAACCAATCCGGGAGATTATTCCTTAACCTTCGTGTTGAACGTTCGTTTTACTAGAAAAAATTGCTAAAATAAAGCTGATTCGAAATACAAATATAAAATATTATACGCATATATATTCGTTTAAATACATAATTGTGGTTTAATCATTAGCCTTTAACTGACACAAAATATTTTTTTATATAAATATTTAACAAGAAAAAAAAAGGTGCGAAATTGATTGGGTTCCTTTAAATAAAGGCCAGTTCGCGAAATAAGTGATTTAAATAATTTGGTTGAAAAAATATTAAATTTATCAAGAGCAATATAAATATTTTTTAAATTTTATGCAAGCTCATCCGGATATAGCCAAAGGTTATACAAAGCGTCCAATATATGAAATAAAAAATGATTGGGAAAAATTGGTAACCGAAATTAATAAACAGAAATGGTTGCTGGAATTAAAATAATGTGTAAATACCAAGAAAAATTGTATGACGTACAAAGGGACTTTTTCAAAGAAACTCGTCGTCACGACAAAGCATTGGAAGAGCAAAACGAAATGAAACTGCAACTAAAAAAAATAATTTTGGGGTTGCAATTGGGTCAGCTGACTTTAGATTGACTTTAACAAAAAATTTTGTCACAAATGCCATAAAGGCTGTGAATTATATTTTTAATTTAAACGGAGGCTGTAAATATTTTTTTTTTTTTTAATTTTAACAAATTGTATGCCATGAAGGCTATAAACAATTTTTTTTAATATTTTATGAAATATGTATATAGTTCCTTTTAATTTAAAATAAAATGACTGAATATTTGTCTAGAATGAGGTGTAACAAACGCAAATTAGGTTTTTTATGTGTATATGTTCTTTAGAACATAAATGAAAACGACATTGTTCTTTTTAGTGTTGTCTTAAGACTACTTTTTATTTTTCCTAATTTTAACTTATATTAAAAATTACAAATAAATTATTGTTTCATTAAGCATTTCTTAATATTATAAAAAAATTTATTGTTATTACTTATTGTTACTAATTGCGAAATGCTAATCCAGTGTTTTTTTTTATTAATTTTGTTCAAACTTAATTAACCATAGTAAATGCTAAATTGCATTTCTTTTATTGATTAATTCATTCATAAAAGTTGAATGAATTAATTTTAGCTTTTATTAATCAAGGTTGAATGATTATGTAACTCCTCCTTCCCTAAGTTTTAAAACTCTCCTGAGTTTGAATTACATACATAAATTTACAATTACTTGTATTAATGTATAAAAAATTTTTGTTTTGAAATAATTATGAAAAGTATACATAGATTGAAAATTTTAATTGTTAAAGTACATATAAATAACTATATATTATATTCAAAAATAAAAAAAAATTTTTATTATATTTGTTTTTTTTTTTTTTCTTTTTTTTTTATATCAGTTTACAATCTTTAGACTTTATTATGTACATAATTCGTAATATTTGAACATCCATCTGTAATATAAATTGAATTTTTTTTTGTCTGTTTTTTTTTTTTTATAACTTAAAGTAAAAATACTTTCTGTTTCAATTATACTTTTTAACTGCGAAAAAGTTTGATTGAAATTGTCATTAATTGATATTTGTTGATTAAGATTTTTTATTAAATTATGATTGTTTTGATCTGCAATATTAAAATGCTCTTCGATATTTATTTGGTCTTCGTGGTCCATTGTTCCAAAGATCCACTTCAATAATGAACCACCTAAATCTATTAATCCTCTCTTATGTCTAATTGGTAAGAGTGTATTTATTTTATTTTTAATTCTATTAATTTTATGTTTAATAAAATCTTTATGATTTTCAAATTTTAAAGTACTTAAAGTTGATTCTAAATTACTCACTAAATTTAAAATATCCTTGGGGTATATTTGATGTATTATAATTTCGAATTTATCTGCTATTTCAACTGTAACTACTTTAATTTCAGTATATCCTAATTCAGCTTCTATTTTTTCAATTGTCATTTTCTGGTGTGTTAAAGTTTATATTTTCTTGAGGCTGATGGTTTTGATCTGTAAATTCAAATGGACGTTTTATGTTGATTTCATGTACATTAGTTAAATTGTATTTTCTAAATTTTGGCTGCTCTTTGTGCTTTAAAGATTTGTAATTTTTTATAAAACCTACTTTTCTTTGTTCGTCGTATTGTTCCCTATTTTTGTTTCTTTTATGAATAAAATATTCTTTTGCTTTAATTAATCTGTCATAAATTGTTTTAAAATCTACTTCTCTATTATGAACATGAAGGGGTGTTGTTTTAATAGTAGAATGATAAGACTTATTGTACATTTCTACTGCTTTAAGAATTTGAATTCTAATATGCAATTTCTCTTCTAAGTTTAAAGCTCTGATTCTTTCTGTTAGACTCCCGTTAAGTCTTTCAACATCACCATTGCCTGTATGGCTATTTGGTTTTGTTGTATGATACTCTATGTTTTCTTTTTCGCAAAAGTCTTTTATATATTTTGACGCGAATTCGTTATCGAAAACTAACTTTTTCATTTTCCCCCTAATTGTTATTATTTGTCTTAATTTTTCTAAAATAGTTATATGGTTTCTGTCTTCTAAATACAGACTGATAGCATATTTTGAAAACTTATCAATTACGTTAATAAAATTATTTTTACTATTTGTATAAATATCTATATGTACAATTTCATTTATTGTTTTAGGAGTTTCTGTGATTTTAAACTTTTTTTTTATCGGTTTTCTATCATATTTTGCTCCTGTACAAATATCGCAGTTGTTTATAATTTCATGAATTCTAAATTTCAATTTCGGGTTATATATCTTAGTTTTTAAATCTTTATAGGTTGCTATTATTCCGCAATGTCCTGATTCTTTCTTACGAAAAATTGAAATTTGTTTTCTTAACTCGTCTTCGTTGTCGAAGTCTTTAGCAAAATAACTGCATTTATATAACTTTATAAGATTTCTATTTGGAAATAATTTAATCAATTCTTTCTGTAATTTATAATATTCTCGATCATTCAATTCGGAGTATATACCTATTCTATGTTTTTGAGTAATATACTTTGTAAAAATGTCTGTTTGTTGTTCTAGATCATTTTTATCAACATATATTCTCTTATTATTGAAAATTTCGTCACATTCTTTTTCTTTTTGTTCCGTAAAAATAATTTGAATTTTAAAGCGTTTCACTACTGTGTCAAGTATAGGAATATGATCATTAAGATCTTCTCTTTGTGAATGCATTGTTACATCCAACGAATCATGTGGTGAAGTACTAAGATTTTCTATGTTAATTTGAGATTCTTCATTTACATACCCTTCCTTATTAGGATTGTTCGCCTCGAACAAGTTAATTTCATTTATTTCCGAGTTATTTCAACTAAGAAAGTCTGCTACCTTATTTTCTCTTCCTTTTATATAATCAATTTTAATGTTGTATTCGCCTAATTGAAGTAACCATCGTTGTAGGCGAGGATTAATATCTTTACCGGTACTTTTAATGTGAAGCCACTTAATTGGTTGATGATCTGTTTGCAGATCGAACTCATTGCCAAACAAATATGGCCGAAAATATTTGGTTCCCCATACTATCGCTAAAAGTTCTTTTTCGATAGTTGAGTACCTTTTTTCGTGATCATTAAGTGTTCTGGATGCATATGCAACTGGGTGGCCTTCTTGTGTAAGAACGGCTCCAATTGCTAAATTACTTGCATCAGTAACAAGTTTGAATTTCTTACTGAAATCAGGATATCTTAAAATAGAATAATTTGTAATAACTTCTTTGAGTTTTTCAAACGCTGTGATATAGCTCGGATCATTTATGTTAATTTTACTTTCTTTTTTAAGATATTTAACTATAGGACCGGATATTTTGGCATAATCTTTTATAAATTTCCTATAATATCCAGTTATGCCTAGAAACGACTTAATTTGTTTTTGGGTGGTTGGCAGTTTTAAATTTTGTATGGTTTCTATTTTTTTTGGATTAGTCTTAATTCCTTTGGAAGTCAGGATGTGACCTAAAAATTCTGTTTCTTTTTTTAGAAAATTCCACTTATCTACCTGAATCTTTAGCCCAGCTTGTCTTAATTTATTAAAAATTATTTTTAAGTTGGTTAAATGTTCTTCTAACGAAGTGCTAAATATTAGAATATCATCCAAATAGACTACACATATTCTATTGATATATTCTCGTAAAACCGTATGGAAGGTTGCTGGTGCATTTTTAAGGCCAAATGGCATTCTTAAGTATTCGTAGTGGCCAAATGGTGTTGAGAAAGCTGTTTTCTTGCTGTCGGATTCTTTCATTAAAATTTGGTGAAAGCCTTTAGCAAGATCGAGAGTAGTAAAATACTGTGCTCTTCCAAGTTTATCCAATATACTGTCGATATTGGGTATGGGAAACTTATCATCCACAGTAACTTCATTGAGCTTCTTAAAATCAATGACAACCCTCCATTTTTTTTCACCGGAGTTGTCTGCCTTTTTTGGGACAATCCATAACGGACTATTGTAAGGGGAGTTACTTTCTTTAATAATTCCCTGTTCGAGCATTTCTTGAATTTGTCTTGCAATCTCTTTTTCATGTATTTGTGGGTATCTACAAATTTTCGAGTAAATTGGTCTTTCTGTTGTAGTTGTTATTTCGTGTCTTATCTGGTTCGTAAATGTTAGTTTTTCTCCTTCTTTGAAGAATAAATTTTCATTCCCTTTTAATAAATTAGTTAATTTCTCTATTTCTTCTATATTTAAATGATCAAAATTAATTTTATCGAAAAGATTTTTTGAGACGGTGTTTAAAGAACATATTTCGTTAAGTATATACGGATAATTATATTCTTCAAACAAAATTTTAATATTATTTACTTCTATGAATTTACTTTCTAAATTTATTTTAGCCTTAAAAGGTACTAAAAAGTTTTGACCCATTATTGCATCATAATTTTTGTTTTTTAAATCTATAATTTTTCAGGTTATATTACCAAAGAATTTAAATTCTTTTGGCATGGGTGTTACTATTTTTCTGGTAATTTTATTCGTGCCATTGATGGTTGAATAATAAACTATTTTATTCAATTTTTCTTCTTTATATTTGTGAAGAATATTTGGTTTAATGACACTGGTAGCTGATCCAGTATCAATAAGACATTTGATTTGTTGGTTACCTAAAGTAATTATTATAATAGGTATTTTTGGTTCCGAGGCATTTATTGAAAATTTACGTCTTGGTCTTTATTTAAATTACCAATTTCCATTGCGTCATTTTGGTCTGAACTTCTTCTTCTCTGAAACGTCTGAACTAGAGGTTTGAAAAAATTTTTGTCTGATATGAATTAGGAGTTTTATTTTGAGAATGATATTGACCTATTGTTTTGGTAATTATTTGACCTACTGTTAAAATTTTGATATTTGAATTAATATTTATTATTATCATTAGTTTTATTATACTTATTAAACCTGCTGTTCAATAAGTTAAAGTTATTCGTGGAGTTTTTGTTATTTGAAAAACCGTTATTATTATGAGAAGGTTTATTTACTTGGAAGGAACTATTAAAACTATGAGAAGGTTTATTTAAATTTAAGCTGTTATTATAATGTCTAGAACTCTTACTGTTAAACGCTTGATTTTTTACTTTAAAGGAATTAAATTTCTTACTTTGTTTTTCTACCGCATCTTCGTTATCTAAAAGTTTAAGTTTTTCAAATTTATTATATATTTCAATTAAGCTAGAATTTTCAGGTATATTACCTCTTAAAAAATCATGAATTTTACTACTTACAATATCTACTAAATATTTATCACTATTTTTAGGATGATATGTTTCAGGTTTCGTATCATCAAATTAAATAAAATTTTAGGTTTATTTTAAAAATTTTTCTTTTTTTTTTAATTTTATCTTTAGATAAAATTCCTTTTTACGACTGCGCCAGTTACGTTTTTTATGTGTATATGTTCTTTAGAACATAAATGAAAACGACATTGTTCTTTTAGTGTTGTCTTAAGACTACTTTTTATTTTTCCTAATTTTAACTTATATTAAAAATTACAAATAAATTATTGTTAAGATAAGCATTTCTTAATATTATAAAAAATATTATTGTTATTACTTATTGTTACTAATTGCGAAATGCTAATCCAGTGTTTTTTTTTATTAATTTTGTTCAAACTTAATTAACCATAGTATCTAAATGCTGAATTGCATTTCCTTTATTGATTAATTCATTCATAAAAGTTGAATGAATTAATTTTAGCTTTTATTAATCAAGGTTGAATGATTATGTAACTCGCATTCAATTAAATGTGTTTTGTTGGATGTGTTTAATTATAAAAAAATCAAATATTAATGTTTTGTTGGATGTGTTTTATTTTAGAAAATAAAATATCCAAAATTATCATAATCAGGCAAAAAAATATTTTATTTATTTTTAATAAAAAAAAATTATTTTTGATGAAATAAAATTTATTTATTAGTATATGAATTAATTCATTTCATCTTTAAAAATCACAGATGATTTTCTGGAAATTTTAAATAAATAGTAAAACATTTTGTAAATAAAAATTAAAAAGACTATGCTTCACATGAACATTTGTGTAGTAAGTCTTAATTATTCGTTTTGATGCATTGCTTGCTTTGCTTAAGCAAATAAACCAAGAAATGTATCAAAGTAATTTCAATGTTTCGCTCATCTCTCCCACATCTCGCTCTTAACTCTACCTCATCTATCCCTCATCCTTGCATCTTTCCCTCTTAATCTTTTTAATATTCTTCTATTTAAAAAAAGTTAAGAATAGAAAAAAATGGTGTATCCAAATAAATGCAAAATTTAATTCAAAAATCAACATTTATTTAATACAATTTTACGTAATAAATAATAGATAAATTATTTAGCAAGGTTGAGTAGGTACATTATAGAATGTTAGCAACAAACAAGTATTTCGATTTGAATCAAAGCAAGAAAACAATATAGAATGTATAGAAACATTTTTTAAAAATATTTAAATAAAACATTAATAAATGGAGAAATAGATCATTATTGAAACAAAATAAACCTTTTATTTATTAAAAACAAGGAAGACTGTAGTAGAGTAGACTTTGTCAACTCTGTTATACCCGTATGACCGTTATGTAAACATTACATCATTATTATTATAAACATTAATTACCTTAGGCAAAATTTCAAACATACCAGCTTTATTAGGTGTACTGTAATGCTCATATAAAAGAAGGAGTTGTATGGCAGCTACACGAACCCTCTGCAGTAGACCAACCAAATTTTCCAGTAACTTTGGCCATTACACTAAACTATTTTTGACAAAATTTCAGACACCCAGCTTTAATAGTAATGCTCATATAAAACAGGAAGTTGTATGGCAGCTACTCGAACCCTCTGCAGTAGACCAACCAAATTTTGCAGAAACTTTGGCCATAAAACTGAACTACTTTTGCCAAAATTTCAGACACGTAATAGGTACAGAGAAATACTCATATAAAAAAAGAAGTTGTATTGCAGCCACACGAACCCATGGACTAAAATGGATGGAATTAAATAGCGATGACGGCTATTGCAAAACAACGAATTTGCGAAATTTTCAAGGTTCTAGCTCCTTTAGTTTTTGAGTTATCGTACGGACGGACGGACATACATAGCTAAATCGATTTTTTTTTCGATTCTGAACGATCCATACACTTGAGTCTATATCTACCCCCCTCCTTCTCTGCGTCACAAACGTAATGGCAAAATGACTATATACGGGTATAAAAATGTTTTGCTTAAAATTACCAAATAGAAAGAAAACTTTAGAAGGGAAATGCCACATGGAAAATTCTGAAATATAGTCTAATAGTATTAATTTTCCAAATGGTTTTTATGGCCTTTCTATTATTATTTATCTCTTAAGATTTTTCATTTACAAAAAAATAAAAACTCAAAATTTATGTAAATAAATTTTACAGGAAAATATAAAAAAATATTTACAAAATTATAACCAAGCATAACAAAACTTTTAACATTTAAAAAAAATTAACATAAAAATATAATAAATCATTTTAACAATATATAGGTATTAAACTAAAATTAATAATCTCATGCATTGATTTCTTAAATAAATATAAAAATTAAAGTTGCAATATCCATTGCAAACAAAGAAATAGTTTTCTAACTTTTTTTGACGTGTAACTGAAAGAATATTCATTTAAAAATTGCAGACCATGTGAGACAAAATTTCTATATATTAATTATTTTTTACTTTTTTGTTGTATTTCCCTCATGGATTCTTTAGCTTTTTGTTCTTCATCAATTATTAATTTTTCCTTTAACCATTTGGTTTCCTTTTCTAATAACAAATCGATTAGTAATTCTAAAAACCTAATTTTATTGCGTAAAGCATTTTTAGTTTTCGTTGAATTACGCAGAATATTTATCCGATTTTTTAGTAGCTTCCAAACAACAATATACAATGTTTTATTTTAAGTTATTTTGATGAAAGTTTTAAGAAAAAAAGTGATCACAGATAAGCGATCTACTTAATACAGTCCAAAAACGAGGAAGAGTGTAGTAGAGTAGACTGTGTCAACTCTGGGATACCCGTATGGCCGTAACATATACATTATATCATCCGGTTAATTACTTTTGGCAAAATTTCAAACATACTTTATTAAGTTTAGTGGAATACTCATATAAAAGAAGGAGTTGTATTGCAGCTACTCGAACCCTCTGCATTAGACCAACCAAATTTTGCTGTAATCTTGGCCAATACACTAAACTATTTTTGGCAAAATTTCAGACACCCAGCTTCATTAGGTGGAGAGTAATACTTATATAAAGTAGGAAGTTGTATGGCAGCTACACGAACCCACTGCAGGAGACCAACCAAATTTTGCAGAAACTTTGGCCATAAAACTAAACTACTTTTGGCAAAATTTCAGGCACGCAGCTGTAATAGGTACAAAGAAATACTCATATAAAAAAAGAAGTTGTATGGCAGCTACCCGAACCCATGGACCAAAATGGCTGGATTTAAATAGCGATGACGGCTATTGCAAAAAAATGAATTTGCGAAAATTTCAAGATTCTAGCTCCTTTAGTTTTTGAGTTATCGTGCGGACGGACGGACAGACGAACGGACACTCAAAAACTAAAGGGCCTAGGATCTTGAAATTTTCGCAAATCCGTTTTTTTGCAATAGCCGTCATCGCTATTTAAATCCAGTCATTTTGGTCCATGGGTTTGGGTAGCTGCCATACAACTTCTTTTTTTATATGAATATTACTCTGTACCTATTGCAGGTGCGTGTCTGAAATTTTACCAAAAGTAGTTTAGTTTTATGGCCAAAGTTTCTGCAAAATTTGGTTGGTCTACTGCAGTGGGTTCGAGTAGCTGCCATACAACTTCTTACTTTATATGAGCATTACTCTGTATGTATTGAAGCTGGGTGTCTGAAATTTTCCTAAAAATAGTTTAGTGTAATGGCCAAAGATTCTGCAAAATTTGGTTGGTCTACTGTAGAAGGTTCGAGTAGCTGCCATACAACTCCTTCTTTTATATGAGCATTATACTACACCTAATGAAGCTGGGTGTCTGAAAGTTTGCCAAAAATAGTTTAGTGTAATGGCCAAAGTTAATGCAAAATTTAATTGGTCTACTGCCGAGGGTTCGAGTAGCTGCCATACAACTCATTCTTTTATATGAGCATTACACTACACCTAATAAAGCTGTATGTTTGAATTTTTGCCAGAAGTAATTAACCGGATGATATAATGTATATGTTACGGTCATACGGGTATCCCAGAGTTGACACAGTCTACTCTACTATACTCTTCCTCGTTGTTAATATTTTTGTATTTTATTTGATATTTTTACTTTATCACATTATTGAATTTTTTTAAATAAACACTTTTTAGCAACATAAGAAATTAAACGAGGAAGATTAAAGTTGCGCTTGACAACTTTTAGATACCCGTGCAACTCAATTTCATAATTATGAAATTTAAAATATAAACAAATATCTACAAAAGAATAATTTCACATTTTTAATTTTTGTTTTTCTTTTTATTCTTCTTTTTTTCCATTTCATACAAAAATGTAATTAGCTACATTTTTGTATACTAAGCATAATTACGGTCAATTGCATTTGAACCACTTTCAACTTTTATTTTAAATAATATAATAACAAAAGATATCAAACACAAAAGTCAGCACAATAATGGTCAATTGCACTTGTACTAATTTTAAGCTTAATTGCACTTGAAATTATTTTAACGTTATAATATAGTAATATGAAACCGAACATATGTTAAAATTATTCTGTTCAAAATTCAGTACGAACATTTACCAAATAATATATCGATTTTGTATTAAATAAAATAAATAAATTTCTTTTTGCAATTCGATACTGAATTTTGTTTCGAAAGATATTTTTAAGTATTAAATTATAATTAGTATAAAGATAAGAAAATTGTTTTTGTAAAATAAAAATAAAGATTTTGTATTTCTAAAATAACAACATTAAAAAAGTTAGTCTTAAGACCACATTCAAATAATAAAGTTGACAATAAAATTTTAATTTAAATTTAAAATTTTTGGTGCTTTCATTTTAAACAACCCATAAAACACATAATTTGCATACCCACTAACCGCTATTTATTTCCTTTATGCTATTATATATATTACAAAAAAATAAAAAAGTAAAATAGTTAAAAAAAAAATAATTCAGTATCTCATAATTTTAGCTTATAAAAAAAAAAAAAACATATTAAAAAACCATGGCCTCATTTTCGGGCAGCTGCCATACAGAGTTGTTAATTCGATAATTAATTGTGAATCTAATGGAGCTACGAGGTTAAAATTAAAACTGGGCAGGTAAAGTAATAGTGCAAGTTAATCGGACATTACTCCGACTCTTTTTTTTTGTTTTATTGGTTTTATTTTTTTTTTAAGCAAAAATTATGGGATAATTTTTTTATTAACTATTTTACTTTTTTATATTTTTTTTGTATTATTATTATTATTATTAATATATTTGTCTAGAATGAGGTGTAACAAACGCATTCAATTAAATGTGTTTTGTTGGATGTGTTCAATTATTAAAAAATAAAATATTAATGTTTGTTGAATGTGTTTTATTTTAGAAAATAAAATATCATAAGTTATCATAAGCAGGCCAAAAAATATTTTATTAATTTTTAATAAAAAAACATAAAAAAAAAAAAAAGTTTTTTAGTTTATGAAAAAATTGATTTCAGTTTTAAAAATCACAGAAGATTTTCTGGGAATTTTAAATAAATAGTATATCATTTTGGTATTAAAAACTAAGACTATGCTTCACATGAATTTGTAGTAAGTCTTCAATAGTTTCAGTTAAAAACTGAAATAATGGCGAAAGCCAATGTACGCTTTGTTGCGTTGCTTGATTTTTGATTTGGGAAGTAAATAAAGCAAGCAATGTTTCAAAGCAATTTCAAAGCTTCCCTCATCTCATCCCTGAAATAAAGCCAAATGAACTGCACCTTAGTAATCAAAGAATATAAATTTTTTTTCTTAATTAGTTATAATAAAAAAAATCAAAAAATTAATTTGCATTTGATAATGCAAAACTTAATTCATAATTCAATTTTATGTCCATAAAAATAGGTACATAATTAAACATGTTGAGTAGGTGATTGTAGAATGTTGGCAACAACAAGTATTTCGACTTGAATCTAAACAAAGGTTATGAAACAATATACAGAGCCTAGGTACATAATTAAACATGCTGAGGAGGTACATTGTAGAATGTTGGCAACATACAAGTATTTCGACTTGAATCTAAACAAAGGTTATGAAACAATATACAGAGCTTAGTAACATTTTAAAAATATGTCTACATAAAGTTAACAGATGGAGAAATAGATCATTATTGAAACAAAATAAACCTATAAAAAAATTTCAAATCTTTTAACAAACAATTTTGTCGAATTTAAATTTAAAAATTTAAAATTTAAACAAGTACGTAATTGAATAAAAAAAAAATTAATTGAAATTAAAAAAAAAAAATTTACCAAGAAGGGATTTGAACTAACGACCTCGAAATTTTATCAAATTTAAAACATACAAAAGGTAGACTACATAAATTATTATTCATTTTCAAATTTTTAAGAAACAACAAGAAGTTATATAAGTTATTTTTTCTTGGTATCAATTACTAGAATCGAAATATAATCTACGTATTACAAAAAGTAACAGTTTCGACTTTATTTAAGAAAATAATATTGATATACAATATATGTACATGTATATAATGAAATTAGAAATAATTCTTATTAGAAAAAGTTTTTCTTTCAATTGACATTCCGTCATTCTGTGACGGGCCAACAGCTAGTATAATATATAATAGCATAAGGGAAATAAATAACGGTTTATTATATTTTATACACCATATCTAAAAGTTGGCAAGGGCAACTATAATCTTCCTTGTTATACCCGTATGACTATATAGTCATTATACCCGTATGACTATATAGTCAAAGGATATAATAAATTTGCCATTACGTTTGTAACGCAGAGAAGGAGGGGGGGTAGATATAGACTCAAGTGTATGGATCGGATCGGAATCGAAAAATAAATCGATTTAGCTATATATGTCCGTCTGTCCGTCCGTCCGCACGATAACTCAAAAACTAAAGGAGCTAGGATCTTGAAATTTTCGCAAATTTGGTTTTTTGCAATGGCCGCCATCGCTATTTAAAACCAGTCATTTTGGTCCATGGGTTCGGGTAGCTGCCATACAACTTCTTTTTTTATATGAGTATTACTCTGTACCTATAACAGCTACGTGTCTGAAATTTTGCCAAAAATAGTTTAGTGTAATGGCCAAAGTTACTGCAAAATTTGGTTGGTCTACTGCTGAGGGTTTGAGTAGCTGCCATACAACTCCTTCTTTTATATGAATACTACACTACACCTAATAAAGCTGGGTGTCTGAAATTTTGCCAAAAATAATTAATGTTTATAATAATAATGATATTATGTTTATATAACGGTCATACGGGTATCCCAGAGTTGACACAGTCTACGCTACCACACTTTTCCTCGTTTTTTGTTTAATTATCTTTTATCAAGTAAAAAAAACATTATATGTAAATATCTTATATGTAATATCTACAAACCTAGTTGGTATTTGTATTTTAAATTTAACAAATTCTTTAAATTCCTTGTTCTTAAAATAATAATCAATAAAAAATGATAAAATAATGTTTTTATTTTTATCTTCGAAGTCTAAGCTTAAAGAAAATAAATAATCCAATGTTTACATATAAAGTTGCGATAACGACCGGCAACAATAGTGTAAACGTGAAGAGCTTTTGAACAGTATAACAACCAGATTTGCTAATAGCAACTGCAACATTCGTTTAAACGTAACCATTGATTTACTGTATATTCTCTCTCCGTTCTCTCATTTGCCAGAATGATTTTTGTTTTTATTTTTATTTTATTTATTCATTTATTTAGTATTTTAAATACAATATTTTTTAAATTTTTTATACAATATTTTTGTAAAATACACTTACTTTTTCGACAAACGTGTGTATAAAGTTTTATTCAAAAAAAAAGGGAATAAAATAACAAATGATTTAAAAATTTATAAAATACTTTCTTTATTGGTTTCTACTGTAATAATGATGAATGAATTCTTTTTACATTCTTATTTTTACTAAAAATTATTCTAAAACTTATTTCTAAAATTTCTTATCAGCAAAACGATAAATTACAATAAGGTTATTTATTTTATCGATTTGTTGTTATAAAAAATTTATGAAATTATTTCAACATAACTTAAACGCAACAAAAAATGTTTCATATTTCAGTTTACGTTTTTGTTGTTGTTAATTAAATTGTTTAATGCATAAGTGCATTGAACAATTTGTATTTCGTAAACAAAAATGTTTCGTATTTCAAAAAATTTGTTTTAATGCAAAGTGCATTGAACATTTTATTTTTTTATCTTTTTTCTAAAATTAGGTTAAAATTTGATATAATAAAAATTGTAGGATAAGCTAATTTTGAATTTAAAAAAAGGAAAATAAAAGTAAGAAAAGTGAATATTATTTTAAAGTAAGGTGTTTGGGATTTTAATGGAAGGGCAATTTAGTTATTGGCGGGCAATCTTGTGTGACTTGTGGTGGAGAAGAGTGTGATGATGTAACTCCTCCCCCCTTAAGATTCGACTCCGTGCGAATTTCTTTTAATTCAATATTTATTTTTGAACTTTTTGCTTTAAATTGTTTTAGGCAATAAAAGCCAATAGATATTGATAATACAAGAATGAAGCCAATAAATGAGTTTGTTAAAACGCTTGCGTGCCACTTCCAAGAACTGTTATATTTAATTTCTTCTATTATTTTGTATTGTTAATATTGGAGGCATGTAATTCTGTTAATTTTATAGCATTAATCACTTGTTGAACGGTTATATTACGTTCGAAGTATCGTAAGATATTGTTGTAATACTCTTTCTCAACATTTTCTTGTTGAAATGAGTCAAATGAAATTTTACAGTTTATAAATTTTATTACATTATTGCCTTTTATGTGGATCATATCCGGTTGACCACAATTATTATAAAGAATTGTTTTGTTTAAGTTAGTTGTTACAACTACAGTATCAGATATTTTTATTACATTAGAAGATAAATTTATTCGAAAATTACATTTCATGTGGTTATTATTTAATAAATTTCTTATACAATTATCGTCAAAAGGTATTAAATCTTTTTCCATAACATTTTTCTTATCAATAAATTTAAAAATACTTTGTTTGTATGTAATAATTTTTTTTATATTAGTATCTAGTTGTAAGTTTACATTTTTATTTGGAATTTTTTCTAAAATAGTTACAAAACATTTTTCATTTTTGAAAACTGGTATAGATAAAACAAATATTATAGAATTGTTACGGAAAAGAACCCAATTTTTAATGAAAGGTAATATTTCTATAGTGATATTATAATCTTTAATTTCTGTTTGTGTTAAAATATCTTTTGACAGTATTTCTAACTTACTAGCTAAAATTATTTCTTTAATATTTAAAATTTGCCTAGTTAATAAATCAATATTTTCAATTATTTCTGTTTTAATCATAAAGTATTGTAATTTTTTATTTATTTTATCAATATTATTTTGAAAATTGTTAATTACATTTTTTATTTCATTTTGAGCTAGGTTAATGATCGGTAATATTTTTTATTTCTTTGAAATATTTTTTCATTTATTAATACTTGATCGTTAACGTTATTAATTAATTTACCGTTATTTTGTTCTATTACCTTTAAGTGTTCTTCTATTTCTTTTCTATCGTCGTCGTCCATTACACCAACAGCAAAGCGAAGAATATTTCCACCAAGATTAAACAATGATCTTTTACTTACGTGGTATGGAATGATACTATTGTAATCTTCCTTTAGGTGTTTTAATTTATGTAACAAAACCGAAGGAATATCAGTTTCATTTTGAAGTTGTAATATGTTAGATTCTATTTTGTAAATAATTGTCTCGAATTGGGTTAGCTCGACAACATGCAATATTCTTCTATAACTTTGAATTACTTTAAGCTCAGATTCCTCGAAGAGGAGGTAACCATTTCCAGGTGGTATTTGGTTAACATCTATGGATGAGCGAGGCAGGACAACAGGAAAAACCAGTAAGAGAACAAAGAGAAATAATCCTAGAATAAGATAGAAGTGGTTAATTTTGGTACGTGAATTTTCTTTTAAATTGATTAATGTAACGTGGAATATTTTCTTTATTGATTTTAAGGTGATCGCTATTTGAGTCTGTGATTTGAACTTTTTTGTGATATGGTTGTAGTTTTGTAACTCTATTTAGTTTAAGATAATTGGAAGGCTTACCAATGATTTTACCTTTATTACGTTTTTCGATAGTTTTTTCTTTAACTTTTGTATTAAATTCTTTGATAGAAGGATATTGGTCGGGTGAGATAACACCATTTAGAAAATCAATTGGTTTTTTGCCAGTTGATGTGTGAATAGTTTCATTATAAACTTTTAAGCTTTTGATTATGGGGTCTTCTTCCGTAATTTGACCTTCTTCTTTTTCGATCGTGTTCAATATTCGTAGGTGTTCGATTACAGTATTATGGAATCTTTCAATATCCGCATTGCTACTATGGTTATTAGGAGTAGTAAAATGGATATCAATTCCTTCTGTTTCTAAATAATTTTTGAAATTAAGGCTATTAAAGCCCTTCTCTTGGTCTGTTACAACTTTAACAGGTTTACCGAAAGATGCTATATATTGCATAAAACCATTTTTCAAATCCACCCAATTCCTAGATTTTAAGGCAATGATTTGGGCGTGCTTTGAAAATTTGTCAATAATTGTCAAGTATGGATTTCCTTTTGTGTGAAACCATATGTCCATATGGACTATTTGTAATGGTTTCCTAGGGGTTTCTGTAATTTTTAAAGGTAGATTTAAAGGACGTCTTTCATATTTCGCAATGCTGCAAATGTGACAATTATTTATAACATTTTGAATTTCATTTTTTAATTTAGGAAAATAATAGCTTTTCTTTAAATTTAGGTAAACATCATTGATTCCTCTATGATTTGTTTTTATGTGTTGGTCAAGAATAAGTTCCTTTATTTCGAGACGATATAAAATGTCAGTGAGTAAGAGTGAGCATTTGTTTAATTTTATTAGTTTATTTTTTGAAAAATATTTTAGGTATGTATTTTGAAAAGAACTGTAAAGTTTTATATCATCAATCATAATTCCTATTATTCCTTTACTAGGAATATGATTAAAAACTTCGATAAAAAATTCCTCGTTAGGATTAGGATGTATGAAAATTTTTCTTGTTTTACGATGGATTTTAAATAATTTCAATTGTTCTTGCGAACCCTTTTTTATGATAATTTGTGTTTTGTAAAAGTTAATTGGTGACTCTGATATAGGGATGTATTCGGAATTATCTTCGTCAGCTGAATGCATTGTCGCATCAGTTGATCATATTTCGTCAATTTCCATGTCATTTGAATTATTTTCTTTTGAGTTTAACCTATTTAAATTTGATTCGTTTAAATGAATATGAACACGTGAGAGAGCGTCAGCAACTTTGTTTTCTCGTCCACTTAAATATTGAATGTAGAAATTAAATTCCTCTAACTTGATTTTCCATCTTTGCAACTTGGAATTATGTTCTTTCAAGTTATGAAGCCATTGGAGAGGTTTGTGATTGGTTCTAATAGTAAATTTACGACCAAAAAGATATAGACGAAAATATTTAGTTGCCCAGACTATTGCGAGCAACTCCTTTTCGATGGCAGAATATTTGCATTCATGCTCATTTAAGGTACGTGATGCATAACATACAGGGTGGTTATCTTGTGATAACACAGCACCTATAGCGAAATCACTTGCATTCGTGGTTAAAACGAAAGGTTTTGAGAAGTTTGGATAAATAAGAATAGGATCCGTTGTAATGAGCAATTTTAATTTATTAAAAGCTTCTTTATAATCATTGTTACTAACATCAATACGCTTTCCTTTTTTTAAGCAAAGTGTAGTTGGTTTAGCAATTTTTGCGAAATCTTTAATAAATTTCCTATAGTAACCCACAAAACCTAGGAAACTTTTTATTTGCTTAGGGGTTTTGGGTTTTGGAAATTTATTAATAGCTTCAGTTTTATTGGGGTTTGGTTTTATTCCCCTTGTCGTTATTATATGACCCAAGAATTCTGTCTCTTGCTTCATAAACTCGCTTTTATCGAGTTGAATTTTTAAGTTTGCGTCTTGGAGTCTATTAAGGATCTTTTGTAAGATAGCAAAGTGCTCTTCTTTGCTAGTGCTAAATATGATGATATCGTCCAAGTACACGTAGCAATATTTGCCTATAAATTCTTTTAGTACGGAGTTCATTAAGCGTTGAAAATTTGCCGGGGCATTTTTAAGCCCGAAAGGCATTCGCAAGAACTCATAATGACCATTGGTTGTGCTAAAAGCTGTTTTCTTTATGTCATTTTTTATACCCTACACCTATAGAATAGGTAAAGGGGTATATTAACTTTGGTATGGTGTTTGTAACCACCTAAAGGAAGCGAGCTAGATATGGAAAAGTATATATATTTGTGATCAGCGTGACCGCCTTATTCGATATAGCCATGTCCATCCGTCCGTCCGTCCGTCCGTCCGTCCGTCCGTAGGCACGATAACTCAAAAAATAATGGAGCTATCTTGATGAAATTTTAACTGTAGGTTACTAGGACTGAAAGTACGGCGGGGATTGCATATGGGCGAAATCGGCCCATGGGTTCGGATTTTGGACTTTTTAATCGATCGAAGGGCTAACGAACATATATAAAAAATCACGATAACTTAACAACTAATGACGCTATCTTCATCAAATTTGTACTGTAGGTTACTAGTAATAAAACTACTTCGGGGATTGTGTAAGGTCGGGATTGGACCATGGGTTCGGAACCTAGAACTTTTTGATCGAATTTAGGCCAAACGAGCATAATTCCGAAACCAATGAAGATGGAACCCCCAAATTTGGTATCAGGGTGTCCCTTCCTATTTCCTAAGTGTCTTGGGAATTTGGGCCCCATTGGAGTAGTGGGTCGGGGACCAGCCACACATTTCCGAAGACCTTAAAGCATATCTTTAAAATTAATAAAGATAACAACTTGAAAAAATGTAGAAGCTTCCAATTTGCCACAAGAGCGTTCTTTACTATCTCTTGCATGTTCCCTTAATTTGGGATCAATGGGAGAGGTGGTTCAGTACCCCTCTCAGACCTCCCAAGTTTTAAAAGCTTATAATCGAAATTACTAAAAATAGTTACTTAAAATTAAGATAGACCGTTCAAATTGTGTACAAGGGTTAACTAGTACTATAAGTAAAGCGGGGGCTGTATAAGGGCGAAATCAGCCCATGGGTTCGGATTCTGGACCTTTTAGTCGGTGTCAGGGATAACGAACATATATTAAAAATCACGATAACTCAACCACTAATGAGTCTATCTTCATGAAATTTGTGCTGTAGGTTATTGGTAATGAAACTACGGCGGTGATTACGTACGGTGAGGATTGGACAATGGGTTCGGAACTGAGAACTTTTTGATCGAATTTAGGCCAAACTAGCGTAATTCCGAAACCAATGAAGATATAACCTCCAAATTTGGTAGCAGGGTGTCCCTTCCTATTGCGTAAGTGTCTTTGAAATTTGGGCCCCATTGGACTAGTGGGTCGGGGACCAGCCACTCAGTTCCGAGGACCTTAAAGCATATTTTCGAAATTAATAAAAATTGTAACTTGAAACAAATCTAGAAGCTTCAAATTTGGCCCAGGGTGTTCTTTACTATTTCTTGCGTGCCCCCCTTATTTGGGATTATTTGGAGTGGTTGTTCAGGACCTCTCTTAGAGCCCCAAATGTGTAAAAGCTTATCATCGAAATTAATAAAACTAGTAACTTAAAATTAAGATAGAACGTTCCAATTGTATACAAGGGTTAACTAGTATTGAAAGTATGACGGGACTGCATATGGGCGAAATCGTACCATGGTTTCGGGTTCTGGAACTCTTGAAAAGTTCAAGGACTAAAAAACATATATCTTAAAAACACCATAACTCAAAAAATAATGCCGGTATTTTGATGAAATTTAAACTCTAGGTTACTAGTAATGAAAGTACCATGCGAATTGGTTCTGGTCGAGTTTAATTTCAAAGCCAAAGAATATATTTCCTATGTCCTATGTGTCTCCGAAATCTAGACTAAATTGTAGTGGTTCAGCTATGTTCAAAGGTACTTGCTGCATTTATGTAAAATTTATTTGAATATTTAAATGAATTATATGAAAAGTTCAAAATTTGTAATTGTATTTTAGAAGTACATTTATTGGATATTTGTCGTTTATAAGCTTTTCTATTAGGTATATAAACTATACATTTAAAATAATTGCAATTTTTAAAAATTTGGATTATTAAATATATTATGCTTTGATTATCTTTTTATCACAAAATTTAATAAATAGAATTTTTTCATTTTGTAATTGAATTGGAATAAATATATTTTCATTTATTTCAAGTTTGTTTGTTTTTTAACATTTTTAAATAGATAAATTAGTAAGATTTTGTAATATTTTTTAATAGATAGTGTAATTAGAAAATGTTTTTAGTATTATAAAGTTAATTTGGTTAGCTATGCCTTACGATCAAATTAATAACAGCTTTTATGGTGTTAAAATGACTTATGGATATGTCCTTAAATTTGAACCAAATAGGTGTAGGGTATTTCTAAGTCGGTTGCACCGACTGACTGTTTCTTTACTTGTTTCTATCTCGATTTGGTGGAAGCCTTTAGCCAAATCGAGAGTAGTGAAATACATAGCACGACCAAGTTTGTCAAGGATTTCATCGATATTCGGGATTGGGTATTTGTCATCTATAGTAACGTTATTTAGTTTTCTATAGTCAATGACAATACGCCATTTTTGTTCCTTTGATGCATCGATCTTTTTTGGAACAACCCATAAAGGAGCCGAATAAGGTGAATCGCTGTGTCTTATTATTCCCTGGTTAAGCATTTCGTCATTTGTTTGTCGACTTCTTTTTTATGCACTTCGGGATACCTATAAATCTTAATATAGATTGGTATTTCGTTAGTTGTATTAATTGCATGTTTGATTTCGTGGGTGAAAGTTAAATCATCAACTTCATGAAACAGGCTTTGTTGAACTTTTTTAAAATTTTCAAAAGTTCACTTTTAATTGTATGATCTAAATGATCACATCTAATATTGTTTTCACCTACAAAAATTTCGTTTTGAAAGATATTTAACTCTTTCATTGGTACCGGGATGTTATATTCTTTTTCATCTTTTTCATTAAAATAAAGAGGAATGATATTGTCGGTGTTTATTTTTAAACAATTGTTTTCATAGTCGATTATAGATTGTAACGGTTTAAGAATGTTGTTACCTATTAAACCGTCAAATCTATCATAGAAGTTTATTTCCAAAAATTCGAATTTTTCTTTAGCGTCAAATTCGAGAAAAGGATCAATTATGATTTTCGTATCACATATAAACTTATTGCGTAATGTTTTAATATTAATAGGTTCAATTTTGGATTTGTAAATTGGATTGCAAATTCCACTATTCATTATGCTCATAGTAGCACCTGAGTCTATAATAAATTTTAATGGTCTTCCTTTTGATTGTATCTTTATATAAGGAAGGTCCTGTTTTGCTCCGAGGCTATTGAATGAAAATTTTCAATTTCGCGATTTAAATTTTCGTTGTTACCCTGAGTTTGTGTTTCAAGAGTATTAATTCTACGATTTATGGTAGTTGGATCAATCTCCATAGTTTCGCAGTTTCTTTGGTTATATCTAGAAAGGTTCTGATATTGTTGGGAAGATTGCGTATTAAAATTTTGTTGGGTTCTACGAGAATGGTTACGAGTATTATATATGGAATTATTATAATTAGAATTACGATGTTGGAAATCTGACCTAAAATTTCAAAAGCGGACTTTCTTTCGCCAAAATTATTTATTAAAATATTTTTAATTTCTGACCAAGTATTAACATGATTATTAATCTCAGTTATTTCCCTAGCTTTACCGATTAACTTAGCTTTAATTTTATTTAATAATATGGTTTGACTATCTGAATTATATCTTGAAACTAAAGGTATTATACATTTTACTAACTCTAAAAATTTAAATAATTCCTCACCTTTTCCACTAAGTTCTGGGAGGTCACCGATGTACTTCAGCGGGTCCAACGTTAAACATAATTCTGCTGATGTTGTTGTAGTTGTAGACTGTTGATTATTGGATGCTGCTTGTTGTTGATTGTTTGATGCTGCTTGTTGTTGGCTATTCAGTGCAGTTTGTAACACGCTTGGAGAAATTATTCCATTGTTGGTTGCCATATTTTTTATTTGTTTTATTAATTTATTATTTTTTTTTATTAATTAATGTATTTTATTTATTTTATTAATTAATTTATTTTATTTATTTTGTTAATTAATTAATTTTATTTATTTTATTAATTAATTTATTTTATTTATTTTATTAATTTTATTAATTAAGTTTGTTATTGTTTTAATTTTATTATAACTGTAATCTTATCTTTTAACTGTTTTTCAAAGTTGTTTTTAAAGTTATTTATAAGATTTGTAATTAAAAGTTATTTTATTGTTTACTTAATTTAATTTATTTTATTAATTATATAACTTTTTATTTATTAAAATTATAAAAATTTTTTTGATTATTATTTCGCACAAACAATATTTCTATTCAAAAGCACTTTTTTCTTTTCTTTTTAGAATTTTATTGTAAAATGTTTTTTCCTCTTTTTACAACACAAATGTCTTTGTTTTAAAAATCCTACCGACTGCGCCACTTACTTTTTCGACAAACGTGTGTATAAAATTTTATTCAAAAAAAAAGGGAATAAAATAACAAATGATTTAAAAATTTATAAAATACTTTCTTTATTGGTTTCTACTGTAATAATGATGAATGAATTCTTTTTACATTCTTATTTTTACTAAAAATTATTCTAAAACTTATTTCTAAAATTTCTTATCAGCAAAACGATAAATTACAATAAGGTTATTTACTTTATCGATTTGTTGTTATAAAAAATTTATGAAATTATTTCAACATAACTTAAACGCAACAAAAAATGTTTCATATTTCAGTTTACGTTTTTGTTGTTGTTAATTAAATTGTTTAATGCATAAGTGCATTGAACAATTTGTATTTCGTAAACAAAAATGTTTCGTATTTCAAAAAATTTGTTTTAATGCAAAGTGCATTGAACATTTTATTTTTTTATCTTTTTTCTAAAATTAGGTTAAAATTTGATATAATAAAAATTGTAGGATAAGCTAATTTTGAATTTAAAAAAAGGAAAGTAAAAGTAAGAAAAGTAAATTATATTTTAAAGTAAGGTGTTTGGGATTTTAATGGAAGGGCAATTTAGTTATTGGCGGGCAATCTTGTGTGACTTGTGGTGGAGAAGAGTGTGATGATGTAACTATATATTTCCTTGATTTGATCATTAAGTTATTTAAACAAGTGACGAAAAAAACCAAGGGTTTATTTTTTCTGTAATACCATTGATTAAGAATTATATATAGATAAACATTTTCATGTTAAAAATTTGTATGAAACTTTTTTCGCATATTTTTTAAAATTCTCTCAAAACGGTTGGCACGTTTTAAATGTATTGTAACTATTTCTATTTTATAGTATACCCTTTATTTTTATTCTCTCAAAAATTTTTCACTCTACATAGTACTTACATGTAAAATGATTCAAGAATATGAATACTATGACACTAAAGAAAAGAAAAAAATCGAATAAGAAAAAAAAAGAGGAAGTGTGTAGTAGAGTTGATTGTGTCAACTCTGAGATACCTGTATGACCGTAGTATAAACATTATAATATCATTCGATTAATTACTTTTGGCAAAATTTCAAACACACAGCTTTATTAGGTGTAGTGTAATGCTCATACAAAAGAAGGAGTTGTATGGCACTTACTCGAACCCTCTGCAGTAGACCAACAAAATTTTCCAGTAACTTTGGCCATTACACTTAACTACTTTTGGCAAAATTTCAGATACCTAGCTTTAATAAGTACAGAGTAATGCTCATATAAAACAAGAAGTTATATGGCAGCTACCCGAGCTCGTTGTGCAAACTGGCTGAATTTCAATGGCGATGACGGTTTTTTTTAAGAATCCGGTTTATTGAAAGTTCCAGAATCCTAGCTCCTTTAATTTTTGAGTTATCGTAATTACGGATGGACAGACGCACGGACATACATATCTAAATCGATTTATTTTTCAATTCTGATCCGATCCATACACTTGAGTCTATATTTACCCCCCTACTTCTCTGCGTCATAAACGTAATGGCAAATTTAGTATACCCTTTTGACAAATAGTCATACTAGTATAAACAATGATTTTTTCATTCATAAATTCATAGTTAATTTTTTCGAATTGATTTCGTTTTTTCTAAAAAATTATTTAATTTTGTATGTACTTGCGTACATACCTATATAGATATGTATGCATATAAAGGTTCTAAAATAATTATTATACCCGTATGACTATATAGTCCAAGGGTATAATAAATTTGCCATTACGTTTGTGACGCAGAGAAGTATGTATATATTCTTCTACGAAATTATTTTTTTGGTAATACCTACTCTTGGTTAAAATTTCTTTTCTTTATTTCAAACGATGTAAAAGTTTTTGTAAACATACGGACAGACTTTGACCATGACCATGCAATATTTCGCAAAATTGGACGTAATATCCTCCCAAAATTTGTTTTTGGACAATTGTCGGGCGTCGGACAACTAAGTAAAACTGCATTTAAATAGTACATTATATGTAATATGTATGTACACACATATATAATTTTTATAGTTTTATGTTCGTTTTAACTTCGTTCGTTTGGTAAGATTTTTAACCCTTCAGTTTTAAAATATAGCTACATATGTACTTACTTTTTTTTATATATCATAAAATTTTTTTCAACATAATAATTTAAAATGTACTAAGAATAAATACTCGAAAAGTCAGTTTGAAGAAAATGATATGAATGTATGAAAGAAATAATTTTTTTTTTTTCTCATGCAACAAAAAAATAATAATATTTCCAATGCAACTTCTTTACATCTTTGTATTCTTTGGTACCGTAGATTGATCTTAACACATACCATAGGACAAGTATTTTTAATTTAATTATTTTTTTTAAGATATTTTAGATAATATTTAGAAATATGCCAATGTATAGAGAAATTATAAACTTGTGAAAAAGACAACCTTTAAGACCAGTCAGAGCGAAAGATCTAAGATCAGAAAATATAATACAGAATGTTTTATATTACAAATTTATAATGTAGAGCCAGGTTAATAACTTCATGTCGGGTTACAAATATCATTGAACAATATATCTGTTACCTATATAACAACATATCTGTAGATTCTACAATCATGGACTTCAATATATAATTTTTTTTTTCAATATATAATTCTTATTTTATTATAGAATTATTTCTATAATATTCTGGATGGTGTACCGATATCTAGAAGTAATTTAAGTGGATTTTGGTTAATTCTTAGAACAATTTTTAATTTACCAAAAACTCCGGTATTTGTTGTGGGTGTATATCATGGCTATAATAAGCCAGCTTCTTTTTCTAATTTTTTTAATACCCCTAAAAAAGAAATTCATATTGGTGCAAAGAAGTTGTATGACAGCCCTCCGAAAGTGGAGCTGTAATATTTTGAAACTTGATATAAGTGCTCGATTCATTATATAACTAACCGTGCGAAATTTTCATTCTCGAAGTATAATTAGTTTTGAAAGAAATTCATATAGGTTCAAATAAGTTGCATGGCAGCCCCCCGATAATGGGGCCGTGACATTTTGAAACCTGGAGAGTAATTTGAAATTTTGATAAAAATAGGTTAGTGTAATGGCCAAAATTTCTGCAAAATTTGGTTGGTCTCCTGTAGAGGGTTCGAGTAGTTGCCATGCAAGTTTTTCCCTTATATGAGCATTACTCTATACTATACCTATTGAAGCTGGGTTTCTGAAATTTGGCCAAAAGTAATTAACCGGATGATATAATGTATATGTTACAGCCATACGGGTATGCCAGAGTTTACACAGCCTACTCTGCTACACTCTTCCTCGTTTTTAGCATATTTTCAAAAGATTTTGTAAAAATGTGCCTAAATAGTTTCACTCTGTCCGTTTGTCCGTATGTTTACAAAAGCTTTTACTACTTTAAAAATAGAAAGAAGAAATTTTAACTATGGGTAGCTATTGCAAAAAAAAATAATTTCATAGAAGAACTTTTTTCTGTACCTCTACCCGTTACGGAGCTACAGCCACCAATGTTGGAAAAATCCTTATATTTAAATTGTTATATAAGAGTTCTGCTAAATGTATTTTTAACCTGAAAACGGCAAAAGGTAGCTGGTTATATAAACTTTTTAAATCTTTAAAAGGCAAATGTTTAGGTTTGGCATACGGTACTAAACTTTACTATTATCAAAAACTCAATTTTTGGAAAAATTTTGGCCCCACTTATCTACGAAACAGCTCAAGCTAGCGTCTTGAAATTTGGAGGAGTTAGATACTCAGAAATTACTAGGAGTCGGTTAATAAATTTTTTTTTGTCATGTCCCCTGTTTAGGAGCTATGGGCTGGAAAATTGAAATTTTGCTATTTTTAAACACCTGTAACTTGAATACCTGTTCAAACTTTTTTTAGTCATATACAAAATTCAAAGCTCTATAATTAGATTTCAACACATGTCAAAGTTTTTTCTTAATTTTGAAGGGTGACGAAGCTACAGCCCCCGCAAATTCTAAAAAAGCCCTATATTTCAATTGATATAGCAAGAGTTCTATTACGTTTATGTTCAATCGAAAAAAAGGGAGCTGCTTTTTTAGGCTTCACAAAAATAAAAAATCGCTAAAATGAATAGGCTTGCATACGGTATTAAAATTTCCCATTATGCAAAACTTTTGGCCCCACATATCTTCTAAACGCTTAAAGCTAGGGTCTTGAAATTTTGGGAGAAGTTAGATCGTCAGAAATAAGTAGGAGTCGGTTAACAAGAAGTTAGGTCGTCAGAAATTAGTAGGAGTCGATTAATAAAATTTTTTCACAAGCTCCCTATAAGGACCCGAAAATTGAAATTTTGTTATTTTTAAGCACGTGTAACTTGAATACCTGTCCAAATTTTTTTTTTACAGATATACAAAATTTAAAGCTGCATCATAATATTTCATCATATGTTAAAGGTTTTTCTCAAATTTGAAAGGGGTTCTTTAAATTGAAAAAATTGTCTCTTAGTTAATAAAATTTTGGTAAAATTCCAAATTTTGGTGGAGTTCACAATTGGTTTCCTATAACCAACAAAATGGAAGAGTGGGGACAGGAGGGGAATAGGCAGATCCGCGGGAATCATCATATGTTAGCTTGACAAAAATTTTGGAACCTTCCCAATTGAAGGGCTATTAGGTCTTTAAAATTAAAACTTTTACGGTTTTATAAAACAGTAACTTATTCACCAGTGTATGTTTTTCGAAAATTAAACGTTACCATTGAAGCTCCAACTTTATATTTCGCACTTGTTAACAGGTTTTCTTGAGAGCATTGGGAGTATATTCTAAGTATCTATTGATTTCACTATTATTCATAATTAATAAATTGATAAAATAACTAAATTATAATATCATTTATTATACTCGTATGACTATATAGTCAAATGGGATAATAAATTTGCCATTACTTTTGTGACGCCGAGAAGAAGGAGTGTATGGATCGGATCAGAATCGAAAAATAATTCGATTTAGCTATGTATGTCCGTCCGTCCGCACGATAACTCAAAAACTAAAAGAGCTAGAATCTTGAAATTTTCGCAAACTAATTTTTTTTAATAGACGTCATCGCTATTTAAATCCAGCCATTTTGGTCCATGGGTTCGGATAGCTGCCATAAAACTTCTTTTTTTACATGAGTATTACTCTGTACCTACTACGTTTACTGCAGTGCGTTTGAGTAGCTGCCGTACAACTTATTATTTTATATGAGCAATTCTCTATACCTTTAGAAGCTGTGTGTCTGAAATTTTGCTAAAAATAGTTTAGTGTAATGGCCAAGTTTCTGCTAAATTTGGTTGGTCTACTGCAGAGGGTTCGAGTAGCTGCCATACAACTGCTTCTTTTATATGAGCATTAACTGCACCTAATGAAGCTGGGTGTCTGAAATTTTGCCAAAAATAATTTAGTGTAATGGTCAAAGTTACTGCAAAATTTGGTTGGTCTACTTCAGAGGGCTCGAGTAGCTGCCACACAACTCCTTCTTTTATATAAGCATTATACTACACCTAATAAAGCTTTATGTTTGAAATTTTGCCAAAAGTAATTAATGTTTATAAATGATATAATGTTTATATAACGGTCATACGGGTATCCCAGAGTTGACACATTCTACCCTACCACACTCTTCCTCGTTAAATATATTTTTATAAAAATAAATGATAAAATATACAGTTAGAAACCCTTTATAATTTTGAAAATGTGCTTTTTAAAAACCCTCGGTTTTTTTCATCACTTGTTTTTTAAATATACTAAGTCTAAGCTCGTTTTTAATGTTGCTTGGAAGATTATCTAAATCAGTATTTATCTTTCTTTCACAGTCTGTAATATCATATCCTACTATGTAAATTAACGTGTCATCAGCGAATAATATTTTACAATATTTTGGTGCTGTGTTAATATCATTTATGTATAGCAAAAACAGAATCAAACCTAAAATTGAGCCTTGAGGTACTACTATATGAATTTGCATTGGATCTGATAAATTTTTGTTTACATTAGTACATTGAGTTCTCCCCACCAAAAACTCTTTCTTCTTCTTCTTGTGTTGCATATTCTTTACAGAATGTTAGCGTCATATGATAGTTTATGTGATTTGTTTGTACCGCTCCCTGTCCCTTGCTGATTCTACCTGTGCACCAATTTCCGATATGCCAGTCCAATTTCTAATATTTCGGAGCCAAGACAGTTGTTTTATACCAACTCCCCTTCGTCCTTCGATCTTCCCCTGCACGATGAGCTGCAACATCTCGTATTTCGCACTCCTCATTACATGGCCAAAGTATGCTGTTTTTCGACGTTTGACAGTTGTGATTAGTTCTCTTGTCACGTTCATTCTTCTGAGAACCTCCTCGTTCGAGACACGGTCTACCCATGAAATCTTGAGCATTCTTCTGTATGTCCAAATTTCGAATGCTTCAAGCTTGTTCATATCTTTTACTTTTACTGTCCATGCTTCTACACCATATAATAAAACAGACCAGATATAATAAAACATAACATTTAACGAAACGTATCCGCAGTTTCATGCTGAGGTTCCTGCTTCAGAAAAACTCCTTATATTTAAGAAATGCTTTCCTGGCCATTTCAATTCAGCACTTTATTTCCCCATTACAACTCCAGTCTTCGTTTAGCCAGCATCCAAGGTACTTGAAAGTGGACACTTTTTCGATTTGACTGTTGTTAATTGTAATAGTCGCCCCAGGATATGGTTTTTAAAAACTCTTTAAACCAGGACAATTCTTTATTTCTAATTCAATAGTATTCCATTTTATTCAATAGGATGTTTCTTTTTACTGTCTCAAATGTTTTTTTTTAAATCCACAAAAACTGCCAATACTTTTTTGCCAGAGTCAACCAACTACTTCCACTCAGTTATTATCCAATTTAAAGCCGTTTCAGTCGAATAACCCTTTCTAAATGCGGATTGCATTTCATTTATGATGTTATTGTTCAAAATATGTTCTTTTAACTTTTTACACGCTACCTTTTCTAAAATCTTTTCATAGAGAAGCAATGTGTTGATTGGTCTTATATTTTCAGCCAATTTACTATTTAGAATTTTTTCAACAAGTATTATGGCAGATAGCTTCCATGAATTCGAGAATTTGCCTTCCTGTAGTGAACCATTAACAATCTTTAACAAGAAAGGGAAAATAACATTAATGCATTCTAGAATAATTCTAGAATTCAGCCCCATTAGGTCGCTTTTTTGATAAATATTCTTAACTATTTTTTATAGTTTGTCAAAATCAATTTGGCTAAATTTAAATTCATTTTGTAAATACCTAATATTATCATTATACCTAACGATTGGAATATCATAATTTATTTTAGAAATGCTATAAATAAAATATTGATTTATCTTGGTAGCTATATCAGCTTCATCAATAATTTTAGTGTTATTTATAATTACTTCATTTATCTCTCGCTTTTCTTTTTTTAAGACATAACGCTTTATTGCTTTCCCCATAGTCTTTTGATTATTCCCCTTCTCATTAATTTTATTTTCGATAAAAGTGTCTCTTATTCTGTTGCACTCTTTCTTGTACTTATTTCTACATTTTTTATATTCCTCCCATTTCTCATTATTATATCTCGATAGGTGACATATGTTATATAATCTAATTTTTTGCCCTTTCTGCCTTCTTCGTTAATCCATTCTACTATGTTTGGTTTGACTGTAACTGTTCTTTTGTTTGTTGAATTCTTTCTGCAAATACGTCATTACTTATATTTACGTCATCTATATTAAACAAGCTATTAAATCTATTTTTGGCTAACTCAAGAAGATTTCCTTATTAAAACATATTGATAGCTTACTTAACGCTTCTTGAATTCTTTCTGCAAATACGTCACTACTTATATTTACGTCATCTATATTATCTAAGCTATTAAATTTATTTTTGCCTAACTCAAGGAGATTTCCTTATTAAAACATGTATAAGAAAACTGATTTGGCAATTTAAAATTTTCGGACTTACATCTTAATTTTATCCACAACGTCTCATGATCTGATATATTCCAATTTTTATTAACTAATACACTAACGTTTGTGAAATGCTCTACTAATACGTAATCCATATTTGTTTTGCAACTATTTGTATTTAATCGTGTACCCACTTACCATTTGCTTCAATCCGAAATCTTTTATCAACGCATTAATTTTCCTTTTTTAATTATTTGCATTGCTAAAATCAATGGTAAAATCCCCGCAAACTATATGATTTAACAAAATCGCTAACAACCATTTCAGATGGTCTATATAGAGTTACGATATTCCATATTGCATTTTGGATTCTTATTTTTACATCAAGGGTCCATATCTTATTATCAATTGCAACAATATTTAAGAATTCAGAATTTAGCATTTTACTAATATAAACTGCAACTCCTCCCGGATGGCTGGATTTAGAACATAAATACAACCATTTTTATAACCATCTATAAAAATTTCTTCTAAATCCATATTTTATGTTATATGTGAGTCTGTTAATATAATTAAGTTATATTGGTTTTTAAAAACTAGTTCCTGCAGCTCAGCAAAGTTCCCAGTTAGACCCTGCATATTCAACATAATGCCATTTAGTTCTCGAAAATCTCTTCTCTATCTATAAAAAATATTTGCTTTTTTCAACAGCAATTTTTAGCACATTTTCTAAATTTTGTAAAAATGTGCCTATACAGTTTCACTCTGTCCGTCCGTCTGTCTATTTGTCCGTATGATTACAAAAACTTTTACATCGTTTGAAATAGAGGAAATAAATTTTAACCGCGGGTAGGTGTTGCAAAAAAAGTAATTTCATAGAAGAACAGCCCCACCCATTACGGAGGTCCACAAAGTTGGAAAAAGCCCTATTTTTAAATTGTTTTAACAAAACTTCTGTTAGATATATCTTCAATCTGAAAACGGCAAGTTAGCTGGTTTTATAAACAAGGCTAAATTTATAGGGTTGCCATAAGGTACTAAAATATACAACTATGCAAAACTCAAGTTTTGCGAATTTATTTGGTCCCACATATCTTCTAAACGGTCCAAGCTAGTTTGATGAAATTTTGGGAGAAGTTAGATATTTAGAAATTAGTAGGAGTAGGTCAACAAAATTTTTTGACCGACTCTTTTTTCAAAACAAAAGCTATAAGGGCTCGAAAATTGAAATTTTGCTTTTTTTAAACACCTGTAGTTCAAATTTTTTTTTCAAAAACTTACTTTTGCGCGTGTCAACAAATTATTGAAACATGATCCTATCTTAAAAATAACTGTACATTAAATTAACAGTACATCATAATAAAAACGGAATTAACTGTACATTCCAAACTTTAATAATAATTTTCTCAGCACGCTGCATTGCAACGTGACATAGTAAAAATATATATACATTTACCTATAAATGTATTCATTCTGCTATTGGACGTGGTAATGATCAGAAGCTGTCTTGTTTTGTTTTATATAACGATTTAAAAAAATAAATTAAGAAAGTTATTTTGTCAAATAAGAAATTATATAAATAAATGTGTCAATTAGTTAAAAAAAAAAAATAAGTGAAAGAAAATCACATAAAATATAAACATTGTGACATTGTGATTCTTTTCCTACCATATAAAAATTTTTTGTGTGGTTAAAACAAAACTCTTTTCTAACAAACAAGGGAAAAATATTTCACTTAAAACCAAAAATAATGTATATATATGTAAAGTGCACCAGTTAGTATATTAAAATACGAACGATAGCTGAATCAAACGTCAACCAAGTCAACCAGGTCAACTAGAGCAACAACACCAGCTATACAACAACGAACAACCAACAAACCGTGAGTTTTTATTTTTAAGTTTTACCAATATAGATTAAGTGAATTAAAAATTTTTCTAAGTAAATTAAAATTTTTTTCCTAAATAAATTAAATTTTTTTTTTTAAGTAAATTAAAGTTTTTCCAAGTACCTATATTAAAATTAATTCCAAGTAAATTAAATTTTTTTTTTTCCAAGTCGATACATTCTTACCTGACAAAAAAAGGAAAAGAATAAAATTAAAATCAAATAATAAACATATGAAATAATAAATAAGTAATAAGTAGATATTGAAAAAGAAATTAGTTTTTTGTCTTTGAAAAATATATATATATATTTATATGTATACGTGATAGAAGAAAAAACAATTTTTTTTGGATCGCATTATCAAAAGTTCTTACTCTTTATTTATTAAATTAATAATTCGTTAATAAAAAAAAAAAATAAAGAAGAAAAAGGGTAAAAATAATAAAAGAAATAAGTAGTATTAACTTCCAAATAATAGATAAAACAATTTTTTCGTTTTCCTATTATTAATAATACAATTTTGTCTTCGTATTAATAATCACTTTCAAATACATATTCAAAAATATATACATTTAAACTTCGAAAATAATATAAATATTTAGTAATAATTAATAAATAATATAAACAGTAGAATTGTTAGAAACGTCAGTTCGAAATTTCCAATCTAATAATAAAAGTAAATTTACATGCTTATAAAAAAAAATAGACAATAAATAATTTTGAATTCAATAAAAATATTGAGTTAAAAAAAATAATAAAATAAATTTTTACAAATCGAATCTCCTTTTCATAGTACTAAAACTTCATTTTCTCAACACAATTAAAATTGGCACTTGGAAGGTCAATAGTTTATTTGAGTCTGGTAAACTAGCAAATACTATTCATGAGATGCAACGTTTAAAAATTGATATATTGGGTATCAGTGAATCTTGGTCTTGGTGGTCGAACTCGGGTGAATGTAAATCGAAAGGAGCTAAATTTTACTATTCAGGAAACAACACAACAACTCACAGAAATGGCGTTGGTATAATTATTTCAGAACACCTAATAAAGCATGTCATCGATTTTATACCGTTTTCTGATAGAGCTCTGCTTATTAAACTGGATACTAAACCTGTAGCTCTAAATATTATCCAGGTATATGTTCCAACTGCTGAAAAAACGGATGATGAGATAGAAGAACTTTATAATCAATTATCACAACTTCTGAAGTACACAAAACCACATGATTTGAATCTAGGGCGACTTTAATGCCAAAATTGGTTCCGGTAAAATAGATGGAATAGTTGGACCATTTGGGTTAGGAACTAGAAACGAAAGAGGTGATCGACTTATTGAATTTTGTCAAGATAAAAATTTTAAAATTACCAACACATGGTTTTGCTTGCCAAAGCGGAGGTTATATACTTGGAAATCTCCCAGAGACAGTTTTAGCTCTTCTAATAAGCATATTAGTACTTATCCTAGTGCAGATGTTCCGTCAGACCACAATCTTCTCTTAGCTAAGATTAAACTTAAACTATCAAAAGCTAGAAGGACTAACAGGTAATTTAAAATCGACGTAGAAAAGCTAAAAGACAATAACATCAAAAGTCAATTGACATTAGAAATCAACAATCAATTAATAAACGTTAGTAAGATAGAAGATGATATATTATGGCATCGAACAAAACAAATTTTATTCGAAACATCCAAAAATATATTAGGCGAAAAGAAAAATGATCCAAAGCAAAAATGGATGACAGATGAAATTTTGAAAATGATGGATGAAAGAAGATCATTCAAAAATAAGAATATGGCAGAATATAAACGTATTCAAAGTAAAATTCGATCCAAAATAAGATTAGAAAAACAACAATTTTCCTTCAAATTGGCTTTTATCAACATTTATCGCTCTACCAAAGAAAGTTAACGCTAAATCATGCAGTGACCATAGACTGATAAGTTTAATGAGTCATGCACTCAAAATCTTTCTTAAAGTGCTCCACAATCGCATGTACTCAAAAGCTGAAATACATATGGGAATGACACAATTTGGGTTTAAGGGAGGAACGGGCACAAGAGAAGCTCTCTTTTGTGTTCAAGTACTCGTACAAAATTGTTGTGATGTCAAGAAAGATGTTTTCCTATGTTTTCTTGACTATGAGAAAGCGTTTGATAAAGTCCAACATCATAAACTCATAGAAACATTAAATACGATAGATATTGATGACAAAACTATTAGATGCATTGAAAATTTGTACTGGCATCAGACAGCCAACATAAAAACTTCAGATGGGCTAACCGAAAACATTTTAATCAAGCGTGGAGTTCGACAGGGTTGTATCTTATCAGCTCTGCTTTTCAATCTTTATGCAGAGAAGATCTTTCAAGAAGCATTGGAATCAGTTGAAATAGGTATCAAAGTAAACGGTACATAGATTAATAACATCAGATATGCTGATGACACAACCCTTTTGGCAGATAATTTAAGTGATCTACAACATTTAATAGATAAAGTTAATCATCATAGCATAAACTTTGGTCTAAAAATCAATGCGATAAAAACTAAATTCATGATCATAAGTAGATGTAAAACACCATATAGCACAGCTACAGTTACAGTCGACCGTCTTCCAATTGAACGTGTTTTTAGCTACAAGTATCTTGGGTGCTGGCTAAATGAGCAGTGGACATGTGAACAAGAAATAAGATGTCGTATTGAAATAGCGAGAGGTGCATTTATTAAGTACAAAAAAGTTTTTTGTTGCATAGATCTGAATTTAGATCTTCGTTTACGTTTTTTGAAATGCTATGTATGGTCGGTTCTTTTATATGGAGTAGAGACTTGGACCTTGACAACCACCCATATGAATAAACTTGAAGCCTTTGAAATGTGGCTCTACAGAAGAATACTAAAAATTTCATGGGTAGATCGTGTCACAAATATTGGTGTTCTTCGAAGAATAAGTAAAGGCCGAGAACTTCTTACAGATATCAAAAGAAGAAAAATATCATATTTTGGACATGTGATGTGAGGTCAAAAGTACGAGCTCCTACAGCTTATCGTGCAAGGGAAAATTGAAGGTAAAAGAGGTGTTGGCCGAAAACAAATGTCGTGATTACGCAACATCAGGAACTGGACAGGTATATCAAATATTGGTGATTTGGTACACATAGCGATGGATCGAAATGAATACAGAAGCATTTTATCTAGATTTTAACTCAACTTTCAAGACATATGACAGCTAACATCCAGTAGTGGATACGCATCGAAGAGAGAGAGAGAATTCAACAATAAAATATCTAAAATTGAGTGCATGTACTAAATTAACTATGACGTTACCTTACTCAGAAATCACATCGACGATATTGAACAGATATTACTGATGAATTGACTAGAAATACTACCAAAAAATATACTAACAGACGAAGAATTTAATATGATACAAGACTTAGACATTCTGACAAATATAAAAATTAATATAATAACTTTTGAAAACGAAATAGTCATAATATTATTAATACCAAATTTTACTAATAAAATCTATTCTAAAATCTTAATAAAAACCTCTACCTACTAAGGACAATAAAATTTAATATATAGAAGAAAAGGAAATTCTGATTGATAAAAATATAAATATTTATCATTCAAATGTAATTCAAAATCTAAAGAAAAACTTAAAAGACATAAATGATAACTGTACATATAGCATTTATAATAATAAAGAAGCTAATTGTATGTTTAAAAATTTTTTCGAACAATCTATCACAGAAATTAACAAGTGATGAAAAAAACCAAGGGTTTTTAAAAAAGCACATTTTCAAAATAATATAGTGTTTCTTTAATTTTACCTACTTTAAATGAAAATATTTTTTAATTTTTAAGTCCTAATAGCCCCTTTATGGGGAAGGTTGCCCAATTTCTCAAGGATCTAATCCTCACTAGGTTCAAGGAATTAAATTATGAATTATACCAAAATTTGGAATATTACTTAGAATTTTACTATTTAGCAAAAATGGTTAAAACTGAGAGACACTTTTTTCAATTTAAAGAACCGCTTTTAAATTTAAGAAAATCTTTTAACATATGTTAAAGTCTAATGTTGGACCTTCAAATTTTATATATTAACGAAAAAAAATTTGAACAGGATATGTCTAGCCAAAAATTTTGCAAAAATTGAGTTTTGCATAATGGTAAATTTTAGTACCGTATGGCAACCCTAAACATTTGTCTTTTAAAAATTTATAAAGTTTATAAAACCAACTATCTTTTGCCTTTTTTTTTGCCGTCAAATTGAAAATACACCTAATAGAACTCTTATTATAAAAATGTCAATATAGAGCTTTTTCCAACTTTGGTGGGCTGTAGCTCCGTAACGGGTGGGGCTACAGAAAAAAATTCTTTTACGAAATTATTTTTTATTATAGTGGTTAAAATTTCTTTTCTCTATTTCAAACGATGTAAAATTTTTTGTAAACGTACGGACAGACGGACAGGCGGACGGACGGACTGAATAAAACTATATAGGCACATTTTTACAAAATTTTTTGAAAATGTGCTAAAAATGGTCTTATAATTGTTGAAAAAGAACACAGATATTCCATAATTGTAATAATTTTGAAACCTTCATTGAAGGAACTAATTTAAAAAGATTTGAAAAATGTCAAATTAGAATCTAACATATAAAAATTAATAATCTAACATATAAAAATTTTGAAGTAGAAATAAAAGACCATATAATTTTACCTAGTTTAAATGAAAATATAAATAGAAATGTCAATAATAGTGAATTGTTAAACTTTGAAGAACTGCGTGTAGAAAACATTAAAAATAACAGAGAACAAATTAAAGAAATCTTGTATGCTAATAAAATTGAAAATATTATAAATTATGTAACTAAAATAATAATAGTAATAATTATAATTGTACTATTAATTCAAATTGTAAAGCTAAAAAATTGTAGTAAAAACCAAACAATCAAGTCGGGGCCTTAGTCAAAGGGTGGGGAAGTTATGTTACCCTGTAATAAAATCATGTTTTGAATATATTATTTCTATTTACCAATTATTGAAACATTATCCTATCTCACAAATAACTGTACATTCCAAACCTTAATAATAATTTTCTCAGCACGTTGGATTGCAACCTGACATAATAAGAATATAATTATTTTACTATAAATGCATTCATTCTGCTATTGGACGTGGTAACGATCAATAGTTGTCTTGTTTTGTTTTATATAAAGATTTAAATAAATAAATAAAGTAAATTTATTTTTGTTTCGTTTAATTATAAAATATAAATGTAAAACTCCAAATTTTGGTAGAGTTCACAATTGATTTCCAAGAACCTAAGAAAATGGAAAGGTTGGGGCCGGAAGGGGTGTGTAGGTAAATCATATGTTTACTAAGCAAAAATTTAAGGGCTATTAGGTCTTCAAAATTAAAACTTTTATGTTTTTATAAAACAGTAACTTATTCAGCAATGCATGTTTTCCAAAATTAAACGTTAACATTGAAACATTATACTTCGCACTTGTTTTCCGGTTTTCTTATTAACAGGTTTTCTTGAGTGCATTGGGATTATATTCTAAGTATTGGTTTCACTATTAGTCATAACTCATAATTAATAAATTGATGAAATAACTAAATTATAATATTATCATTTATTTTATATAAATTTTTATCAGTAAGAAACCCCTTTATAATAACCCTATATTTAACTCAGTAAGAAACCCTTTATAATGTTGAAAATGTGCTTTTTAAAAAAAGTTGGTTTTTTTTTATCACTTGTTCTACTTAAAGTAGGACAAATTTAATCATCTGCTCTATGGTTTACATCCAGATTTAATTTGAGCTTTTCATTTGATTTAATACTCCGTGTCTTTGCAATCGATCATCAGATGTTCAACTCCACATTTTTTTACAAATTTGGGTTTCAGCTGAACACTAGCTTTTTTTTATGATTATATCCATATCGCTTATGGCATTTTCTAACGTCAAAGCTCTCATATATACCTTGTATCTATTCTAATTCGCTCTAATTTTACCTTCACTTAATATATTTTTGTAATCTTCTAAATTAATTTGAATTATCGCATTATATAAATAATTACTTCTATTTGTTTTATAACCCCTCATATATTTGACCTCATCTTTATAAATAAAGTAAAAATGTGCCTATATAGCTTCACCCTGTCCGTCCGTCTGTCCGTTGGTCCGTCCGTTCGTCAGTCCGTATGTTTACAAAAACTTTTACACCGTTTGAAGCGAAAAGAAATTTTAAATACTATAATAAAAAATAATTTCGTAAAAGCCCCACCCGTTACGGAGCTACAGCCGACCAAAGTTGGAAAAATCCTTATATTCAAATTGTTATAACAAGTGTTATATTAAGTGTATTTCAATCTGAAAACGGCAAAAGATAGTTGGTTTTATAAACTTTATAAATTTTTGCGAAATTTGACAAATGTTTAGGGTTGTATTTGAAAAATGTTTAGGTACCAAAAATTACCATTATTCAAAACTCAATTTTTGGAAAATTTTTGGCCACACATATCTTCTAAACGGTTCAAGCTAGGGTCTTGGGAGTAGTTAGATCCTCAGAAATAAGTAGAAGTCGGTTAACAATATTTTTTTGTCAAGCCCCATATTTAGGAGCTATAAGAGCTCGAAAATTAAAATTTTGTTATTTTTAAACACCTGTAACTTGAATACCTTTTCAATTTTCTTTTTGGGATTTACAAAATTGAAAGCTCTTTAATTATATTTCTACATGTGCCAAAGATTTTTCTTAATTTTGCAGGGTAACGAAGCTACAGCCCCCGCAAATTCCAAAAAAACTCTATATTTAAATTGGTATAACAAGAGTTTTGTTAGCTATATTTTCAATCTAAAAACGGTAAAAAAGAGCTGCTTTTTTAGGCTTCACAAAAATACATCGCTAAAATGTACAGGGTTGCATACGGTACTAAAATTTACCTTTATGCAAAACTCAATTTTTGCAAAATTTTTGGCCCCACATATCTTCTAAACGCTTTAAGCTAGGGTCTTGAAATTTTGGGAGTAGTTAGATCCTCAGAAATAAGTAGAAGACGGTTAACAAAATTTTTTTGTCAAGCCCCATGTTTATGGGCTATAAGAGCTCGAAAATTGAAATTTTGCTATTTTAAAACACCAGTAACTGGAATATCTTTCCAATTTTTTTTTTTGCGATTTCCAAAATTGAAAGCTCTTTAATTATATTTCAACATGTGTCAAAGTTTTTCTTAATTTTGAAGGGTGACAAAGCTACAGCCCCCGCAAATTCCAAAAAAAATCTATATTTAAATTGGTATAACAAGAGTTTTGTTAGCTTTATTTTCAATCTAAAAACGGTAAAAGAGAGCTGCTTTTTTAGGCTTCACAAAAATACATCGCTAAAATGTACAGGGTTGCATACGGTACTAAAATTTACCATTATGCAAAACTTAATTTTTGCAAAATTTTTGGCCCCACATATCTTCTAAACGCTTTAAGCTAGGGTCTGGAAATTTTGGGAGAGTTAGATATCTAGAAATCAGTAGGAGTCTGTTAACACAATTTTTTGTCACGTCCCCTGTTTAGAAATTCCTAATAATCCCTAGAAATTAGTAGGAGTTGTTTATACACCTGTAAATTGAATACCTGTTCAAATTTTTTTTTTCTTAATATCCAAAATTTGTTAAAAAATTTTCTTAAATTTAAATTATGTTCTTCAAATTGAAGAAAGTGTCTCTCAGTTTTAACCATTTTTGCTTAAATAGTAAAATTCTAAGTAAAATTCCAAATTTTGGTTGAATTCACAATTTAATTTCTAGAACCTAAAAAAGTTTGGCGAAAGGGGAGTAGTGAGGGTTAGATCCTTGAGAAATTGGCAACCTTCTACATACTATTAGGACTTAAAAATTAAAAAACTTCCTGTTTTTATAAGAAAGTAGTAACTTAGTCATCAACGTATATATTTCCTAAATTAAACCTTAACATTGAAGCTTCAACATTATATTCCGATAAAATACTGAAAACTATATTATTTTAAAAATGTGCTTTTTTAAAAACCCTTGGTTTTTTTCATCACTTGTTATTTACTGGTATTGCAACTTCATACTTATCTTGTAATTTTTCTTCAATACAAGATAAGTATGAGTTTTGATACTTTGCACTGTCTCGCTAAATATATTATTATTATTTTTCAAAACAACATTCATTATAAAGAATTTTTTATTTTCTTTTGTGAAACACCGTTAAACCAATTTAGGTAATAGAATTTTAAAATTGTTGATGGTTAACAGCCTCCTTCTTGTGGTTTTACTAATATGAATCCGAAATAAAATATACTTATTTACGATACTAAATGAAATAAGTGAATATTTTTATTATTATTATTATTTTATTAATATATTTGTCTAGAATGAGGTGTAACAAACGTATTCAATTAAATGTGTTTTGTTGGATGTGTTTAATTATAAAAAAATAAAATATTAATGTTTTGTTGGATGTGTTTTATTTTAGAAAATAAAATATCCAAAACTATCATAAGCAGGCCAAAAAATATTTTATTGATTTTTAATAAAAAAAAAAAAACATTTTTATGAACTTAAATTTATATGAAATAGTTCATTTCAGTTTTAAAAATCACAGAAGATTTTTGGGAAAATTTAAATAAATAGTAAAACATTTTGCATTTAAAATCGAGACTATGATTTACAGGATCATTTCTGTTTTAAGTTTTCATTAATTTCAGTGAAATACTGAATTAATAGTATAGGCCAAATATGTGCTTTGGTGCTCTGCTTGCTTTGCTTTGAAAGCAAATAACCAAGCAAAGCAACCAAAGCAATTTCAAATTTTCCCTAACTTTTTTTTCGATTTCACAGGTACCTAAAAAAATAAAATTTTTGTTTATATTTTAACATTTATAATTAAATAAGTGTATAATAAATAATATGGTCTTAATAGTTTTGTAATTAACTCTAAATCAATCCCATTTAACTATTTTTTTTCCTTCAATTAATAATCAATCCCGTTTAACTATTTTTTTTTCTTAAATTAATATATATATGAAATATAATACGGCTGGAAGGCACTACCCTTCTGGTTTTGAAATCGAATCCTAATTTTTAATATTTATAATAATATATATGTATATTTATTGTATTAGGGAGAAAGCTTGTCCGTACAACGGGTTCAAGTGTAAAAACCAAATTTTTTTCTGTTAAAATTTCATATTGAATTTTATAGCCTATTTTGTCAAATAGATTTCATAATTTCACGATAATGAGACGTGAATCTCTTTTAAAATTTAATTTAATTGCATTAAAAAAAAAACTTTAAAAAAATTTTCCCTTGGATTGAAATTGAACCTAACACCCTAAAATACAATATTTAGTCACCACCGTCTTAACCACCCAGCCAATTTACTTCTAATGTATAGTTTACTAAATGGTGTATTGAATTATATGGGTTTTCTTGGATGTATTCTATTATAAAAAATGAAATACCATAAATTATCATAAGTACCCCAAAAAATATCTATTTTAATTATTTATGAATTGTTTTCTAAGTATTTTTTTTTAAATATCTAAATTAAGTTTTCTTATAAAGGAAAAAATATATAAAAATATAGAAAAATACTAAAGAGGGTCAAAATTAAAAAAAAACAAGAAATTCTAATTTTTATACGTTAAATTGAATTTTTATTAAAAAATAACTAAATTAAATGCAATTTTTTTCGACTTAAAAATTTTAATTTCGGTAAACTTCAAAATCCCCAGTTTCGGTTCTTCCCGGAGTTTAAAATATAATCAATTAATAGAAAACCGATATATTGGTCGTTGTTAGAGATTTTTTATTGGAAAAAGTTAGATCTAGCGGACCGCCAAGTTGGGGCTGTGGTGCAAGTATTTAAACTTCTTTGTTCTAAAATGAAAACGGTATGACCGATTGACTTCAAATTTTGTATATGTGGTGCTCTTTGAGAATTGAGTAGACACTATTAACAGTTTTGGAATTTGTTAACCCATGTCGGGCCGACGGGTGGTCAAAAAAAATTTTCGGTCCAAATTTTGTCCGATTTTACGAAATTCTCCTTTGGCTTAAAATAAAGACCCAAAAAAAATTTTTTTGAGTTTCATTAACCCATTGCGGCCCAACAGCTTTTTATAAGTTTTTTCAATACTTTACTCTTAATTCGAAACGGTTTGACGAATTGACTTCAAATTTGTATACGTGATGCTCCTTGAGAATTGAGTTGACGATATTAACAGTTTTGGAATTTAATAACCCATGTCGGGCCGACGGGTGGACAAAAAAAAACTTTGCTCCAAATTTTGACCGATTTTATGAAATTCTGCTTTGGCTAAAAAGAAAACCCACAAGAAAATTTTATTGACTTGCATTAACCCATTGGGGCCCAAAAGCTTTTTATAGGTTTTTTCAATACTTAACTCTAAATTAAAAACGGTTTGACCGATTTTCTTCAAATTTTGTATACGTGCTCCCCTGTGAGAATTGAGTTGACACTATTAACAGATTTGGAATTTGTTAATATTATCAAAATTTGTGAAGTACTGCTTTGGCTAAAAGAAAGCCTCAAAAAAATTTTGTAAATTTTCTAAAGATCTAAATTAGAAACGATTTGACCGGTTTACCTCAAATTTTATATGTGTGAAGCAACTTGAAAATGGAGTTGAGTCTGTTAACAGTCGGCCATACGATTTTTCAAAAAAATTTTTTTGGAAGTAAGTTACGTCAAAATTTGTAAAGTAGTTTGCACTGCTTTTAATTACAGAAAGTTTCAAAAACTACTAGAATAATCCTAGAAAAATCGTTTTAAAAAGATTGCTTTCATACATTTTAAAATTTACATGTGTAAACCGTGTGTAATTTTTGTCTTAACTTTTTGCAGTAACATCAACTTCAATTAAACCTCCATTGAGAGGCGCAGCAACGCGCACCGGGTATTAGCTAGTACTATATATAAATTAAAAAACTAAGAAAGCAATAATATATAAGAAAAACCCTAATCACAAAACACTAACAAATAATAATATCAGCTAAAAATTAAAAAATCAACTAAAAACAGGCTAAAAAATAAATCAATAAAATAAAATACTCAAATGAAATAATATGAATCTTCCAATTTGTTTTGGAAAAACTATTAAAAAAATAATATATAAACACACATTTTGTAATTAAGCAGACTAAAATAAATTTACTTAAGTTTTATAAACTAATTACAAAATACGGCTAATTAAAATACAGTTTTTCTTTTCTTCTTATTAGAATACATTTTTAAAGTGTCTGACTCCGAAATGTTGACACGCAGATTCGTTTCCGGATGGAAGGATATATTTTTAAATGCATATATTTTACAAATAATTCCCTTTTTTCTTTTTCTTTACACCATTACTTGGCAAAATACAAATTATACATTATTCCGAACTTCCAAGAACTTATATATTTTTGAAAATAAATTCTAATTTAATATAATGAACTACGTCATTCTATGGCGGGCCAACAGCTAGTATTATAATGTTTTATTATTTTCTTTGATTTCGGACAATTTGTATGAATTTCGATACTTGAAACGTATTAAAATCGCGAATAAATGCTGATGATGATTACAATTTTAAAATTCTATAAACATTCATTATATTTTTTTAGGTGTTTAAAATTTTATTTTTATATCTCGTTCTCTATTTATGTTTAATAATTAATGTAAAAAACATATTGAATAATTCCTATTTTTATTAATTAATTCTATGTTTAAAATTTATGTTTAGTCCTATGTTTAATAACATTAATCCTATGTATATAAATAATTAATCCTATGATTAAAAATCTAAATTCTTAATGAATGAAAAATTAAATAAATTAAATTTTTTTAATAAAAATTGAAAAATTAAATAAATTAAAGTTTTTTAATAAAAATTGAAAAATTAAATAAATTAAAATTTTTTAATAAAATGTTAAAGCAAATGAATTATATTTAATTATATGTGTTTTATTAATGTATTTTTTATACATTAAATTTAGTAACTTAGTTTCAGGTTACTTACAGCCACATGCAGGTGTCGACACATTTGTAGGAAATTTGGTACGATTATTTGGTACACCTTGTGATGTAGGTGTCGACTCATTTCTAAGGCATTTGGTATGCTTTTTTGGTACCCCTTGTGATGCAGGTGTCGATACTTTTGTAGGGAATTTGGTACGATTATTTGGGATACCTTGCGATGCATATATGAGTAGACTCATTTTATACAAAATGTGTCTGAATTTGTCTCATTCTCTTTTAAAATATCTCACCCATATATTTTACACCCTTTGTACGTTTTTCCGTTCCTTCTGTGTTCTAGATGTGTTCCGTGTCTCGCAAAAAATAAACAGCATTTTAGGTGCAAAAACTTAAATTTTGTTTGCCGGGATAAGAAAAAAGGCTTTAATTCAATGTCCGACTATTAGCAAAAATCGAATAATTGCGTTTAAGATCTTATTTAAGAAAAATAATTTACTTTTTATACCCTACACCTATAGAATAGGTAAAGGGGTATATTAACTTTGGTATGGTGTTTGTAACCACCTAAAGGAAGCGAGCTAGATGTGGAAAAGTATATATATTTGTGATCAGCGTGACCGCCTTAGTCGATATAGCCATGTCCGTCCGTCCGTCCGTCCGTCCGTCCGTCCGTCCGTCCGTCCGTAGGCACGATAACTCAAAAAATAATGGAGCTATCTTGATGAAATTTTAACTGTAGGTTACTAGGACTGAAAGTACGGCGGGGATTGCATATGGGCGAAATCGGCCCATGGGTTCGGATTCTGGACCTTTTAATCGATCGAAGGGCTAACGAACATATATAAGAAATCACAATAACTCAACAACCAATTACGCTATCTTCATCAAATTTGTGCTGTAGGTTACTAGTAATGAAACTACTTCGGGAATTGCGTAAGGTCGGGATTGGACCATGGGTTCGGAACCTAGAACTTTTTGATCGAATTTAGGCCAAACGAGCATAATTCCGACACCAATGAAGATAGAACCTCCAAATTTAGTATCAGGGTGTCCCATCCTATTTCCTAAGTGTCTTGTGAATTTGGGCCCCATTGGAGTAGTGGGTCGGGGACCAGCCACACATTTCCGAAGATCTTAAAGCATATCTTTAAAATTAATAAAGATAACAACTTGAACAAATGTAGAAGCTTCCAATTTGCCACAAGGATGTTCTTTACTATCTCTTGCGGGTTCCCCTAATTTGGGATCAATTGCAGTGGTGGTTCTGTACCCCTCTCAGACCTCCCAAGTTTTAAAAGCTTATAATCGAAATTACTAAAAATAGTTACTTAAAATTAAGATAGACCGTTTAAATTGTGTACAAGGGTTAACTAGTACTATAAGTATAGCGCGTACTATATAAGGGCGAAATCAGCCCAACGGTTCGGATTCCGGACCTCTTAGTCGGTGTCAGGGCTAACGAACATTTATAAAAATTCACGATAACTCAACAACTAATGAGGCTATCTTCATGAAATTTGTGCTGTAGGGTATTGGTAATGAAACAACGGCGGTGATTACGTACGGTGAGGATTGGACAATGGGTTCGGAACTTAGAACTTTTTGATCGAATTTAGGCCAAACTAGCATAATTCCGAAACCAATAAAGATTGAACCTCCAAATTTGGTATCAGGGTATCCATTCCTATTTCGTAGGTGTCTTTGAAATTTGGGCCCCATTGGAGTAGTGTGTAGGGGAATAACCACTCAGTTCCGAGGACCTTAAAGCATATTTTCGAAATTAATAAATATAGTAACTTGAAACAAATGTAGAAGCTTCAAATTTGGCCCAGGGTGTTCTTTACTATTTCTTGCGTGCCCCACTAATTTGGGATCAATTGGAGTGGTGGTTCAGAACCTCTCTTAGGCCTCCCCAATGTGTAAAAGCTTATCATCGAAATTATTAAAACTATTAACTTAAAATTAAGATAGAACGTTCCAATTGTGTACAAGGGTTAACTAGTGCCCCACTAATTTGGGATCAATTGGAGTGGTGGTTCAGAACCTCTCTTAGGCCTCCCCAATGTGTAAAAGCTTATCATCGAAATTATTAAAACTATTAACTTAAAATTAATATAGAACGTTCCAATTGTGTACAAGGGTTAACTAGTATTGAAAGTATGAAGGGACTGCATATGGGCGAAATCGTACCATGGTTTCGGGTTCTGGAACCCTTGAAAAGTTCAAGGACTAGCAAACATATATCTTAAAAACAGCATAACTCAAAAAATAATGCCGGTATTTTGATGAAATTTAACACTAGGTTACTAGTAATGAAAGTACCATGGGAATTGGTTCTGGTCGAGTTTAATTTCGAAGCCAAAGAATATATTTCCTATTTCCTATGTGTCCCCGAAATTTAGACTTAATTGTAGTGGTTCAGTTATGTTCAAAGGTACTTGCTGCATTTATGTAAAATTTATTTTTATATATAAATGAATCATATGAAAAGGTGTAAATTTGTAATTGTATTTTAGAAATACATTTATTGCATATTTTGCGTTTATAAGCTTTTCTATTAGGTATATAAACTAACCATTTAAAATAATTGCAATTTTTAAAAATTTGGATTATTAAATATATTATGCTTTGATTATCTTTTTATCACAAAATTTAATAATTAGAATTTTTTCATTTTGTAATTGAATTGGAATAAATATATTTTCATTTATTTCAAGTTTGTTTGTTTTTTAATATTTTTAAATAGATAAATTGGTAAGAATTTGTAATATTTTTTTATAGATAGTGTAATTAGAAAATGTTTTTAGTATTATAAAGTTAATTTGGTTAGCTATGTCTTACGATCAAATTAATAACAGCTTTTATGGTGTTAAAATGACTTATGGATATGTCCTTAAATTTGAACCAAATAGGTGTAGGGTATTTCTAAGTCGGTTGCACCGACTGACTGTTGCTTTACTTGTTTAAAAAAAATTAAATATAAAATTTTGTTATTTTATAAACTAATAAAATATACAAAAAGATTTTACGATTATTAGTTATTGTTTTATAATAATTTGGAAGAAAACCGCCAAAAGTTCGTCCGACCAATGGCGACCCCACCCTATTCGTTAATTTAAAACAATAAAATATTTTCCTTAACTAATTATATTTGCTTTTGTTTTTTTCTAATTCCCTATTTAGGTACTAATATTCCTATTCCCCATTTAAGTATTAATATTAAAAAGAAAAATTTTAAATAAAATTTTTTTAATTTTTCCAAAAGTTTTAATAGTATTTCATTTTTATTAGTACTAGCTATGTAAATATCATTTCTATATAATTACTTTAAGTAGGAAAAGAAATTTTTATTTTAGTGAATCTATAATAAATGTATAGTCTTGATTTGTTCCTTTATTGTCTTAAGTTTATATATTAAAAAAAACTATTTAATAATAGTCAAACTAAAATCGCTTATCTTATTTTTGATTTATTTACCTACTTCAAAACGTTATGTTCTTTTATTATTTTTAATTTTATTAAACACACACATACGCTTTTTAATACCCATTTTATATCCAATAATTATTCTTCTATTTTCATTCATAGCAAGAACAAAAAGGTTCAGACACAAACACAGTTAAACTAACACTAAATTAATTTTCGGTATTTGCTGGTTTATAAATAAAAACTAGGATGTTGTTGCCATACTCATTGATTTAGAGAAGGCATTTAACTCAGTTTGGTTGGAAGGTTTAATATACAAATTAATAAAATATAAATTTCCTTTACGTTTAATAGTACTTAATTAAAATATGCTATGCAACAACAAATTTTTAGTACGTAGCTAAAATAATATGTCTAACAAAACATTTTTAATTGAAAATTGTCTCAAATAAGGTATTGTTAACGAACCAATTCTTTTCTCGATCTACATAGCACATCTTTTGCTTTGGTTAGACCGAGTTAGGGTAATAATTATGTTCTAGCGTTTGCAGATGACATAATAATATACTCTGCGAATGACACTATAAACAGCATTCAGTATACTATTCAAAAAATGTTAAATTTTGTACAAGATTATTGCAAAATATGGAAATTAAAAGTGAACGTTAGTAAATGTGAAACTGTATTATTCCGTAACACGGTAGACAAAACAAGTTCGGTCGTTATGAAAATTTGGAAAAAGAAAGTAAAAACATAATAAGCTGATTTGCTATAATTTTTAAATTTATGTGTTGTGTGTTATTTTTAGATTATATCATACTTTAAAAAAAACTTTACGTAGGTAAGAATTAATTGTCTAACCTCATTAAATTAAAAAATGTTTTTTTAAAATATGTTTAAAAGTAGTTTTGGAGATAGATGTAGAATAAAGATGACTAATTTTGTTGAAAGTAGAGCAACATCTATTGATGCGTTAATTTTTTCCATACTCTGTATTGTGTTGATAATCAATTAAAAACCTTGTATTTCTAGTTTGCCGAACAATAGCTATTTAATATATTAAAAGTAAAACATGATGTCAAGAGTTGTATCAAAAGTAAAACATGATGTCAATAGTTGACTTCATAAAGATAGAGACATCAAGTTTAATAACTTAAGCATTGTATTGTAGCTGGGAAGATTAACTAAATTGGAAGGAATGTATACTCTTCTTAATACAAATAAGAGAAATTGCTTTTGAACTGATTCAAATACATTGAAGTGAACATGAAACGTTGGATTCCAAATTATGCTACTGTATTCTAAAATAGATCGAACTAAGGAACAATAGAGGTATTTTTAGCTCTTCTCTTAATGAAACCTAACATTTTATTAGCCTTGGAAACTAATTGGTCATAGTGAAGATTATAATTAAATTTATTATCGAGACGAATTCCTAAATCAGTAATGCTAGAAACCGAATTGCGAATTGATATCCTGTTGAAGAAATAGTTTGTCCCAGTTAATAAGTGACAAAGCATTATTGATACTTTGATAGCCAGCATTAAAAAAACCGTTTACAATTTCATTATTGTAATATTTAGCGAAGAAGTGGAAAACCCGAAAATTATTGCGTTATGATGAGTAGTGTTAGTGAAAAAATTATCTGCATCATCAGCGAGATTAACCACCACTTTACCATATGCAATTGAAAATCACACAATAAATAATGCTTGCAATGCTCATACCTTTAAATTTATTATTATGTATCCCATACACGATGTTTTCAATTTGGTACGCGTAATGTTGCTTTTGTGTATATTATTAAGTTTAGTTTTCTTAAATTTCGGCTGTTCTTTATGTCTCACTGCCTTGTAATTTTTTATGAAGCCTGTGGATCTGTATTGTCCATAATTTTCGCGATTTTTATTCAATTTATTTATTTTAAGTATTTTTGCTTGTTCTATGTTTACTTTAATTTTTTGAAAATCTACCTGTCGATTTTGTACTTTATTTGGAGTACATTTAATTGTTTAGTGATACCTATTATTATAGTTTCTAATTGCTCGTTGTATAAGAACTTGTACAGAGAAATTATTTTTATTTAATTTAAGAATTCGAAATTTTTCTGCTGAAATCTTTCAATATCTCCATTTTCCGTATGACTATTGGGTTTAGTTAAATGTAAAGAAATGCCTTCATTGTTTAATAGTTCTCTAATTTGAATTGCTTTGAATTCATTGTCTGATATGATTTTTTGTGGTTTCCCTATTTGGGTGAAATTTTGTTCTAATTTTTCTAAAATAGTAATATTATTTCTGTCATTCATATAGTATGCGGTACCAAATTTTGAGAATTTGTCTAGTATTGTCAAAAACATATGTTTCATAATTACATAAGTGTCAATATGTACTATTTCTTTTATATTTGATGGAGTTTCACTGATTTTGAATTTAGGTTTAATCGGTTTTCTGTCATATTTTACTGTTTGACATACTTCACATTGATTTATTACTGTTTGAATTAGTTCTAGTAATTTTGGGTAATATATTTTATTTTTAATGTTATTATAAGTTTCCTGAATTCCTGAGTGGAAACTTTCCCTTACATGTTACAAAGAAATTTGCCTTACAGCTTCAGTTTCTGTTTTTAATTCTTGTGCCCTATAAGAGCAATTTATAAATTTTATTTTTCTACTATTGGAATATAACTCAATTAATTTTTGCTGTACTTCATTATATTTACTATCAGATAATTCTGAGAATATACAAATTTTACCATTTCCTGTATATTTTCTAAAAATTTCTACTAATCTTTCAAAATCATGCTATGCTATATATATTATTTTTCTTTCTAATATTGTTTCTATTTCTACAGTTTTATTATTGGTTAAAATAATTTGCGTTCTATATTTGTTAACAATCTCTTCTTTAATTGGAATGTGCTCTAATAATCACTCTTCCGCTGAATGTACTGTTGCCAAATCTTCACTGTTACTTTCATTTTCGATATTAAATAAACCAAAATTTGATGAATTTTCATTTATATTAGTATTTTTATCTATTTCATTTTTATTTTCCTCTTTTTCATCGGTTTCCTCCTTATGCTCAATACGACTTAGAAAATCTGCTACTTTGTTCTCCTTTCCTTTGATATATTCTATATCAAAATGATATTCCCCTAGTTTTAGTAGCCATTTCTGATGTATAGGTGAGATGTCTTTACCGTTATATTTCGCTTGTAAGTATTTGATACATTAAGTAGTCCTTAAGGATTTTAAATTTTTTTCCATACAGATACGGTCTGAAGTAATTCACCGCCCAAATTATGGCAAGAAATTCTTTATCGGTTGCCAAATAATTTTGTTCGTGTTGATTTAACGTCCTTGAAGCGAAAGATACTAGATGTCCCTCTTGAGATAAGAAAGCTCCAATCGCGTAGTTGGACGCATCAGTTGTTAAAACAAAGGCTTTTTAAAAATTATGATATTTAAGTATAGGATGGCTTGTTATTAGAGTTTTTAGTTTTTCGAATGCATCTATGTAATTTGGATCCTTCGTGTTGATCTTCAAATTTTTTCGTAAATATTTCGTAATCGGTTGGGCTACTTTAGCGTAGTCTTTAACGAATTTACGATAGCAACCTGTTAGGCCCAAGAAGTTCTTAATTTGCCATTGAGTATTTGGAATTGTTAAGCTTTCAATAACCTTTATTTTAAGAGGATTAGGTTTCATTCCTTCTTCTGTTAATATATGCCCCAAAAACTCTGTCTCCTTCTTCATGAACTTACATTTGTCTTTCTGTATTTTTAGGTTGTGTTTTTCTAAAACTGTAAATATTTCCGTTATTGCTCCGTTCCGTTCCTTTAAAGTTGTACTGAATATTAGGATGTCGTCCAAGTAAACAACACAAGTTCGGTTTATGTGTTCTCTTAAGATTTCGTTCATTAATCATAGAAAAGTTGTCGGTGCATTTTTTAGTCCGAATGGCATCCTATTAAATTCGTCAAGTCCGTGAGGTGTAACAAAAGCCGTTTTCTTTTTGTCTTCCTTGTTTATTAAAATCTGGTGGTATCCTTTTGCGAGATCAATTGTACTGAAATATTGCGGCTTTCCTAATTTGCCCAAAATGGCATCTATATTTGGAAGTGGAAATTTGTCATCTACTGTTTTCTTGTTCAACTTCCTGTAATCCACTACAATTCTGAACTTCTTCTTACCACAACTGTCAATTTTTTTTGGTATGACTATTAGTGGACTGGCAAATCCGGAATTTCTTTTGCTTATGATTCCTTGTTCCTCCATTTCTCTAACTTGTCTTCTTACTTCCTCCTCATGTTGTGGTGGAAATCTATATAACTTCTTGTTTATTGCTTGGTCGGTGGTGGTTATAATTTCGAGTTCAATCGCTGTTGTACTGCTTAATTTATCTCCTTCTTTAAAAAATAGTTTCCTAAAATTTTTTATAAGTTTATTTATTTCGACGTATTCTTCTTCATTTAAATGGTTTAATTTTAAATTTTCAAGATTAGGTTCAACGGGTTCTAAAGAATGTATTTGGTTAAATATGTACGGTTTATTTTCCAATTTCAGTATTTGTCGATTAAGTATTACAGTACCTTGTTTTAAATTAATTGTACAATTTAAGATTTTAAGTAAGCCTACACCTATTATTTATTTTTATTTTATTTTATTTTGAACCAAAACAAGGTTTTAACAAAAAAAATTCTTATAGCTAAAACTTAAAATTAACATGAAATTTGATTACAAAACATAAATTTAAATACATAAAAATCAAAAGTTTATTTATTTTTTTTTTTTTTGTAGATTGTAAAAAATGCATACATAGCGAAAACACAGTTAAAATGCAATTTATAAAGTAAAAAAATCACAAAAATAACTAAATTATAGAATTATAAAATTATGTGAACTTGAAGTGTGATATGACTATAATATATTGAAGGTTAAAATTATTGTCGTAGGTCATTAAGAAATTTTAATTTTAATTTATGTTTAAAAGTGTATCTAGAAATTTGTGTTGAAAAAAGATGAATGTGTTTATTGAATATAATGCAACATCTGTTTATTGGTTCATTTTTTCCATATTCAGTTCTATGAGTATTTTCAACTAAATTTTTAGCGCTTCTCGTATTTCTGCTCCCATTATTTATTTTAAAATTATCTGCTAAAAACTGAACACAATGTTTTTTCTTAAGACGTCAAAAGTAAAGCAAGAAGAAAAAATTTGCCTGCGTGAGGATAAAGTTAAGATATTTAATGATTTAAGTCTTACGAGATAGCTAGGCAGAATTGAATAATCTCTAGAATTATATTGATTTCTCAAAGCAAATAAAAGAAATTGCTTTTGCACGGATTCTATTCTATCAGAATGTATCTGAAATGCGGGATCCCACACAATGTTACCATATTCAAGAATAGATTGTACTAAGGAACAATAAAGAGCTTTAGTTACAGCGATGTTGCTGAATTCTTTAGCTCTTCTTTTTATGAACCCGAGCATTTTGTTTGCCCTAGAAATTGTATACTCATAATGAAGATGGAAGTTCAGTTTATCATCCAACAGGATCCCTAAGTCGGTAATATTTTTAACTCTTTCAAGGTTTACATTATTTATTTTATAACCGAAAGTAATGGTAGATCTCTTACGTGTAAAACTTAAAACCTTGCATTTTTCAATGTTTAGTTCTAAATTATTAGAGAAGCACCATGCTTGCAGACTATTGAGATTTGTCTGAAGTAGTTCAACATCGGAACTATTTTAATTACATGATAAATCTTGAGATCATCAGCAAATGCAACATGTGACACACCGGAAAGTTTACTAGAAAGATCGGAAATGAATATATTAAACAAGAGACCCAAGTGGCTACCTTGCGGTACTCCTGATGTAACATTGATTGAGTCCGAGAAAAATCCTTGAAATTTGATATTTTGCGTCCTATTTGTAGTATAGGAGAATATCCAATAAAGAAAAGGGCCGGAAATTCCTAAGGCTGCAAGTTTGTTTAGAAGAATTTTGTGATCAACACGATCGAATGCTTTGCTGAAGTCCGTGTAAATAGCATCAACTTGGTGCCCATTTTCCATTTCATTAAGGATTTCAGAAGTGTAAACTAAAAGGTTTTTATACCCGTGCATACATATATGAACATCGGGTATATTAAAATTACTCCTCCGTTTGTAACGCATCGTTTGTAACGAGCTAGATATAGTGTTAAGGGTACGTATCGAATCAGCATCGAAAAGTGAATCGATCTAGCTATGTGTGTCCCTTCGTCCGTCCGTCCGTCAGCACGATAACTCAAAAACTATAAGAGCTAGAGTTCTGAAACTTTCACAAAGTAATTTTTAGACAATTTGTAGGTTCCCTATTGTTTTTGGTTAAAATCGGAGAAAGGCATCGGGTAGCTGCCATACAAATTTTTCGAAATTTTATGATTTTTTTCAAAATTAATAACGAAATAGAAACCAAATATAAAAACAAACAAATTGTTGTCTAATTATTAATCGTCTCATGGTGTAGTGGTTAGGACATGTTTCTTGTAGCAAAAAAGTCTCGGTTCGAATTCAGGCTAAGGAAAATTTTTTTTTTTTTTAAATTCATTTTTTGTTATCTATTTTCTTTTTAATAAAATATATGTATTTAAAATGAATTTAAAAAAGCATTTTATTTTATGTATGAAAAATTTTATTTTATAGAAAATTTGACAGAAAACTCTCATTTATATTAAAAATTATTAATTTTTTTAAATATTTCTATAAAAAAAATTCAAAACTGTTATTTAAAACAAACAATTGATACCATAGCAACTGCAATTATTTAAAAACTGTTATTTAAAACAAACAATTGATACCATAGCAACTACAATTATTTAAAAAAAAAAATTAAGATAAATAAAAACTCGTTTTGTAGGCAAATTATTTGTTGTTCTATGGTGTAGTGGTTAGGACATGGGACTAGTAGTCAAAACATTTCGGTTCGATTTTTGGCTTTTTATACCCGTGCATACATATATGAACATCGGGTATATTAAAATTACTCCTCCGTTTGTAACGCATCGAAATATAAGAGCTAGATATAGTGTCAAGGGTACGTATCGAATCAGCATCGAAAAGTGAATCGATCTAGCTATGTGTGTCCGTCCGTCCGTCCGTCCGTCAGCACGATAACTCAAAAACTATAAGAGCTAGAGTTCTGAAACTTTCACAAAGTAATTTTTAGACAATTTCTAGGTTCCCTATTGTTTTTGGTTAAAATCGGACCAAGTCTTCGGGGAGCTGCCATACAACTTTTTTGCACCAATATGAATTTCTTCAAAAGTAATTATACTACGAGAATGAAAATTACACACGGTTAGTTTTATAATGACTCCGGCACTTATATGAAGTTTCAAAATGTTAGGGCCCCATTTTCGGGGGACTGCCATACAACTTCCTTGCACCAATATGAATTTCTTCAAAACTATTTATACTACGCGGATGAAAATTACACACGGTTAGTTATATAATGAATCGAGCACTTATATGAAGTTTCAAAATGTTAGGGCCCCATTTTCGGGGGGCTGCCATACAACTTCTTTGCACCAATATGAATTTCTTCAAAACTAATTATACTACGAGGCTGAAAATCACACACGGTTAGTTATATAATGAATCGAGCACTTATATGAAGTTTCAAAATTTTAGGGCCCCATTTTCGGGGGGCTGCCATACAAAGTTTTCGATTCAATAACTTTGAATCTAATGAAGCTACAAGGTTAAAATTAAAATTGGGCAGATAAATTAATAGGGCAAGTTACTTGGCAAAGTTGGACATCACTCGGACCTTCGGACTTTTAGGGTGGGCCAATTTTTTTTTTTTTTTGTTTTTTTTTTTTTTTAAGCTAAAGTTATGGGACAATGAATGAAAATTTTGTTTTTTGTTTTGTGATTTTTTTTTTTTTTGTTAATTTTTTTTTTTTTTTTTTACGTCAAAATTATGGGGTAATGAGTTAAATGTATAAGGGAAGTAAATTACGGTTTATTTTATACACCATAGTGGGTATGCACGGGTATCTAAAAGTTGACAAGGGCAACTATAATCTTCCTCGTTTTTTTTTAATTTATCTTAAAACTCTCATTTATAAATTATTTATTTTTTTTTAATACATTTTTAAAAAAATTCAAAACGGTTATTCAAAACAAACAATTGATACCATCGCAACTATAATAATTTAAAAAAAAAATTGAGATGAATATAAAGTCGATGGCTTAGTGGTTAGAACGTCGACATTTTAATTGAAAAGTGTGGGTTCGAATCTCGTTCAGAGCATATTTTTTTTTTAAATTCATTTTTTTTTTAATTAATTTTTTTTTTTTTAATTTTTTTTGTAATCAAATATAAAAAAACAAATATTTTTAATTTTCTATCAAACAGTTCAATTGCAATATATGAAATTCTTATTTATTTAATACACGCACGGGTATCTAAAAGTTGACAAGGGCAACTATAATCTTCCTCGTTTGTTCTGGAACGACCTTTTCTGAATCCATGTTGTTGTTCGTTTAGTTTTGTATTTATGATAGGTGTAATTTTGTCTACAATAATTTTCTCAAACATCTTTGGAATAGTTGATAGAATAGCTATACCACGGTAATTTTCCACGAATGATTTATCACCCTTTTTGTAGATAGGTGTCAGATAAGATTATAAAGTCATATGAACGATTGGGTAAGTCTTTTACTTCCCATTTGATTAAAGCTTTTTTTTCAGCTTTTAACTCGTCAAATGCTGGTGGAGATTTATAGTGAAGAATTTCAAAGGTGGTATTTCAACCTGTTTAAATATTTTTATTTTTTTATCGATGATACTAAACGTTGAGCCAGTGTCTATTAAAGCTAAATATTTTATTTTATTAATTGTTATTTTGATAATGGATAGTTCTTCCGAGGCTAGTTTAAAAAAAAATTGATATTGTTGGATTCATCAGTTTTTTCTATGTTTTCAACTTCCATCTGGTCGTCCCTATGTTGGTCATTTTCTTTAAAAGTATTCTGTTTTATATGGCTATATTGGCCCGAATTGGCCCTAAAGTTACCTGACCTATTTATATTTTGATAGTAATTGTTATTATAATTTCTATTATATTGATTATCATTAGAGTCTCTTCTGGAATAATGATTGTTTGAATAATTATTCCTAAAATTGTGTCATTATTATTTCTATTTATTTCTTCCCGATTATTAAAATTTTTTCTAACAGGATCTGTTTTATTAAAGTTTCTTGAATTTGAAAAATTTTTATTTTATTTATTTGTACGATTTTGAGTACAGTAATTTTTATAATCATTTGACATATTTTTATTATTATTATTACTTCTACTAAAATTTACATTATTTGGTTTTTTAAATTCAGACCTAATACAAAGATCTTCAAAATTTTGTCTAAATTATTCTCTTCATAAATTTTGTCAAGTAATGTTCATTGACTTATTTCTTTAATTGTATTTATTAATATAGAATATACGTTATCTAAATTTATATAATTATCATTTTTACAGTAAATTTTTAATTCATCAGCTTTAAATTTAATTTTTTGTACTTCAATTAATAATTCACTTACCGTATTTACTCTGAGATCACCAATTCTTCTGAAAATTTCTGTTGGTTCGATGTCTGGTTTGTATCTCAGCTTTAATGTACTTTTAATTAATTCCCAGTTGTCTGGTTGAGGAAGGTAGCTTATTGCGTTCTTCGCTTCTCCTTGTATCTTCTCGTGAAATATAGTCCTTGTCATTAGCTTCTTAAAATCGATGTTATTTGTTTCAGTTAAATAATACTCCACGTTGCTTATAAATGAGTTAATAGATACATCACCTTTACCGGTGAAACCGGCGAAACAGGACTCTTTCCCGTTGTTGGTTAGTTGAGTCTTGTTGTTGGTACATTTGAAGAGTTGCTGCCATTTGATTTAATCTTATATCTCTTTCTTGTATTTGTTGTTGCAATTCTTCCATTTTTATTACTTTTGTATTAATTTTTACGGTTTAAGTCAAATTGTTCGTTTTTATTTAATCTTCTCATAAACAAATTTTTTATAATTGAGAAGTTTGTTTCTACACACTTTTTACTTTTAATAAATTAAATAATTGTACTTCGTTATCCACTTTCTCGAATTAGTTTGTTCTTAATTATTTTTTTGTTTTAATAAATTTTTATTTTATATTAATAAAATTTTAATTTATTTTAGTAGAGTTTGTTTTTAATTTATTTTGTTTTTTCGATTCGATCTCTGGATTGCTTTTAATTTATTTTTAGCAATCCTACCGACTGCGCCACTTATATAATTTCTTTTAAAAAATTATAAAAAACGAGGAAGAGTGTAGTAGAGTAGACCGTGTCAACTGTGGGATACCCGTATGACCGTAACATATACATTATATCATCCGGTTAATTACTTTTGGCAAAATTTCAAACTTTCAGCTTTATTAGGTGTAGACTGTAGAGTAATGCTCATATAAAAGAAGGAGTTGTATGGCAGCTACTCGAACCCTTTGCAGTAGACCAACCAAATTTTGCAGTAAATTTGGCCATTACACTAAACTATTTTTGGCAAAATTTCAGACACCCACCTTCATTTGCTGTAGTGTAATCCTCATATAAAAGAAGGAGTTGTATGGCAGCTACTCGAACCCTCAGCAGTAGACCAACTAAATTTTGCAGTAACTTTGGCCATTACATTAAACTATTTTTTGCAAAATTTTAGACACCTAGCTTCATTAGGTGTAGTGTAAAGCTCATATAAAAGAAGGAGTTGTATGGCAGCTACTCGAACCCTCTGCAGTAGACCAACCAAATTTTGCAGTAACTTTGGCCATTATACTAAACTACTTTTGGCAAAATTTCAGACACGCAGTTTCCATAGGTATAGAGTAATGCTCATATAAAATTAGAAGTTGTATGGCAGGTACTCGAACCCGTGGACCAAAATGGCTGAATTTTAAACTCGATTCCGTTTTTTGCATAAAAACGAATTTGTGAAAATTTCATAATCCTAGCTCCTTTACTTTTTGAGTTATCGTGATTACGGACGGACGGACGGACGGACGGAAGGACGGACGGACGGACATACATGGCTAAATCGATTTATTTTTCGATTCTGATCCGATCCATACACTTGAGTCTATATCTACCCCCCTCTCCTTCTCTGCGTTACAAACGTAATGGCAAATTTATTATACCCTTGGACTATATAGTAATACGGGTATAAAAAATATGAAATCAATAAAAACTGTTTATTTATGTTTTGATAAAAACCTTTTATTTAACATTTCAAATTAATACAATGTTCTCTTTGACTTCTAATTCAAGACTAACTTACAAAATTTCTTATTATTAATTATTTAATAACTTACAATTATAATTATGCCTATTCAGCATTTACTATGTAAACACAAAAAACTATGTTATTAGAGCATACAGAGCATTGTAGACAACCATTTCGTTAAAATGAAAAAAAAACATTTGAACTTGAAATTTGAGGAATTAAATTTATTTTGTTGGGAAACTAACGGTTCCCACAGTTTTGTAAACGGGAAATGCTGACGTTATAACTGCCTTATTTTTTTACAGGTAATATTAGGTTTAGTATACGTAACTTGCATGGGAAAGTTGAACAACTTAAATGTCATTTTTAGCACATTTTTAAAAAATTTTTTGCCTATATAGCTTCACTCTGTCCGTGCGTCCGTCCGTATGTTTATAAAAACTTTTACACCGTTTAAAATAGAGTCAAGAAATTTTAACCATGCGTAGGTATTGCAAAAAAAATAATTTCGTAAAAGAACTTTTTTCTTTAGGTCCACCAGTTTCGGGGCTACAGCCCCCCAAAGTTGCAAGAAGCCCTATATTTAAATTGTTATAACAAGAGTTCTGTTAGGTACATTTTCAATCTAAAAACAGCAAACGATATCCGGTTTTATAAACTTTTTAAATTTTTAAAACCCAAATTCAATTTTTGCAAAATTGTTGGCCACACATATCTTCTGAACGGTTCCAGCTATGGTCTTGAAATTTTTAATTTTTTTTGTCGAGCTTTCTATATAGAAGTTATAAGGGCTCGAAAATTGACATTTTGCTATTTTTAAACAGCTGTAACTTGAATAAAAATTTTTTTGTTCAAATTTTTTTTAGTAAAATACAAAATTTAACACTTCAGTATTATATTTCAACATATGTTAAATGTTTTTTTTAAATTTGAAAGGGGTTGTTTAAATTGAAGAAATTGTCTCTTAGTTTTAACCATTTTTGCTTAGATAATAAAATTTTTGGTAAAATTCCAAATTTTGGTGGAGTTCATAATTGATTTGCTATAACCAAAAAAAATGGAAGGGGGGGGGGGGGGATAGGAGGAGGATGGGCAAATCCATCATAAGTTTGCTAAGCAAAAAGGCCTTCCAAATGGAAGGGCTACTAGGTCTTAAAAATTAAAACTTTTATGTTTTTATAAAAAGTAACTTATTCACTAGCGTATGTTTTTCCAAAAATAAATGTTAACATTTAAGCTCCAACATTATATTTCACACTTGTTAACCGGTTTTCTTGAGTATATTGGGATTATAAATTCTAAGTATTGATTTCACTATTAGTCACAATTAATAAATTGATGAAATAACAAAATTATAATATTCTGTATTGTTAAAATACATCATTATTGTAAAAATGTCAGTTAGAAACCCTATATAAGTTTGAAAATGTACATTTTAAAAACATTCGGTTTTTTTCATCACTTGTTTTTTTTTTTTTGTATTTTTTTTTTTTTGACTAGAGAGAATATTAAGATATTCCGATTTGAAAAAATAATAAAACTATAACAAGAATTGTGAATAATTAAAAATAATTAAATTAAAATTAAGTTAGAAAACTGTTTTAAAATATAAAAAAACGAGGAAGAGTGTGGTAGAATAGACTTTGTCAACTCTGGCATACCCGTATGATCGTAAAATATACATTATATCATCTGGTTAATTATTTTTGGCAAAATTTCAAACATACAGCTTTATTAAGTGTAGTGTAATGCTCATATAAGAGAAGGGGTTGTATGGCAGCTACTTGAACCCTCTGCAGTAAACCAACCAAATTTTGCTGTAACTTTGGCCATTACACTAAACTATTTTTAGCAAAATTTCAGACACCCAGCTTCATTAGTTGTAGTGTAATGCTTGTATTAAAGAAGGAGTTGTATGGCACCTACTCGAACCCACTGCAGTAGACCAACCAAATTTTGCAAAAACTTTGACCATAAAACTAACCTACTTTTGGCAAAATTTAAGACTCGCAGCTGTAATAGGAACAGAGTAATACTCGTATAAAATAAGAAGTTGTATGGCAGCTACTCAAACCCACTGCAGTAAACCAAACAAATTTTGCAGTAACTTTGGCCATTACACTAAACTATTTTTGGCAAAATTTCAGACACCCACCTTCATTTGGTGTAGTGTAATCCTCATATCGTCGGGTTACCGCCATAGTCACGAAACTGCTTTTTTCGCTTTTTTGACTTATTAATGCAAAAATATAGAAAATAATGAGATCTATATTATGCCAAAGACACGAATCTCTTAATCTTATTTATTGCTTTGTAATTCAATTTCCTAATTTTCATAAACTAACGAAAAATCATTTATTTCATATTTTCTTGGTGCCAAAGTCGCGAAAATTAAGTTCTACTATTTTTCAGTTTCGTGACTTTGGCGGTAACCCGACGATAATAGAAGGAGTTGTATGGCAGCTACTTGAACCCTCTACAGTAGACCAAAAAAAATTTTGCAGAAACTTTGACCATTACACTAATTTCGCGTTTATTGCTTGGTCGGTGGTGGTTATAATTTCGTGTTCAATTGCTGTTGCACTGCTTAATTTATCTCCTTCTTTAAAAAATAATTTCCTAAAATTTTTTATAAGTTTATTTATTTCGACGTATTCTTCTTCATTTAAATGGTTTAATTTTAAATTTTCAAGATTAGGTTCAACGGGTTCTAAAGAATGTATTTGGTTAAATATGTACGGTTTATTTTCTAATTTCAGTATTTGTCGATTAAGTATTACAGTACCTTGTTCTAAATTAATTGTACAATTTAAGCTTTTAAGTAAGTCTACACCTATTATAAAGTCATATGAACGATTGGGTGGGTCTTTTACTTCCCATTTGATTAAAGCTTTTTTATCAGCTTTTAACTCGTCAAATGCTGGTGTATGAGCTTCTAACTTTATTGAGTCCTTACCATTCATAGTGGAGAATCCCAAAGGTGGTATTTCAACCTATTTAAATATTTTTATTTTTTTATCGATTATACTAAACGTTGAGCCAGTGTCTATTAAAGCTAAATATTTTATTTTATTAATTGTTATTTTGATAATGGATAGTTCTTCCGAGGCTAGGTTAAAAAAAAATTGATATTGTTGGATTCATCAGTTTTTTCTATGTTTTCAACTTCCATCTGGACGTCCCTTTGTTGGTCATTTTCTTTAAAAGTATTCTGTTTTATATGGTTATATTGGCCCGAATTTGCCCTAAAGTTACCTGACCTATTTCTGTTTTGATAGTAATTGTTATTATAATTTCTATTATAATGATTATCATTAGAGTCTCTTCTGGAATAATGATTGTTTGAATAACTATTCCTAAAATTGTGTCATTATTATTTCTATTTATTTCTTCCCGATTATTAAAATTTTTTCTAACAGGATCTGTTTTATTAAAGTTTCTTGAATTTGAAAAATTTTTATTTTATTTATTTGTACGATTTTGAGTACAGTAATTTTTATAATCATTTGACATATTTTTATTATTATTATTACTTCTACTAAAATTTACATTATTTGGTTTTTTAAATTCAGACCTAATACAAAGATCTTCAAAATTTTGTCTAAATTATTCTCTTCATAAATTTTGTCAAGTAATGTTCATTGACTTATTTCTTTAATTGTATTTATTAATATAGAATATACGTTATCTAAATTTATATAATTATCATTTTTATAGTAAATTTTTAATTAATCAGCTTTAAATTTAATTTTTTGTACTTCAATTAATAATTCACTTACCGTGTTCACTTGTTATAAGTAGTATAGATATAATATAGATATAATATAAAAACCTTGTACTTAAATAACCCTTTTATTGCACTTGCATAATTTCCAATAATTGTTTTTAATAAACAATTCTCGGAAATAATAACATTGGTATTCATGTCTAAATGATTTCCGCTATAAACTAAAGTTACATTACACCCATAAGGTCATTAACATATTACTAAGTAAATTACTAATATATATTAAGTCAGCAACACTGTCAAGGTAAATTGATTGAACATGATTTTACAAGCCTATATTAAACCAATAATGTTATGTAATCAATTATTAAGAATAATTATATTTATTAAGAATTCATGTTAGTAATTAAGAAATAAGAATCATATTAATAAAAGCTGACTTATGCAAAATTAGTTGATAAGATCTTAGTATAAATAGAAGCTAAGAATTATTGTAAAGCAGAGTTCCAGTCTGGCTATCGAAGCCCTAACATAGTAACATAATAATAAGTGTTTAGTGGAATTTTCAAAATAATATAACTGTAAAAATAAATAAAGTGTTTTTTTATAAATACTAAAATCCAGTTATAAAATTGGCGCAGTCGGTAAGATACACTAAGTGAATAACATTTGATACCGCACAAGACACCACTTGCATAAAAGTTTACTTGAGTCTGGGTAAACGGTATCAAATCACTTGCATATCAATACTTAATAGTGTATCTCTGCATTACATAGTCTCAGCTAAGGAGCTGTACTATTAAACGTCTAACTTACGAAGCAGAAGTTTGTAGGTTTTGGACTAAAAACAATATATTCTGTGAAACAAGACTTTTTTCTTCATTATCCTTAAGTGAGTCTGGTTGGCACATTTATATATAAAAAAGGGTGCTCGTTGAACTACTGATACCTAAAGGTATAAAAAGTGGACCTTCATCTTACACCATAAAATTATCAAAAAACAGTTGATACAATTAAAAATAAGTTTCCAGGCCGCAAATATAAAAATTATTAGGCCAACAACTTAATAAAACAGTACAATTGAAGAGGAGACACAGTCCGCAAATAAAAAAATTGTTAGACCAACTACTCAACAAATTGTATACATAGAAGAAAACAAGGTTTTTTTTTTCTAAATACTAAAATTAAACAGGGGCCCAGTGCGCTCGTCAAAACAAATCGAAGAAAGCGACATTCATAAAACTGCTTTTAGTGTTGAAGATGGACACTACGAGTTTTTACGAATGCCTTTCGGTTTGAAAACGGCACCCGCAACTTTCCAACGACTAATGAACAATGTTTTAAAAGATTACATAAATAAAATTTGCCTAGTGTATCTTCATGATATAATAATTTTTTCAACATCTCTTCAAGAACACTTAGACTTTTTAACAAAAATTTTACAAAGACTCAGAGCATTCACTCTGACAACGAACGCATTCGCTTATTAAAGCACGATAGTATCAATAATTCAAGAACGGTCGAAGAAAAAATCTTAAAAATAATACATTTCTGTTTTAAAACAATTCAAGGTACGACTAACGAAAGACCAATCGACTTTATTAATGGCAAAATTTCAGAAATAGATTAGCCAAAAATCCATAATTTAATCGTCAATAAAAAAACTTAAAACTATTGATAAAATAAATGACAACAGGAAAGAATTTGAAATTAGAGAAGTAAAAAATTACATTAAAGAAATCAGAGGTGGAAAAAACCACTCAAAATATCGGGAAATTACAGCTAAAAAATTAGATGACGACCATTATTGATAAAAAAAGAAATTTAAAATATTACAAAACCCATATAAAGCAAAGAAAAAAATTCTAACGATAAAAAAAAAATAAATTTATTCTTAATCAACGATTTTATTATTTTTTTTATTAGAAACTACATTACAATTTTCAGTATATTCACTTCCCCACAGCACTCAAAAAGGAAAAAAAAGAGAAAAATAAATCTTTGCAACTATATAACCAAAGGCACGAGCCAAATGAATCAAATACACAAAAATGTTCTTAATACGAACCAATCCATACCCTATAAAAACAAAATAAATCTCTAAACAAAGCAATTACGAAACACACGCTAAATTTATCAAATTATAGTAGACTATTTAAATAACATTTTTTTCCCAAATTAAAATTTAAAATTACTAAAAACACAAAAAATAATATATACTTACATGCACATTTCTTTTCATAATTACAGAAAATGCTTATCCCAACAATTATATTACTCACTTACATAATCACTACACACACACATACTATTGAAATTCAAGACCTCACTAAAAATAACGGGTACATTAATATAAAATTAGAGAACATACAAATTACGGACAACTATACGAAAATACTACATATAATAAACTTAACTGAGTATCAAATTGCAAAAGACAACATACTACACAATCTAAATGCGCTATATAACAAAAAGAAAACAAATTCAATTATTCAAACTACAATTTATTATTATAAATTTTTAGAAAATAAATTAAATAAATTGCTTCCCTACTATAGGAAACGTCGCGGTCTCTTTAACGGTTTAGGAACAGGTTTGAAATTTATAACAGATACAATGGACAGTACTGACGCAGACGAAATTTATAAAGAATTAGAATTACTAAAAAATAACAAAAATGACTTGTATATCGAAACCAATAAACAAATAATTATTAACAACCAATTAATTAATCAAATTAAAAATATTACGCATCATTTATAAACTCACAACAATTAATATTACCAAATTAATATTTACCAAATTAACTATAACATAGACCTCTTACGAAATCACATCGACGAAATAGAACAAATAATACTTCAGTAAATTAGGAATCCTTTCGAGAAATATATTAACGGATGATGAATTACATAAAATTGCAAGCATAGAAGCTCTCGCCAATACCTATAAAAATAACATTAGCCAGTCTTAACAATGAAATTGTAGTAATCCTATTAGTACCGAACTTTTCAAATAAAAAATATTTTACAACTTATTTAGATTCTTTACCAAACAAATACAATAAAACACTAAATATTGATATAACAAAAGAAATAATTGTAGATGAAAATAATAATGTATACATGGGTAAAGTAAAAGATATCTATAAGAATAATTTAATAGAAATAAAAGATGAATGTATTAGAAGCATATTTAAATCACAAAATGTATATTGTAACATGAAAGATTTCACCGATAACGTTATAAACGAAATAAAAGATGGATTAGTTATTACAAAAAATATTAAAGAAACCAATATTAATCATAATTGAAACAAAACAAATATTACGGTAATAGGTACTAAATTAATTAAATTTGAAAACTGTGAAATTGAAATTGACAATATCACATATACAAACAATGCAGTTAAAATTAAAGACCATCTCATATTACCTAATTATTATACACCGGTAAAAGATAATAAAAATAATACTGAAATAATTTTTAAGAAATTATACTTAGAAAAAATTTTTAATAACAGGCAAAATATAGAGGAAATCATGGAAGCAAATAACTTAAGAAACTTATTAAGTATTAGCTTATTTTCGGGCACAATTATAACTGTAACTTTGCTACTAATGGTTACTGTTTACAATCACATTTCAAATAAAGGCGTAAAATTTATAATACCTTCGTCGGAGCCTCAGATTTAGGGGGGTGGTGTTATAAATAGTATAGATATAATATAGATATAATATAAAAACCTTGTACTTAAATAACCCTTTCATTGCACTTGCATAATTTCCAATAATTGTTTTTAATAAACAATTCTCGGAAATAATAACACTGGTATTCATGTCTAAATGATTTCCGCTATAAACTAAAGTTACATTACACCCATAAGGTCATTAACATATTACTAAGTAAATTACTAATATATATTAAGTCAGCAACACTTTCAAGGTAAATTGATTGAACTTGATTTTACAAGCCTATATTAAACCAATAATGTTATGTAATCAATTATTAAGAATAATTATATTTATTAAGAATTCATGTTAGTAATTAAGAAATAAGAATCATATTAATAAAAGCTGACTTATGCAAAATTAGTTGATAAGATCTTAGTATAAATAGAAGCTAAGAATTATTGTAAAGCAGAGTTCCAGTCTTTTTCAGTTTTTCAAGTGTTTTTTTTATTAATACTAAAATCCAGTTAGAAAATTTTCACTCTAAGATCACCAATTCTTCTGTAAATTTCTGTTGGTTCGATTTCTGGTTTGTATCTCAGATTTAATGTACTTTTAATTAATTCCCAGTTGTCTGGTTGAGGAAGGTAGCTTATTGCGTTTTTCGCGTTCTCCTTGTATCTTCTCGTGAAATATAGTCCTTGTCATTAGTTTCTTAAAATCGATGTTATTTGTTTCAGCTAAATAATACTCCACGTTGCTTATAAATGAGTTAATAGATACATCACCTTTACCGGTGAAACCGGTGAAACCGGCGAAACAGGACTATTTCCCGTTGTTGGTTAGTCGAGTCTTGTTGTTGGTACATTTGAAGAGCTGCTGCCATTTGATTTAATCTTATATCTCTTTCTTGTATTTGTTGTTGCAATTCTTCCATTTTTATTACTTTTGTATTAATTTTTACGGTTTAAGTCAAATTGTTCGTTTTTATTTAATCTTCTCATAAACAAATTTTTTATAATTGAGAAGTTTGTTTCTACGCACTTTTTACTTTTAATAAATTAAATAATTGTACTTCGTTATCCACTTTCTCGAATTAGTTTGTTCTTAATTATTTTTTGTTTTAATAAATTTTTATTTTATTTTAATAAAATTTTAATTTATTTTAGTAGAGTTTGTTTTTAATTTATTTTGTTTTTTCTATTCGATCACTGGATTGCTTTTAATTTATTTTTAGGAATCCTACCGACTGCGCCACTTATATAATTTCTTTTAAAAAATTATAAAAAAAAAATATGAAATCAATAAAAACTGTTTATTTATGTTTTGACCTTTTATTTAACATTTCAAATTAATACAATGTTCTCTTTGACTTCTAATTCAAGACTAACTTACAAAATTTCTTATTATTAATTATTTAATAACTTACAATTATAATTATGCCTATTCAGCATTTACTATGTTAACACAAAAAACTATGTTATTAGAGCATACAGAGCATTGTAGACAACTATTTCGTTAAAATTAAAAAAAAAACATTTGAATTTGAAATTTGAGGAATTAAATTTATTATAATTATTTTGTTGGGAAACAAACGGTTCCCACAGTTTTGTAAACGGGAAATGCTGACATTATGTCTGTATTATTTTTTATAGGTAATATTAGGTGGAGTATATGTAACTTGCATGGGAAAGTGAACAACTTAAATGTCATTTTTAGCACATTTTTAAAAAATTTTTTGCCTATATAGCTTCACTCTGTCCGTGCGTCCGTCCGTATGTTTATAAAAACTTTTACACCGTTTAAAATAGAGTAAAGAAATTTTAACCATGCGTAGGTATTGCAAAAAAAATAATTTCGTAAAAGAACTTTTTTCTTTAGCTCCACCAGTTTCGGGACTACAGCCCCCCAAAGTTGCAAGAAGCCCTATATTTAAATTGTTATAACAAGAGTTTTGTTAGATACATTTTTAATCTAAAAACAGCAAACGACAGCCGGTTTTATAAACTTTTTAAAATTTTAAAACCCCAACTCAATTTTTGCAAAATTGTTGGCCACACATATCTTCTGAACGGTTCAAACTATGGTCTTGAAATTTTGAAATTTTTTTGTCGAGCCCCCTATATAGAAGTTATAAGGGCCCGAAAATTGACGTTTTGCTATTTTTAAACAGCCGTAACTTGAATACCTGTTCAAATTTTTTTTAGTAATATACAAAATTTATAACTTCAGTATTATATTTCAACATATGTTAAAGGTTTTTCTTAAATTTGAAAGGGGTTCTTTAAATTGAAGAAATTGTCTCTTAGTTTTAACCATTTTTGCTTAGATAATAAAATTTTTGGCAAAATTCCAAATTTTGGTGGAGTTCAATTTATAGACTCAAGTGTATGGATCGAATCAGCTGGGTGTCTGAAATTTTGCCAAAAATAGTTTAGTGTAATGGCCAAAGTTACAGGAAAAATTGGTTGGTCTACTGCAGAGGGTTCCAGTAGCTGCCATGCAACTCCTTCTTTTACAGAGAAATACCTTCTTTTACAGAGAAGGTACAGAGAAATACTCATATTAAAACAAGTAAAGAAACTGTCAGTCGGTGCAACTGACTTAGAAATACCCTAAACCTATTTTGTTTAAATTTAAGGACATATCCATAAGTCATTTTAACACCATAAAAGCTGTTATTAATTTGATCGTAAGACATAGCTAACCAAATTAACTTTATAATACTAAAAACATTTTCTAATTACACTATCTATTAAAAAATACTACAAATTCTTACTAATTTATCTATTTAAAAATATTAAAAAACAAATCAACTTGAAATAAATGAAAATATATTTATTCCAATTCAATTATAAAATGAAAAAATTCTAATTATTAAATTTTGTGATAAAAAAAAAATCAAAGCATAATATGTTTAATAATCCAAATTTTTCAAAATTGCAATTATTTTGAATGGTTAGTTTACATACCTAATAGAAAAGCTTATAAACGCAAAATATGCAATAAATGTATTTCTAAAATACAATTACAAATTTAGACCTTTTCATATAATTCATTTAAATATTCAAATAAATTTTACATAAATGCAGCAGGTACCTTTGAACCACTACAATTTAGTCTAGATTTAGGAGACACATAGGACATAGGAAATATATTCTTTGGCTTTGAAATTAAACTCGACCAGAAGCAATTCCCATGGTACTTTCATTACTAGTAACCAAGAGTTTAAATTTCATCAAAATACCGGCATTATTTTTTAGTTATGGTGTTTTTAAGATATATGTTTTTTAGTCCTTGAACTTGTCAAGGATTCCAGAACCCGAAACCATGGTACGATTTCGCCCATATGCAGTCCTTTCATACTTTCAATACTAGTTTACCCTTGTATACAATTGGAACGTTCTATCTTAATTTTAAGTTACTAGTTTTATTAATTTCGATGATAAGCTTTTACACATTTGGGGGTTCTAAGAGAGGTCCTAAACCACCAGTCCAAATGATCCCAAATTAGGGGGGCACGGAAGAAATAGTAAAAAACACCCTGGGCCAAATTTGAAGCTTCTATATTTGTTTCAAGTTACTATTTTTATTAATTTCGAAAATATGCTTTAAGGTCCTCGGAACTGAGTGGCTGGTCCCCGACCCACTAGTCCAGTGGGGCCCAAATTTCAAAAACACTTACGCAATAGGAAGGGACACCCTGATACCAAATTTGGAGGTTATATCTTCATTGGTTTCGGAATTACGCTAGTTTGGCCTAAATTCGATCAAAAAGTTGTCAGTTCCGAACCCATTGTCCAATCCTCACCGTACGTAATCACCGCCGTAGTTTCACTACCAATAACCTACAGCACAAATTTCATGAAGATAGCCTCATTAGTTGTTGAGTTATCGTGATTTTTAATATATGTTCGTTATCCCTGACACTGACTAAAAGGTCCAGAATCCGAACCCATGGGCTGATTTCGCCCTTATACAGACCGCGCTTTACTTATAGTACTAGTTAACCCTTGTACACAATTTGAACGGTTTATCTTAATTTTAAGTAACTATTTTTAGTAATTTCGATTATAAGCTTTTAAAACTTGGGAAGTCTGAGAGGGGTACTGAACCACCTCTCCAATTGACCCCAAATTAAGGGAACACGCAAGAGATTGTAAAGAACACCCTTGTGGCAAATTGAAAGCTTCTACATTTTTTCAAGTTGTTATCTTTATTAATTTTAAAGATATGCTTTAAGGTCTTCGGAAATGTGTGGCTGGTCCCCGACCCAGTACTCCAATGGGACCCAAATTCCCAAAACACTTAGGAAATAGGAAGGGACACCATGGTACGAAATTTGGAGGTTCTATCTTCATTGGTTTCGGATTTATGCTCGTTTGGCCTAAATTCGATCAAAAAATTCTAGGTTCCGAACCCATGGTCCAATCCCGACCTTACGCAATCCCCGAAGTACTTTTATTACTAGTAACCTACAGCACAAATTTGATGAAGATAGCGTCATTAGTTGTTGAGTTATCGTGATTTTTTATATATGTTCGTTAGCCCTTCGATCGATTAAAAGGTCCAGAATCCGAACCCATGGGCCGATTTCGCCCATATGCAATCCCCACCGTACTTTCAGTCCTAGTAATCTACAGTTAAAATTTCATCAAGATAGCTCCCATATTTTTTAGTTATCGTGCCCACGGACGGACGGACGGACGGACAGACGGTCACGCTGATCACAAATATATTTACTTTTCCATATCTAGCTCGCTTCCTTTAGGTGGTTACAAACACCATACCAAAGTTAATATACCCCTTTACCTATTCTATAGGTGTAGGGTATAAAAAGAAGTTCTATGCAGCCACCCGAATCCATGAACCAAAATGGCTGAATTTAAATAGCGATGACGGCTATTGCAAAAAAACTAATTTGCGAAAATTTCAAGATTCTAGCTCCTTTAGTTTTTGAGTTATCGTGCAGACGGATGGATGGTAGGTCGGACGGACGGACAGACGGACGGACGGACGGACGGACGGACGGGCGGACATACATAGCTATATCGATTTTTTTTTCGATTCTAATCCGATCCATACACTTGAGTCTATATCTACCCCCCCCTCTTTCTCGGAATCAAAAACGTAATGGCAAATTTATTATACCCTTTGACTATATAGTCAAATATAAAAAAGACATTTTATCAGTCGTGCGGTGTGGTGTTTTTCATTGTTTGTTTCAAATATAGTAAAAGGATGAGTTATAAATTGAATAATCATATTTTGAATTAGATACACATATATTAATTTTTATACCCATATATGACATCGGGTATATTAAAATTACCTCTCCGTTTCTAACGCATCGATCTGGGCGAGCTAGATATAGTGTTAAGGGTGCGTATCGGATCAGCATCGAAAAGTAAATCGATCTAGCTATGTGTGTCTGTCCGTCCGTGCCAGCAGGATAACTCAAAAACTTAAAAGGCTAGAATTTTGAAATTCTCGCAAAGTCATTTTTAAACAATTTCTAGGTTCCCTATTGTTTTTGGTTGAAATCGGACCAAGGCTTCGAGGAGCTGCCATACAACTTTTTTTAACCAATATGAATTTCTTTAAAACTAATTATTAGTTATAGCTATTATATGAAGTTTCAAAATGTTACGGCCCCATTTACGGGGGGCTGCCATATAACTTCTTTGCACCAATATGAATTTCTTCAAAACTAATTATATTACGAGGATGAAACTTACACACGGTTAGTTATATAATAAATCGAGCACTTATATGAAGTTTCAAAATATTATGGCCTCATTTTCCGGCAGCTGCCATACAAAGTTTTCAATTCAATAACTGTGAATCTAATGAGCTACGAGGTTAAAATTAAAATTGGGCAGGTAAAGTAATACGGCAAGTTATTTGGCAAAGTTGGACATCATTCGGACCAACTTTTAGGGTGGGCTAATATTTTGTGTTTTTTTTAATATTTTGTGTTTTTTTTCCTTTTTCAAATTTTTTTTGTAATATATAAAATTGCTTAAGGGCAATAAATAACGGTTTATTTTATTGTATACACTATACATCAAAGTGTTAGTGCAATGTTTTATTTTTTAAAAACGATAACCAATCAAACTACTAAAACACAAATATGTTAGCGAGACTTAACTGTTTCACATTACAAATCATTTTCAAACTATGTAATTCGATTATCAATTGTATTGATAGAGCAGCAACATATATGTATTTGAAATAGAATGTAGAGAGAGGCAAATATAAAAAAAAAAATTAATATGAATTGAATTTTTAGCACATTTTAAAAAAATTTTGTAAAAATGTGCCTATTTGGCTTAACTCTGTCCGTCCGTCCGTCCGTATGTTTACAAAAACTTTTTAACCGTTTCAAAATACAGTAAAGAAATTTTAACCATTAGTAGTTTTTGCAAAAAAAAATAATTTCGTAGAAGAATATTTTAATTGTTATAACAAGAGTTCAATCTGAAAACGGCAAAAGATAGCTGGTTTTATAAACTTTATAAATTTTTAAAAGGCAAATGTTTAGAGTTGCCATACGGTACTAAAATTTACAAATATGCAAAACTCAATATTTGCAAAATTTTTGGCCACACATATCTTCTAAACGGTACTAGCTAGGGTTTTGAGAGAAGTTAGGTCCTCCAAAATCAGTAGGAATCCGTTAACAGCGATCCGTTAACATTTTAAGATCCTAGCTCCTTTAGTTCTTGGGTTATCGTGCGGACGGACAGACATACATAGCTAAATCGATTTTTTTTTTCGATTCTGAACCGATCCATACACTTGAGTCTATATCTAGCCCCCTCCTTCTCTGCGTCCCAAACGTAATGGCAAATTTATTATACCCTTTGACTATATAGTCATACGGGTATAATAAATTTTACAACTTAAGTATCGTACACAATTTCTTAATTATATATTACCTATGGTAATGATTCAATAAAATATAGATTGATATAATAAAAATTAAAAAAATATTTAGTTTTTAATTTATAAAATATAATACATAATATGTTCAATAGTAAAACTCTTAGTCTTTTAAAAATATAAAAGTGTGAAATAGGAACAGAAATTGAAAATATTATATATATCAAATTTGACTTTTTTATCTTTATTAATTTCGAATATATTATTTTATTATTATTAATATATTGCTTTAAGGTCTTCGGAATAGTGGGTGTATATAAATTTCATCAAAATAGCGTAATTAGTTTCTGAGTTTTGGTGTTTTTAAGATATACGTTTATTAGCTTTTGAACTTTTCAAAGGTTTCAGAACCCGTAACCATGGTACAATTTCCCCCATATGCAGTCCCAGTCATATTTTCAAAACTAATTAACCCTTGTACAAAATTGGAACATTCTATCTTAATTTTAAGCTATTTTTTTAATAATTGCATTGATATGCTTTAAGGTCTTCAGAACTGTGTAGATGGTCCCCGACTCACTACTTCAATTGGTCCTAAATTTCCAGGACTCTAAGGACATAGGAAGAGGCACACTGGTAATAAATTTGAATGTTTTATCTTCATTGGTTTCGGAATTATGCTTATTTGGCTTAAATTCGATAAAAAATTTCTAGGTTCCGAACCCATGGTCCGAACTCGTTCGTATGCAGTCCCCACCATAACTTCATTACTGGTAACCTACATCATAAAATTCATGATTGTAACGCCATTAGTTGTTGAGTTATCCTTATTTTTTTATATGTTCCTTGGCCCTTAGAACAATTAAAAGTTCCAGAATCCGAAACCATGGGCCGATTTACTTTACGTCCTAGTAACTTAAGTCCTAGTAACCTACAGTTAAAATTTTATCCAGATAGCTCCATTAGTTTTTGAGTTATCGTGCCTACGGACGGACATGGCTATATCGACTAAGGAGGTCACGCTGATCACATATATATATACTTTTCCATATCTAGCTCGCATCCTTTAGGTGGTTACAAACCCCATACCAAAGTTAATATACCCTTTTCCTATTTCATAGGTGTAGGGTATAAAAATATACGTAGTAGATACAAAAAATATTTTACGAAACATATGACTATGAGATCTGCCAAAAGTGTTTGCAGTCGAACGGATTTCATCATACCATTTTTTTCGAATGCGGAACGGACTTTTTCATTCGAACAAATCTTTCGACGTACTTCAGAATAAGCAAAAAAGTTTTTAATTTCTCACTGACAACGCGTGCTTATTTATACAAAAAGAAATTTAAATATTTTGAAGTATTAACAAATTTCTAAAGTAACTCGGTATTACAAAGTACTATCTAATGATAAAAGAGATAAAATACTTTAGCAAAAATGCCTAAAAAAACCAGTGCAATTGGACAGGGGTCCATCTATTTTATAATATGTAGTTATAGTCACTATAAACTTAACATACTTAATAAAAGTTTTGCACAATTGCTATTACAGTTAGGTCATAAGATCTTTTGTAAGAAATACATAAGATCTTTAAATTACGTTTGATATATATAAAAAATTCCACAAAACATTTTAAAAGATAATGACAGAGAAAAAGATTACCTAAAAAATTTTGAATTGTACTGTATCTTGTACAAATTACATATAAGGTTGTTCATATACTTCATATACTTTAATCTTAGTTATTGGGGATATACTTTTCTTATATAAAATTGCTTACATATTTGAAGAAAGAGGAAAAAAAACTTGTGTGGTTTCTTTCCTATTACAGTTTAAAATTGGAACAATACCAAAATTCTTTTTTTAGATTTTTAATTAAATATGTACACTTTTTACAAAAGAAACAAATGTTACAGAAAAATTCAATAAAAAATGAACGAGAAAGAAAAAAAATAATTCCAACAATCCATTCATATTAATATTTTATTCAGTAAAGTGGAAGTAACAAGAAGAAAACAAGTGATTAAAAAAACCAAGTGTTTTTAAAAAAACACATTTCAAAATTATATAATATTTGATACTGAGTTTGGGGTAAAAAATATGTAAAAAAATAGGTTATAATATTATAACTTAGTTATTTCATCAATTCATTATTAATTATGAATACTATTGAAATCAATACTACTTAGAATATAATCTCAATGCACTCAAGAAAACATGTTGACAAGAGCGAAGTATAATATTGGAGCTTCAACGTTAACTTTTAACTTTGGAAAAATATACACTGGTGAATAAGTTACTGATTTATAAAAACATGGAAGTTTTAATTTTAAGCCCTTAGCCCTTCATTGTGGAAGGTTCCCAAATTTTTACTAAGCAAACTTTTGATGATTCCCGAGGATCTGCCAACCCTCACTTGCCACCCCACCATTTTTTAAGTTCTTAGGAATTAAATTAAAAATTCCACAAAAATTTAAAATTTTGCTTTGAATTTTATTATTTAGGCAAAAATTGTTAAAACTAAGAGACACTTTCTTTAATTTAAAAAACCCCTATAAATTTACAAAAAATCTTTAAAATAAGTTGAAATATAATGTTGCAGTATTTAATTTTGTATATTATTAAAAAAATTTAGAGTATTTAAGAAACATTTCTATTTTCGATCAGTTTAAGTTCCTAAACAGAAGGCGTGATAAAAAAAATTTTGTTAACCGATTCCAACTATTTTCTAAGGATATAACTTCTCCGAAAATTCCATGCCTCTAATTTGAACCATTCAGAAAATATGTGGGCCCAAAACCTTTGCAAAAATTGAGTTTCGCATAACGGTTCATTTTGGTACCGTATGGCAACTCTATACATTTAAGCGATATATTTGCGTAAAGCCTATAAAAACAGCTCTCTTTTACCGTTTTTATATTGAAAATATACTCTTTGGAGGTCTTATTATACCAATTTAAATATAGGGCTTTTTTAGAATTTGGGAGGCTGTAGCTTCGTCACTCTTCAAAATTGAGAAAAACTTTTGGCATATGTTGAAATATAATGTTGAAAGTTTGGATTTTGTATATTTCTAAAAAAAACGAGGAAGAGTGTAGTAGAGTAGACTGTGTCAACTATGGGATACCCGTATGACCCTAATATAAACATTATATCATCCGGTTAATTACTTTTGGCAAAATCCTTCTGCAGTAGACCAACCAAATTTTGCAGTAACTTTGGCCATTACACAAAACTATTTTTGGCAAAATTTCAGACACCCAACTTCAACAGGTATAGAGTAATGCTCATATAAAATAAGAAGTTGTATGGCAGCTACTCGAACCCTTTGCAGTAGACCAACCAAATTTTGCAGTAACTTTGGCCATTACACTAAACTATTTTTGGCAAAATTTCAAACACCCAGCTTTAATAGGTATAGAGTAATGCTCATATAAAAGAAGGAGTTGTATGGCAGCTACTCGAACTCACTGCAACAGACCAACCAAATTTGAAGAAACTTTGGCCATAAAACTAAACTACTTTTGCCAAAATTTCAGACACGTAGCTATAATAGGTACAGAGATATACTCATATAAAAAAAGAAGTTGTATGGCAGCCACCCGAACCCATGGAGCAAAATTGCTGGATTTAAATAGCGATAACAGCTATTGCAAAAAAACGAATTTGCAAAAATTTCCAGATTCTAGCTTCTTTAGTTTTTGAGTTATCGTACGGACGGACGGACATACATAGCTAAATCGATTTTTTTTTCGATTCTGATCCTATACATACACTTGAGTCTATATCTACCCCCCGTCCTTCTCTGCGTCACAAACGTAATGGCAAATTTATTATACCCTTTGACTATATAGTCATACGGGCATAAAAATGGACAGGCATTCAAGTTAAAGGTTTTTAAAAATAGCTAAATTTCAGTTTTCGAGGTTCTACGACTCCTAAAAGAAAAAAATTTTATTAACCGACTCCTATTAATTTCTGAGGATATAACTTCTCCCAAGAAGACTCTAACTTAAAACATTTAGAAGGTATGTAGGCCCAAAACTTTTGCTAAAACTGAGTTTTGCATAATGGTAAATTTTAGTACCGTATGGCAACCCTGCACATTTCCAAAATTAGCTTATAAAAAGCTGTTTTTTACCGTTTTAAGTTTGAAAATTTGCCTAACAGAACTCTTGTTATTACAATTTAAATATACGGCTTTATTCGATTTTTTGGGGCTGTAGCTCGGTGGCAGGTGGAGCTACAGAAAAAGGTAGCTCCTTGAAATAATTTTTTTGCAATACCTGCCCGTATTTGAAATTTCTATATACTATTTCAAACGATGTAAAAGATTTTGTAAACATTCGGACGGACGGACAGAGTGAAACTACATAGCCACATTTTTACAAAATCTTTTGGAAATGTGCTAAAAATTAGAAATATACACGTAAGACAATTTGTTTGTTATTTTTTATAATACAAATTGTCATTTTGCGGTTTTAGATTTTCATTTGTTTTTCATTTCGCTTTAGAGCCATTTTTGCCCAGTGAGTCTTAGATTTTCTCGTTTTCATTTTTCATTCTATTTCTTCTAGAAAAATTTAACCGACACAGTGCAAGCAGGTGCGAGTACGAATATCATACAGGTACAGGTATATCATACTGGATATTTTTATTTACAAATATTTTCAAAATATTAAATATATAAAATATAAATATAATATATATAAAGTTTCTGGGGACTCGGTGGTTTAGTGGGTAAGCATTTGGCTTACAAATCGAGGGGTTTGGTTCGATTCCCGTACGCGTCATAAATTTTTTTAATTGAAAAAAATTTATTGAAAAACTTATTTTTTCTTACAAATCGTCATGGTGAGCAAATATAATTTAAAAATACAAATATGCAATATACGCAAATTAATTAATATTGTAGTTATAAATAGAAACTATTTAATTTAAGAATTTGAACTTCAAATAGCGAAATAGTCAAAAGACTGTAATAATACCACGTAATATTTACTATAATTGTCCTGGTACTAATTATTAATAAATATAATATTATGTAAATTTAAATAAATAGTATTCCTAAAACTAAACTGCTTGTTAATATTAAACAACCTATTAAAATTAAATTAAACAAAACATGGATCTTCCTTATTATTAACTAAACGAAGATCAACTATATTGATATTATATTGATTGGAATTTTTTTTCAAAGAGATTTTGTACTTAATTCAAAAATTTACTTTACACTATTTTGTTTAGGTCCTTCCTCTTGTTATACATTTTATTCTAATACAACTGAAACCTTAGTCGATTAGTTTTTTTTTATAAAAATTAATCAAATTTTTGTTTATGAACATTAAGAACATAGTTTGCAGCCCGCTTTTCGTATTATTTTACTTTTGAAAACATTCAAAACAAAAAATAAAAAGAATTTTCATAAAACAAAACTTTTTAGTTATCACTTCCAGAATTTTACAAATTAATTAATTTATTTCTTTTCTGTTTTTGTCTTTTTTTTTTTAAATGGAAGCGGTACAAAACCTCGGTAAATACGAGTATATTAAAATCTTTTATTTCTAAAAATTAGAATCTTTTTTACTAAAAATTATTTAAAATAAACATTTAATAAAACTTATTTAAAATATATTATTTTTATATATTACTTGTAAGTACATTCTTTTGCCTTTAGTGGTGGAAATCTACCTTCAATAATTTACTTGTTAGAGGCGGCAGCCTCGATATTAAAATAAATTGTTTTATAACCAATTTTATTATATTTTATTAGAAATGAACTTATTACAAACAAGTGATGGAAAAAACCAAGGGTTTTTAAAAAAGCACATTTTCAAAATAATGGAGTTTTTCATACTGAGTATTTTATCGGAATATAATGTTGAAGCTTCAATGTTACCGTTTAATTTAAGAAATATATACGTTGGTGACTAAGTTACTACTTACTTATATAAACAGTAAATTTTTTAATTTTTAAGTCCTAATAGCCCCTCTATGGGGAAGGTTGCCAAATTTATCAAGGATCTAATTCTCACTAGGTTCAAGGAATTAAATTGTGAATTATACCAAAATTTGGAATTTTACTTAGAATTTTACTATTTAAGCAAAAATGGTTAAAACTGAAAGACACTTTCTTCAATTTAAAGAACCGCTTTTAAATTTAAGAAAATCTTTTAACATATGTTAAAGTATAATGTTGAACCTTCAAATTTTCAAATTCAAGTTACAGGTGTTTAAAAATAGCATAATTTCAATTTTCGAGCCCTTATAGCTGCTAAACAGGGGACAAAAAAAATTTTTTTAGAAGATATGTCTAGCCAAAAAGGTGACAAAAAAATTTTGTTAACCTACTAATTTCTAAAGATCTAACTTCGCCTAAAATTTCAAGACCCTAGCTTAAACCGTTTAGAAGATATGTGGGGTCAAAAATTTTGCAAAAATTGAGTTTTGCATAATGGTAAATTTTAGTACCGTGTGGCAACCCTGAACATTTTAGTGATGTATTTTTGGAAAGCCTAAGAAAGCAGCTCTCTTTAACCGTTTTTAGATTGAAAATATAACTAACAGAACTCTTATTATACCAATTTAAATATTGAGCTTTTTTGGAATTTGCGGGGGCTGTAGCTTCGTCACCCTTCAAAATTAAGAAAACTTTTGACACATGTTGAAATATAATTAAAGAGCTTTCAATTTTGTAAATCACAAAAAAAAAATTTGAATAGGTATTTAAGTTACAGGTGTTTAAAAAATTGCAAAATTTCAATATTAGGGTTCGTAGAGCAGCAAAACAGGGGACAAAAAAAATTTGTTTAGAAGATATGTATATCCAAAAATTTTGCAAAAATTGTGGTTACTACCTACTCGTGGTTTAAATTTCTTTTCTCTATTTCAAACGATGCAAAAGTTTTGACAGACGGACAGACGGACGGACGGACAGAGTGAAACCATAGAGGCACATTTTTACAAAATTTTTTGAAAATGTGCTAAAAACGAGATTTTATCGGGTGAGTTTTATCAAATGAAATTTTATAAAGGCAGGCCCTTTCGAAATTCTTTTGTTTCTTTTTATTTTACAACAATTTTTTTTCTAACACTAAATTTCAATTAAAAGATATGATAATGAATAAAATTTTTAGTTTTTTATTACATTGCCATCTACTTTTGACATTGAAGCTTTTTCGTTCCCTCTTTTTAAGGAAAATTTGTGGTGACAATATTTTATTAACTGATTATCTTATAATACAGAAAAAATTTCCCCGTGATTATTAAATTCAGCATAAATAATTTGGTACAAATGACACAAATAAACGGGTGACACGGCAATTGTTGAATGAAGCAATGGTATTTGAGGGCGAATAAAAAATAAGTAAAATTTTTTGGTCGTTTAATTTAATAGTTACTTGAAAAATTATCAAATCAACTGTGTAATTGCTAAAACAAAACAGAAATATAGAGCGTGAAAATTAAGAATGTCAATATAAAAGAAAGTTTTTTAAATTGGACAAATACTTAAGCAAAAAAAAATGCTAAAGATGAAAAAACTTCGTAACTTGCAAAGTTAAACTATGTAATTGGAAATCTTTTTTATTTATATATATTAATAAAGTAAATTTTGCTAGGTTGCAAAAGATATGGTAATGAAATTATATTTAATGAGTGTACTCTTGATGTTAATTTAATTTTATAGCGTACAGTAAAACAGGTAAAAAAATATTTATTGAATTACAGTTTGTGCACGCTAAAATTTTATTTAAACTTCTAGAACTTGTATACTTTTAGTTCTAGAAGCTTATATATTAAGAGTGATTTAAATCTTTAGGGTGGCATTAACGGTTATATTAATTTATGTAAAAAATTAACATAACAGTTTTTGTTTATTAAAAATGTTCGCTTTATAAAACACCAATCCAAATCCTATTTTTATACCTGTCAAAAATATACCTGTCAAAAGGTCAAAGGTTCTTTCTAGTTGTTACTCTATGTGTATTGCATCAATCAGATATATAGCATATAGAACCAAGAATATGGATCGGATCGGTATGGAAAACAAAATCAATTTAAGCACGTGTATCTGTCCGTCCGTTCGCCAGCACGATTACTCAAAAAGTAAAAGTACTAGATTTTTACATTCACACAAAGACAACTTGAAGGTTAAATCGGACTAGGGCTTCGGAGAGCTGCTACACAAATATTTTAAACCAATTTGAATTAAATGGGTTATATAATAAGCCAAACACTTATAAGTTTGGAAATGATTTGATTTCATTTTTGGGCAGTTGACATACAAATTTTTGAATCCTATCTGCATATCATTAGAACAAATAGCACTACTAAGTTGAAATTCAAAGGGACAAATGTAGTAATATCGCAAAAGCTCGTTTGCAAATTTTTGGATTTCTCAAATTAAAGCGTAATTGACACGCGGTTTGCTGGAACCACTAAACATTTTCTTTCAAATAATAAGATTTGATGCTTAAAAATTACAACTCGGATGTTAAATAATATGGCAAGCTAATATTGGCAGCTGAAAGTGGTGGCCAAAAGTTTTGTTACATTTGGACTCCATTTTCCGGATGGTGCTACATTAAGTTCTTAACCGCTTTTGCTATGTCTCTAATGACGTAACGAGAATAAATTTCAAAATTTATGAGTAAAATAGTAAAGCAAAAGCGTTGGCAAAGTGGGATGTTCATCGGACCCATCATCCAAAAAGTTTTATTTATTTTTTTCTTTGTTTATTGTTCTTTGTATTTGTGGGGGGCGGGGGCAGTTTTATGAGTTTTATGTATTCAAAATAAGTAGCTTAAATGAGAGCGTCTGTACCCAGAATTGGTTGCTCCGAGCCGATGTCTGCTTTGAAATAAGCGACTGGCTATATAAACGAGTAAGAGATGTGTCTGTCCATTCAAAGAGCAAGTGTGCCTGCAGATATTAGCTTAAGGGGTTATGAAGTATATCCTATAAAACACTTAGAGTATAAAATACGTAAACATGAACAAAAATGCGAAAGGGTATATTTCCACAAGAGGTAATCCTAGTAATGTGGTGAATCCTTCTTTGACGCCCGCAGTCAACGTTAACTGCACATCGGATTTGACGGTGCAGATAAATTCATGTTTAAATACAGGTAAGATAAAAGATTCAAACACAAGTACCAAAAATCGGTCGCGTGAAATAGTGAAAATTTTGGCTACAAGAAGCGAACGCTAATCGGAGCCAACAACAACGGAACGTGACAACACTATATGGTGTTGGGCGATACGAGCAAGCCGAGCGTAAAGTATTACATTTCAATATTTATAAATATACTGGGCATCAGCGAAACTAAATGGAGAGGTTGTGGTGAAATTATTTCAGGCAGGTATCTAACTCACATACTGTACATTGGCAGTACACAGTTTCCAATTAAGTCATGTCATAAGGTATTATTTGTGTTTAAATGGTCAAATTGAAAACCAGATAGACCATTTCGATGTCCAGCAGAAGCGGAGGAAATTTATTTGAGACGTTCGAAATAATAGGAGCGGTGACGTTGGAAGCGATCACCATTTAGTTGTTGCGCGAATGTAGTTAAGAACAGCACTGTCCACAAACGAAATCAACTACCTCTCAGAAGAGCACTCTTCGATGTTGAAGCGTTAAAAAATCCCGCAACATGTGGAATTTTGTACAAAAATTCGAGAAAGAGCATCAACAATTGAATGAAGCAAAAGAACGAGAGAATAGTGGAATAAAAAAATCATTTATAGAAACTAGAAGGGAAACAAAACCCCGAATACCACAGCAAAATTTCCCACGGATCTTACAAATTTCGTGAGACAAGGCGTAAAGAACTAAAAAACAAAACCAAAGTTTCTAGGAGAGAGATTCAACAGGTTCCGCGGCTATTGGGTGATCTCCACAGCGAAATTGGCAGAGCACATAAAATTCTGCAGAGAAGTGCAAAATGAGACAAAAGGAAACTGATAGAAAACCTGCTACGGAAGTAGCGATAGCAGCAAGAAGAGATGATGGCAAAGTTTATACAAGATAACAAAATTTCTTTCAGGTCATTCAACAACACAGCAAGATATTGTCTTGGATAAAAATGGAAGGCTCCTGGGGTCAATGGATGATCAATTGCGGAAGTGGAGAGACTGACTTTGCCTTTACTGAACGAAAATTTTATGTGTCCATCAAACAGAGGTATTAGTACAGCTCCACCCAAGAAACCTGAAACCGAAAGTGCCGTTTCGCTCTTGAAAGATAACAAAGCTGCAGGAATTGACCGAATATCCGCCGAACTTCTTAAAGTAGACATCTCCGCAACGTGTAGATGTACTTTTTCAATTGATTCAGGCTATATGGGAAGAAGAAAGATACCCGAGTGAATGGAAAGAAGGATTTATTGTTAAGCTAGCGAAAAAAGGTAACCTGAAGCATTGCAATAAATAGCATGGTATAAAGCTGTTATCTGTCTTCTCGAAAATAATGGCAAATATAATAATCGAAAGGATGAAAAGCAAGATTGAAAATACATTGAAAATACATCAAGCTGGCTTTCGCAGCGGTCACTCTTGTGTTTACCATATCAACACGTTTTCAAATAATACTCGAACAATAAACAGAGTTCGAGTCGCCGATACATTTCATATTCGTATACTTAAAGAAAGCTTTTGATCGAGTCAATTACGAGCAGTTTTTTTTTTTTTTTTTTTTGCCGGCACCTCTACGTGCTAACTGTTCACTGTGATAGGCTAAACAGCCTGACTATATATGTGCATGTCGGAACAGGGGAGATATATTCATATATTAGAACTGATCAAATGAATTCCACATACAATTTAAACATGAGATAGTACTACGTCTTATAACATGTATAAATGTCTTAGATTTTCAATAAATACAGCTCTATTTTTGTTTATATTGTAATAATTTTGTACTTGAGTTATATGGTATTCTATATCAGTGAGTTATATTATTTAATTGAAATATTTGTTTACATTTTGTATATGTTTATATTGTTATATTTATTTATTTATTATTAAAGATATATAATTATTAATTAAGCCATTAATTTGAACCCAAAGGCGAATGGTAGCTGAGTCGAGTTGAAAACCAGATAAAAGTTTTATCACTTTCACTGGGATTCGAACTCGGGGCCTCTCGCATGAAAGTCGGCACTCTAACCACAGTGCCACCCAGCCGTTAGCTATATGGAGAGCTCTTAGTAGATGGGGTATCCCGAAGAAAATTATTGCCATTATTACATAATGGAAACAAGAACCAAACGAGCTGGTCTAAATATAAACGCAGCTAAAAAACGTCAAATCAGTACTTCTATACGGCTGTGAAACATGGAAGGTAACGTTAATATCGCCAGAAAATAGCAGACGTATATAAACCGTTGTTTACGCCGCATCTTAAGAGTTCGTTGGCCGCAAATCATTACCAACACACATCTGTGGCAAAAAAACGAACCAAAAGATGATTGAAGTCGGATCCGAGAGAGAAAATGGCGATGAATCGAACATACCTTGGGGAAAACAGAAGAAAACATTGCAAGGCAATGCTTTGAGTGAAACTACACTCATCAACACGCTGCGAATAATTTTAGATGATGAGTAGGTAGACCAAAGAAAACATGGAGAAGTACTGTTTTGAGAAGAGCAGAAGAAGCAGAAGCACAACGCAAAACGTGGGCGTTACAGCTAAAAAGAATTGCTAAGAATCGTGAAAGACGGAGAGGATTTGCTGACGCCCGAACCGTACCAGGGGTTCTACGATCCAGTTATTAAGTAAGTATTTGTGCTATTTGTTTTTAATTTAATTGCAAATTGATAGAACCAAAAACAAATATTAAATTTTAAACACAATAGCGGATTGCCAAAGGTTTCTAACAGTTGTCTAGGGCAACTATAATCTTCACTTTGACGGACATCAATGTCTTTTGTTGGTGTCCTAAAAAATTATTTAGTGAGTAAAAAGTAAATTTACCAAGTGGATATTTTTATATTTGGAAACACTAATTCATTTCGCTTAAAACAATCAAACCGTTTTTTATAAAACTGGAAATATGGACTGGAATATGTTTGAGTTCATGTGTTTAGCTCTAAAATAGTAGTTTGAATCATTTAGATACTTTTTGTGGCAGAATAATATAACGCTTGGTTGCATAAAGTAATTTTTAAAATTTCTATTTAGTTTTGCCAAATGATTTATTTTTATTAACATAAAAATTAGCGGTTTTAATAGAAAAAATTATGTTTTTCTAAGCCATTTGCATCTCAAAACAAAAAAAAACTGAGGCATAAAATATTTAGAAAATTTAAATTTAAAATCTTCAATAATTACATTTGTTTATAGTATAAAATTATGTACAAGAAGCATAGCTACTGTTTAAAGCTATTATAATACATTAAATTTGTACCCCGATGATGTATTTTACAGACACTTCAGAATGATTCATCATACATTTTCGGTAAAGTTATTTGAATTAAATGAAATAGTTTTAGATACAATATAAAATTTAATTTAACCATTAATATCAATCATTTATTTAATCATAATTTATAAAAAAATTGGTTTTTTCTGATTATGTTTATTTATCTGGAAGAAAACTTCATCTGGACAAAGCTTTCCCAATAGCAATTTGGAAATTGGAAACTCAAGAGTATAGAATTTCTAAAAGTTATTCATAAATTTTAGATCAGGAAACTTGTATATAAATTTCACTTCTGGAAGGCCATTTGAAAAAACCTTTATGATAACAAAAAATTTTAAAAATAAAATTATATAATTTCATCATTGTTTTCATATTATCGTAATTTTACAGGTACATGAGACTTTCCAGGTGTAATTGGATATATAGATGGCACAGCAACTTTAATAAATGCGCCAAAAATCGGATCTACGGCATTAGTGTGGAAAAGGGAATGGAAGGTATCAACATTTTGCCAGCAGCCTCACAAGTACATAAGCATAAGTTCTGTTTCAAATTTGTTTTCCAAGGTTTATAAAATTGTAGCTCAATTATTTCAAATTATATTTAGGGTATTTGTAATAGGGAATACGAGTTTCCCAATATTTTTTTTCGGTTCACCAGGTCTACTACACGACGCACATGTCTGGGCTGAAAGTTTTATAGGTAAAGCTTTTGAAGAAAAACTCTTATACTTCCTGACGCACATATAATTGGCGTTTCCACTATAAACTTACACCGTATACAATGGTAAATTATCGTGACAATGGCCACTTAATCCCAAGAGAAGGAAGGTTCAACAAAACTTTAATAACTCTTAAAGTGTTGTTATTGAACAGAGTTGTCGTTTTATCAAATCAAACTTTTAATATCTACATCATGTAGAAGAGAAAAAAAATAGAACATCTAAAATTTTATAATACTAAATCAAAAAGAAAGTTATAATTTTCCCCATATTTTAAAAAATGCAAAGCTAAAAGAACAGTTTAGATTTTCAGAATCTGAGAAAGCCAAATTTAAAAGACATATGATTTGCAGAACATTATCAGAAAACGTATGAACATAGATTCCAAATTTTTTTAAAAAATTAATTTAATAATGAAAAAAATTTGTTGCAAAATCGTTTGATTGCAATTTTGTGTTAAGAAATATTTATATTTTAGCGAATTTTGGTAAGTGTTTATTTAATTTTTAATTGTCACTTTTGTAATGTTTTGAATTTGGATTTTAATTAGTCTGTTACTGATAATGAATAGATAACTGTCCGAAATGCATATATCTGGCGACAATTCCTTTTTATACCCGTATGACTATAAGCAAAAATAATATAAACATAAAGATGCCGCACATAGAAGAAAAACTTAAAGAATGTTGCGATCATCTTTAATTTATAGTAACATGTTCCTACGTTTATAGTAAAGTAGTAATTTTTTATGTATTTTAATTTCAATATCATTTTAGCATTGCTTAAACAAATTACATACCTAGTTTTACTAAAAAAATATTGCAATATAAATCAAAATAAAACGAGGAAGATTATAGTTGCCCTTGTCAACTTTTAGATACCCGTGCATACCCACTATGGTGTATAAAATAAACCGTAATTTACTTCCCTTATACATTTAACTCATTACCCCATAATTTTGACGTACAAAAAAAAAAAAAAATTAACAAAAAAAAAAAATCACAAAACAAAAAAAATTTTCATTCATTGTCCCATAACTTTAGCTTAAAAAAAAAAAAAAAAAAAAATTAACAAAAAAAAAAAAATCACAAAAAAAAAAACAAAATTTTCATTCATTGTCCCATAACTTTAGCTTAAAAAAAAAAAAAAAAATAAAAAAAAAAAAAACAAAAAAAAAAAAAATTGGCCCACCCTAAAAGTCCAAAGGTCCGAGTGATGTCCAACTTTGCCAAGTAACTTGCCCTATTAATTTATCTGCCCAATTTTAATTTTAACCTTGTACTTTCATTAGATTCAAAGTTATTGAATCGAAAACTTTGTATGGCAGCCCCCCGAAAATGGGGCCCTAACATTTTGAAACTTCATATAAGTGCTCGGTTCATTATATAACTAACCGTGTGTAATTTTCAGCCTCGTAGTATAATTAGTTTTGAAGAAATTCATATTGGTGCAAAGAAGTTGTATGGCAACCCCCCGAAAATGGGGCCCTAACATTTTGAAACTTCATATAAGTGCTCGATTCATTATATAACTAACCGTGTGTAATTTTCATCCGCGTAGTATAATTAGTTTTGAAGAAATTCATATTGGTGCAAGGAAGTTGTATGGCAGCCCCCCGAAAATGGGGCCCTAACATTTTGAAACTTCACATAAGTGCCGGAGTCATTATAAAACTAACCGTGTGTAATTTTCATCCCCGTAGTATAAATAGTTTTGAAGAAATTCATATTGGTGCAAAAAAGTTGTATGGCAGCTCCCCGAAGCCTTGGTCCGATTTTAACCAAAAACAATAGGGAACCTAGAAATTGTCTAAAAATGACTTTGTGAAAGTTTCAGAACTCTAGCTTTTATAGTTTTTGAGTTATCGTGCTGACGGACGGACGGACGGACGGACGGACGGACACACATAGCTAGATCGATTCACTTTTCGATGCTGATTCGATACGTACCCTTGACACTATATCTAGCTCTTATATTTCGATGCGTTACAAACGGAGGAGTAATTTTAATATACCCGATGTTCATATATGTATGCACGGGTATAACAATGTTAATTTAAATTAAATGTTTATGATATTGTTTTTCTATAAAGTATTTACTTTACACATGTGAATATACACTCAGTATATACTATGTAGATTTAAATGATACATACACACATTAAAATTTGAAACTTTTCTTTTGTAGATTTTAAAATGATAGCAAAAATTTTTTTAATGAAATTTTATGGAGTATGGCACATTTAAATAAATATTTAGTTTGTATTAAATTGCTTTTCTGGACAGGTGGTATAAAATTCAATTGGTTTTTTAAAAATTGTTAAATTTTTAAAGAAAATTTATATATGTTAAGAAAAGAACTAAATCTATAATATTTATTTTATTGTTAAGAAAGAACAAACGAAAGTTGATTTTAAAAGAGAAAAAGCCAACTGGAAATCCTTAAAATTTGTTTTAAATTTAAAAAATAAATTTTTCAATTAGCATAAAAAAACTCCTTTTTTATTACTTAAATAACAAAATAAAAGTTTATTCAAGTCAAAAATTCATTTCAGTACATGTAGCTACATAAGTAAATACCTAAAATAAACAAATTTACTGTGACAAAGAAAAAGTTAAAAAATTTTGCGCTATTACTTTACCTGCCTAGTTTTAATTTTGACTTCGTAGCTTCATTAGATTCACAGTTATTGAATTAAAACTTCATGTATGTGCTTGATTTATTATATAACTTACCGTCATTTTCGTGCGAAGAAGTTGTATGGCAGCTCCACTAAAATGACGCCGTAACATTTTACAACTTAATATAAGTGCTTGATTCATTATATAAAGAATCGTGTGTCATTTTACTCCTCGTATTATAATTAATTTTGGAGAAATTCTTATTGGTGCAAAAAAGTTGTATGGCAGCTCCTCGAAACCTTGGACCGATTTTAACCAAAAACAATAGGGAACCTAGAAATTGTCTAAAAACGACTTTGTGTAAATTTCAAAATTCTAGCTCTTTTAGTTTTTGAGATATTGTGCTGACACACGGACGGGCGGACGGACGGGCAGACACACAGCCGATTTTTTTTTCGCTGATCCGATACCGTACCCTTGACACTATATCAAGCCCGTCTGAATCAATGCGTTACAAACGAATTTTAATATCCCCGATCCATATATATACATGCACGGGTATAAAAAATTCATATCAAAATTCTAAGAAGCTTTAATATAAAATATATGACCTTAAATCTATACTTATATACTTATCGATACAAGAATACTAGTGTTAAAACACAATTATATTGTAACAATTTTTGATAATATCTAGTTCGTTAAAAATTTTTGTTCTTGCTTTTTACATTGAAAATAAATTTTTTTATACCTATGTTTTATATAAAAGTATAGTGTGCAAAAATTAGGTTCGAGTCACTTCCTTTTTAAATAAAAAAAACAAAAATTGATTTAACAACAAAAACTTAAATTTTATTTATATAATAATTAATAATTTTTTAGAAGCTAGAACTTTTTACTTCAAAGACTAAAATGTAACTGTACTTTTATTTTTTAATAATTAGTACAGTTGGAAATAATTAGTTGCAATTATTCGCGATGTCACCAGTTTTGATCGCGTTAGTAAAAATTATGTGAAGAAAAAAATATAAATGTAGAAATTGCAATTTGACACTTTTGTTTACTTGAAAGATTGAAAGAACGTTTTAAGTAATATAGGAAAATTATAATTTAAAAATTTAAGTTTATAGGATAGATAACTACCCCATCCTTCAGTTCATTGTTCTCCTGAACAATGTTTTATTTATTATTTACGTTAATTGCCACTAATTGTTTCCTTTGTTTTATTTTTCTTAAAAATATTATAATTGATCTTATTACAAACATTAGTATAATGATTGATGTATTAACATAAATTAATATTTTATTTTTTTTCTTTTCAGATTTAATTTCTTCAATTTTATTATAATTCTCAAGTTGTTTATAGTTTAAAGATTCCAAATTTATTAGATTAGAAACATTATTCATTTTAGTATAACTTGGAATTACAATGATTTGTTTTAATTCTTTAAGTTTATTTGAAAATTTTATATTATTTATTTCAATTGAACAATTTTTAAAGGATAATACATCATTTTTATTTAATAAATATTCAACATTATTACAATTGTTATTTAATTTGAAGTTTTTTGCATTTTTTATTAAAATAATTCCAGTATCGATTTCAATTATTTTTAAGTTAGTTCAATATTTTTTGTACAATCATTATATGTTTTATTAAATAAATTTTGAATACAATTTGACACTGGTTTTAATTTGTTTATATATCTCCCTTCAGAGTAATAATAAAGTATATTTTTATATGAAATAAAATCAAAAGAATTGATACTAAGTTCTTCGAATTTTGAGTTTGGAAGTGGTAGAATTTTTACCTTGTTAGCTGTTACGTTATTTGTTATTGGAATTTCTAGCACGAAAATTAGATTATTATCATAAATAGCTAGAGAACTTTTTATTTCTTGAATTTTAAATGAATCTATTTCGAACAAGTCTATTTCTTCCCGTGTAAGAATAGATCTGCTCATAATTTGATGTTTAGAAAAAATTATGTTTTCTTGAATTTTCTCTATTTCTTCGTTTAGAAGGTTTATATTTGTTAAAATTTGAAAAAATTGAAATTGTTTAATTAATTTTTTATTATCCGAAGAAACATCGTTTAAAAGTTTATTAATAATTATATTCTAACAAATGATAATGGATCGAGGATTATTAGTTTCGCAGCAAGCCAAAATATGTGGGTTAGTAGTGTATCATTCCCTCATAAACAAATTCACAAACAAACTTGGAAAATACCAGGCAGAAGAGGTGCGAACCAAATTGATCACCTTTTGGTAGACAAGCGGCATGCCACTTCCGTAATTGATGTAAGGAATTGTAGAGGTGCAAATTGTGATTCTGATCACTATCTCATCAAAGCTAAAATAAGGCAAAGAATTTCTGTAGTAAATACAAAAAAGAAACAAAAAACCAATAATTGGGAAATAGATAAACTAATCACAAATGAAAACCTAAGAAACGGATACCAAGCAGAATTGGTACGCAAAATAGAAAATATTACTCTAGATGCCAATAGCAATATTAACGAAAAATGGAAAGATATGCAAAATGCAATAGTTACAACGGCATCGGAAATTATCCCCAAAAACAACGGAAATAGAAGAAATGAGTGGTTTGATCAAGAATGCAAAGAAATTATAGAAGTAAAAAATGAAGCGAGAAAGAAGCTGCTAATACAAAGCACAAGAGCAAATGAAATTATATATAAGCAAAAAAGAAAAGAAGCAGATAAACTAATGAGAAAGAAGAAGAGGCAGTCTTTAAATAAGCAAATTGAAGAAATTGAAAATAATGCTGAAAGACATATTAAGAAATTCTACAACAGCGTAAAAATACAGACATCGTCGTATGAGCCAAAACTCAATGCATGTTTAAGTAAAGAAGGAAATCTACTCAACGAACAACAACAAATACTAGAAAGGTGGCAGGAGTATTTTGACGAATTACTGAATAATGAACAAGTAAGGAGCAATACAAGCCAAATGGAGCCAATATATTCAGTTGAAAATGAAATTCAAGAACCAACTCTAGAGGAAGTGATCAATGCTATTAAGAAACTTAAAAATGGAAAAGCAAGTGGGGAAGATACTATAATATCTGAATTGGTAAAATACGGCGGAAGGGAACTGTATAAGAAATACCACGACCTAATAAAAATTATATGGCGTACAGAAAACATTCCAGAAGCCTGGCAAAAAAGTGTTATTATCCCAATACATAAAAAGGGAAACAAAAAAGACTGCAATAATTATCGTGGAATATCTCTGCTCAATATAGCATACAAAATATTCTCTAACATACTACATAGTCGTATTGACACTATAACCGAAACAATTATTAGTGACTATCAATGTGGTTTTAGAGTAAACAGATCAACTATGGACCAATGCTTTACTCTGAGTCAGATATTTGAGAAATATAATGAATACGCAAGAGATATACACTGTCTGTTCATAGATTTCCAGAAAGCTTTTGATAGCATAGACAGAACTAAAATTAGTGGTATTCTTAATAGACTTGGCATTCCAGAAAAGTTAACAATATTAGCATGTCTAACCCTGACAAACACATCTGCAAGAGTCAAAATTCAAGGGGTGTTCACTGAATCTTTTAGAATAGAATCGGGAGTTAAGCAGGGTGATGCTCTATCAACATTACTATTTAACCTAGTTCTTCATTATGTCGTAAAAGAGATAGATCCTCAAGGAACTATATTTATAAAATCCATACAAATATGCGCTTTCGCCGATGATATTGTAATAATTGCTAAGAATTTAAGAGAGCTAAAAGAAACATTTACACGTTTGGAAACTGATGCTAGAAAAGTGGGACTGATAATAAATGAACCCAAAACTAAATACTTCGTAAAAAGCAAATCTCATATGCCAACGCAAGATTTGAATATTAATGATTATAAGTTCGAAGGTGTTCATCAGTTTAAGTATCTGGGAGTTGTATACAGTAAAAGTGAAGACACCGCTGTGGCAATACGGGAAAAAATACAAGCTGCAAGTAGATGTTACTATACATACTCCAGACTTATGAAATCCAGGCTGTTGTCGAGAAATACAAAGCTAAAATTATACAAAACATTAATCAGACCGGTTCTAACTTATGGATGTGAAACATGGACGCTTAAAACTGCAGATTGTAGACAACTGGGAATATTTGAGCGTAAAATACTTCGAAAAATATATGGACCGGTTAGAAACGAAGATGGTACCTACAGATCAAGAAATAATTTCGAGCTTGAACAATTGACTGAACATAGAACCATAATAAGATTCATAAAAGCGCAAAGGTTAAGATGGATAGGACATGTTATAAGAATGCCGGATAACAGAACAACAAAAAGAGTGTTTCTCCACCAAATGCAGGGTACTAGAGGTAGAGGGAGACCAAAAAAAAGATGGCTAGACGCTGTTGAAGATGACATAAGGATTTTAGGAATAAGAAATTGGAAGAGAGTTGCACAAGATCGGGATGTATGGAAGAGAATTATAGCGGAAGCTCAGGTTCATCAAGGACTGTAAAGCTATAGAAGAAGAAGAAGAATAATTATATTATTTTTATTAATAGTTTTTTGAATTAAGTTTAAATTATTTTCGATATTACCGTTTATTTTAATTTGTTTATTAGAGTTTAGATTATGGTTATTTTCGTCAATTGATTTTAAATGATCTTCCAATTCTATTCGATCATCATCGCCCATGGTTTCAAAAACCCATCTGAGAAATGAACCACCAATATTGATTAAAGCTCTCTTAGATCTAAAAGAAGTTAGAGTTTTTAATGTATGTTTAATGTTATTAATTTTATTAATTAAAGTTTTCATTTGAATTTCATCATCTGGTAGGTTAAATGATATGTTGATATTATTTTCTACAAGATTTATAGCAACTTGTATTTCTTCAAGATTTATTTTATGAATAATTTTATGGTAGTTTTCTATAATTTGAATGTTTCCTTGTTGTATGGTTGTAAATCCAACTTCAGTCTCTAATTTTTGAATGTTAATTACGGCTTGGCATGGAGTTATTAAGGTTAGTATTAGAAAGATTATTACCTGTGAAATTTTTAAAATGTCTTTTAATTCGAGAAGGATGGATATTTTTATTTTTGTTATCAATTAGTTTATTATTTACTTTAGTACATTTAATTTTCTTATATTTTGGTATTTCTTTATGACGAACTGCGGCGGGGTTGTCTATAACATTTTCTCCGGTATTTGGTATTTCGAAATTAGTTCTACTTTTGTTTAATTTTGTTATAATTTTATTTTTATTTTCTAATAATCTATTTCTAATAGTACTAAAATCTAAAACTTTCCCGTTAATAAAATCAATAGGTTTTGTTGCAGTTGCTGAATGAATTGTATTATTGCAAGCTTGAACAGCTTTAAATATCTTACTTTCAGTGTCTGAATTAGTTCAGTTCTAATTAGAGAGTTCTAATATAGTTCCATGAACTCTCTCTATATCTGAGTTCCCCGTATGGCTTCTGGGCGATGTGAAGTGAACTTCAATATTATCTATCCTGCAAAAATCTTTAAGGTTTAGACTATCGAATTCGTTATCGAATATAAATTTCTTTGGCTTGGCGAAAAGAGAATTTTTAAGTTTTAAAGCTTGAACTATAGTTATACTGTTTCTATCACTTAATTTTGATATTGCTAAACGTTTGCTAAATTTATCGATAGTTGTTAAAAATATTTCTTTTTTCAAATAAAAGACATCAGCGTGAACGATTTCATTTAACACAGAAGGAGTTTCTGATAGTTGATACCTGTATTTATTTGGATGTCTATCATATTTAGCTAAATTGCATATATCGCAATTATTAACGAATTTGTAGATAAAATCTTTTATTTTAGGGAAATAATATAAATCTTTTATTTCGTTAAAATTTTCTAATATTCCGCGATGGTTAGTTTTTTCATGAAATTGTTTAATTATTTTTAATAAGTCGTCTTCTTTTTCAACATCTTGAGCTAGTTTTGAACATCTTACAAATTTTATTTTTGTGTTATTACTGAATAGATTAATAAGTTTATTTTGAAATATTACGAATAGATTATCATTTAATTTAGTATAAGTATCTGTAGTACCTGTTTTGATAAATCTTCTTAAAACATTGTTTAAATAATTCTCATCCTTAAGATTTTCTATGGAAATATATAATTTTTCTGTTCTGTATCTTTTTTTTTGTTTGAAAACGTCAAATCGATCGGTCGCAAAATTTTTTACGCTCCTGATTAATTATAAAAATATATAAAAAATAAAATTAATTTTAATTAAACAAATATTATTTATTCCACTTAAATCAATATATAATTAAAATTTATTAAATAATTTCAAGATATTATTTTTTTTCTAATAAAATAAAATCTAACTCTTACTACTTATTAACAAATGCCGTATAAAAAATAAAAAAATGGTGGTCATTTAACAAATTAATAAAAACAATAATTTGATGTACTTTTAAATTTTATTTCAAATTCTGTAATATTGAACAAACTAAAACTAAATCTAATAATAACATTGAACAAATAAAATATATTAGTGATATTCACAAAAAAATTACTTTAAATTATAAATAATAAATCTGAAGTGCTTTTTTGATAAAATAGATTAATCACTTTAAGTATACAACACTTAGCTAAATTTAATTATATTAAACAAATATTATTTATTCCACTTAAATCAAAATATATAATTTTAAATTTTATCTAATAATATAAAATACTGTAAATTAATTAAATAATTTCAAGTTATTATTTTTTTTTTTCTTATAAAATAAAATTGAACTCCTACTACTTATTAACAAAGCCGTATAAAAAAAATGAATAAAATGGTGGTCATTTGAAAAAATAATAAAAACAACAATTTGATGTACTTTTCAATCATGTACTTTTAAATCTTATTTCAAATTATGTAATATTGAACAAATAAAAACTAAATCTAATAATAATATTGAACAAATAAAATATATTAGTGATATTCACAAAAAAAATTAAATTTAATTATAAATAATAAATTTAAAGTGATTCTTTGTTAACATAGATTAATCACATTATACACCATTTAACTAAATTTAATTATATTAAACAAATATTATTTATTTCACTTAAATTAAAATATTTAATTATAAATTTTATCTGATTATATAAAATAATGTGTTAACTTCTAAAACTTTAAATAATCGAATTTTTTAAATAAACTTAAACTTTCTGTTTTTTTTTTTATATATATAATTTAATAAATATAAACAAAAAATAAACTAATAAAATAATAAACAGTGTCATCTATCATTTTCAAAAATTGTAACTCCAAGCTTACACGAGCAATATATAGAAAACAGTGATAGCACTTCACAATTTTTGATATCAAATAGTAAATGAATACACAACTAAATAAATAAAAAAGGTGTCAAAGTGGTCAAAGTGGAAAGACCCAAGTTTTTTTTTCGCTCCATATAATATAAAATAATAAAATTAAAAATTAAATACAAAATAAAATAATAAAATTAAAAATTAATATAAAATATAATAATATAAAATAAAACAATAAAATATAATTAAAATAAAATAATAAAATTAAAAATTAAATTAAATATTATATTAAATATTAATTAAATAAAAATAATTATATATTTAATTAAATTTTCGCATAATCGCGTATAAACTTACGATAATAGCCTGTTATCCTAAAACGCTCTTCATTAATTTTTTCGTTTTTGGTAAGTTTAATTTTTTGAACACTTCGACTTTGGCCGGGTTAGGTTTAATACCTTTGTTGGTTAAAAGGTGGCCTAAATATATAGATTCTTTAGCTAAAAATACACATTTATCAATTTGAATTTTAAGATTGAATTCTTTTAATTTTTATAAAATGTTTGAAATAACCTCTAGATGTTCTTGGAGGGATGTACTAAAAATAAGTATATCATCCAGATATACTACACAAGAAATATTAATGAAGTCACGTAAAACGTAGTTGATCATACGTTGGAACGTGGCAGGAGCATTCTTTAATCCGAATGGCATCCTGACATATTCATAGTAACCTTGTGGTGTCGAAAAAGCTGTTTTAGCTTGATCTTTTTCATCTACCAGAATCTGGTGGAAGCCCAAGGTCCAAGGTCGTAAAATATTGGGATCGACCTAACTTGTCGAACAATGAATCTATATTAGGAATAGGGAATTTGTCGTCTACAGTAATCTCAATAAGTTTAATGTTTAATAATTCACATGTTTAATAATTCCCTGGGCTAACATTTCGGATGTTTGTTTTTCCACTTCTTGTTCGTGGATTTTTGGAAATTTATAGATTTTTGAGTATATTGGTTGGCTATGTTTTGTGATTATTTGATGTTTAATCACATTGATATTTGTTAATTTACTGCCCTCTTGATAAAATAAATCTTGATTTTTTGAGACAATTTCATTAATTTTTTTTCTCTCTTCTTCATTGAGATGGTCAATTTTTATATAATTAATAATTTTATTCGTATTTAAGTCTATAGAATTTAACTCATGAATCTCGTCATATGGACATGAGTCTTTAAATTTTTTAACTTTATTCATAATTTCGATAGTATCATTACCAAAATCGATTTTCGCGCCTATTGCTTTTAAAATATTTTGTCCTAAAATAGCATTAAATTTTTTGTTTTTCAATTTCAAAATTTTCCACACCATATCGGCATAATGATTTAATTCAATTGGAACGTCTGTGATTATTTCGTATAAAATTTTGTTATTGCCGAATAAAGTGCTAATTATTATTGGATCTTTTAGTTTTTATACCCTACACCTATAGAATAGGTAAAGGGGTATATTAACTTTGGTATGGTGTTTGTAACCACCTAAAGGAAGCGAGCTAGATATGGAAAAGTATATATATTTGTGATCAGCGTGACCGCCTTAGTCGATATAGCCATGTCCGTCCGTCCGTCCGTCCGTCCGTCCGTCCGTCCGTAGGCACGATAACTCAAAAAATAATGGAGCTATCTTGATGAAATTTTAACTGTAGGTTACTAGGACTTAAGGTACGGCGGGGATTGCATATGGGCGAAATCGGCCCATGGGTTCGGATTCTGGACCTTTTAATCGGTTTCAGGGCTAACGAACAAATATAAAAAATCACGATAACTCAACAACTAATGACGCTATCTTCATCAAATTTGTGCTGTAGGTTACTAGTAATGAAACTACTTCGGGAATTGCGTAAGGTCGGGATTGGACCATGGGTTCGGAACCTAGAACTTTTTGATCGAATTTAGGCCAAACGAGCATAATTCCGAAACCAATGAAGATAGAACCTCCAAATTTAGTATCAGGGTGTCCCTTCCTATTTCCTAAGTGTCTTGTGAATTTGGGTCCCATTGGAGTAGTGGTTCGGGGACCAGCCACACATTTCCGAAGACCTTAAAGCATATCTTTAAAATTAATAAAGATAACAACTTGAAAAAATGTAGAAGCTTCCAATTTGCCACAAGGGTGTTCTTTACTATCTCTTGCGTGTTCTCCTAATTTGGGATCAATTGGAGTGGTGGTTCTGTACCCCTCTCAGACCTCCCAAATTTTAAAGGCTTATAATCGAAATTACTAAAAATAGTTACTTAAAATTAGGATAGACCGTTCAAATTGTGTACAAGGGTTAACTAGTACTATAAGTACAGCGCGGACTATATAAGGGCGAAATCAGCCCAACGGTTCGGATTCCGGACCTTTTAATCGATGTCAGGGCTAAGGAACATATATAAAAAATCACGATAACTCAACAACTAATGAGGCTATCTTCATGAAATTTGTGCTGTAGGTTATTGGCAGCGAAACTACGGCGGTGATTACGTACGGTGAGGATTCGGCAATGGGTTCGGAACTTAAAACTTTTTGATCGAATTTAGGCCAAACGAGCATAATTCCGAAACCAATGAAGATAGAACCTCCAAATTTGGTATCAGGGTGTCCCTTTCTATTTCGTAAGTGTCTTTGAAATTTGGGCCCCATTGGAGTAGTGGATCGGGAACCAGCAACTCAGTTCTTAGGCCCTTAAAGGATATTTTCGAAATTAATAAAGATAGTAACTTGAAACAAATGTAGAAGCTTCCAATTTGCCACAAGGGTGTTCTTTACTATTTCTTGCGTGCCCCCCTAATTTGGGATCAATTGGAGTGGTGGTTCAGAACCTCTCTTAGACCCCCCAATGTGTAAAAGCTTATCATCGAAATTAATAAAACTAGTAACTTAAAATTAAGATAGAGCGTTCCAATTGTGTACATGGGTTAACTAGTATTGAAAGTATGACGGGACTGCAAATGGGCGAAAGCGTACCATAATTTCGGGTCCTGGAACCCTTGAAAAGTTCAAGGACTAACAAACATATATCTTACAAACACCATAACTCAAAAAATAATGCCGGTATTTTGATGAAATTTAACAGTAGGTTACTAGTAATGAAAGTACCATGGGAATTGGTTGTGGTCGAGTTTAATTTCGAAGCCAAAAAATATATTTCCTATGTCCTATGTGTCTCCGAAATCTAGACTTAATTGTAGTGGTTCAGCTATGTTCAATGGTACTTGCTGCATTTATGTAAAATTTATTTTTATATTTAAATGAATTATATGAAAAGGTGTAAACTTTTAATTGTATTTTAGAAATACATTTATTGCATATTTTGCGTTTATAAGCTTTTCTATTAGGTATATAAACTAACCATTTAAAATAATTGCAATTTTTAAAAATTTGGATTATTAAATATATTATGCTTTGATTATCTTTTTATCACAAAATTTAATAATTAGAATTTTTTCATTTTATAATTGAATTGGAATAAATATATTTTCATTTATTTCAAGTTTGTTTGTTTTTTAATATTTTTAAATAGATAAATTAGTAAGAATTTGTAATATTTTTTAATAGATAGGGTAATTAGAAAATGTTTTTAGTATTATACAGTTAATTTGGTTAGCTATGTCTTACGATCAAATTAATAACAGCTTCTATGGTGTTAAAATGACTTATGGATATGTCCTTAAATTTGAACCAAATAGGTGTAGGGTATTTCTAAGTCGGTTGCACCGACTGACTGTTTCTTTACTTGTTTTTTTTTATATTGGGAAATACTGATTCGTCTATTATAGAAACAGTAGATCCTGAATCTATTAAACAATTGATTTTGGTTTGACAGATAGTAAATTCTAATATTGATAATGAATTTTCCGAGGCACTAAATGAAAATTTTCCTCGACTTTAGGAGGATCCACTTCCATTTCCTCGGCATTTCGGTTGTTCCGATAGTATTGGGAATAATTTTCACTAGGGTTACGATAGTTATTACTATATTGTGGTTGTCTATTATTATTATTATAATTATTAGACCGATTGTTATAATTATTATTTGAGAATTTTTATTAGGATTAATGTTATTATTAGAATTATTATTGTTATTATTTATTTTGAACCGAACCGTTATTAAGATTATTATTATAATTATTTTTATGACTATTACAACGATTATTATTTTGATTATTAAATTTGTTATTAAACTTGTTATTACTTTTAAAGTTACCACGATATAAATTATTTGAGTTATAACTGTTACTAGAACTTCCAGTTTGTAACAGTTCATTATATGCTTCCTCTAAAGAGGTAACATTTTTTGTTCTAAGATACATAGAACCTTGTTTATTACTTTTATTTAAAAATTTATCGAGAATACTTTTTTCGTTATTCTCGGGCTTAAAATCTATAGGTTCACTTATGTCTAAATTATATATAATATTTAGTTTATCTAGTATTTCATTTAATTCAGAATAGTATTGACTTACCGTGGTTAATTTTATTGCATCTGCTTGTTCCTTTAGTGTTAAATAGTTCTCCTTAATTCCAAATGATTTAATTAATTGGTCTTTTATTTGTTGCCACGTTGTAGTTGTTGCTAATGATTTCCTAATAGATGTTCCCGCTTGGCCCTCAATTTTGGTGGTCAAAATTCTACTTATATAACTTCTTTCATCAATGTTGTCTAGTTGACTTAATAGCGAGCCAGCCTCTTGTAAGAAGTAGCTCAAATCGTTCGGGTTTGCTCCAGTGAATGGTTCAAAGGATCTGGCTTCCGTTACGATATCTCGGAATGGAACAACCATTTTTTATATGTATAAAATTTTTTTAATGATGATGTTCAGATGACAGTTTATTATTATAATTTTTTTGATATTTTGTTGGTATAGTTGTTGATATTTTTGTTGATATTTTTGTTGATATTTTTATTGATATTTTTATTATACCCTACACCTATAGAATAGGTAAAGGGGTATATTAACTTTGGTATGGTGTTTGTAACCACCTAAAGGAAGCGAGCTAGATATGGAAAAGTATATATATTTGTGATCAGCGTGACCGCCTTAGTCGATATAGCCATGTCCGTCCATCCGTCCGTCCGTCCGTCCGTCCGTAGGCACGATAACTCAAAAAATAATGGAGCTATCTTGATGAAATTTTAACTGTAGGTTACTAGGACTGAAAATACGGCGGGGATTGCATATTGGCGAAATCGGCCCATGGGTTCGGATTCTGGACCTTTTAATCGGTTTCAGGGCTAACGAACAAATATAAAAAATCACGATAACTCAACAACTAATGACGCTATCTTCATCAAATTTGTGCTGTAGGTTACTAGTAATGAAACTACTTCGGGAATTGCGTAAGGTCGGGATTGGACCATGGGTTCGGAACCTAGAACTTTTTGATCGAATTTAGGCCAAACGAGCATAATTCCGAAACCAATGAAGATAGAACATCCAAATTTAGTATCAGGGTGTCCCTTCCTATTTCCTAAGTGTCTTGTGAATTTGGGTCCCATTGGAGTAGTGGGTCGGGGACCAGCCACACATTTCCGAAGACCTTAAAGCATATCTTTAAAATTAATAAATATAACAACTTGAAAAAATGTAGAAGCTTCCAATTTGCCACAAGGGTGTTCTTTACTATCTCTTGCGTGTTCCCCTAATTTGGGATCAATTGGAGTGGTGGTTCTGTACCCCTCCCAGACCTCCCAAGTTTTAAAGGCTTATAATCGAAATTACTAAAAATAGTTACTTAAAATTAGGATAGACCGTTCAAATTGTGTACAAGGGTTAACTAGTGCTATAAGTACAGCGCGGACTATATAAGGGCGAAATAAGCCCAACGGTTCGGATTCCGGACCTTTTAATCGATGTCAGGGCTAAGGAACATATATAAAAAATCGCGATAACTCAACAACTAATGAGGCTATCTTCATGAAATTTGTGCTGTAGGTTATTGGCAGCGAAACTACGGCGGTGATTACGTACGGTGAGGATTGGACAATGGGTTCAGAACTTAGAACTTTTTGATCGAATTTAGGCCAAACGAGCATAATTCCGAAACCAATGAAGATAGAACCTCCAAATTTGGTATCAGGGTGTCCCTTCCTATTTCGTAAGTGTCTTTGAAATTTGGGCCCCATTGGAGTAGTGGATCGGGGACCAGCCACTCAGTTCTTAGGCCTTTAAAGCATATTTTCGAAATTAATAAAGATAGTAACTTGAAACAAATGTAGAAGCTTCCAATTTGCCACAAGGGTGTTCTTTACTATTTCTTGCGTGCCCCCCTAATTTGGGATCAATTGGAGTGGTGGTTCAGAACCTCTCTTAGACCCCCCAATGTGTAAAAGCTTATCATCGAAATTAATAAAACTAGTAACTTAAAATTAAGATAGAGCGTTCCAATTGTGTACAAGGGTTAACTAGTATTGAAAGTATCACGGGACTGCATATGGGCGAAATCGTACCATAATTTCGGGTCCTGGAACCCTTGAAAAGTTCAAGGACTAACAAACATATATCTTACAAACACCATAACTCAAAAAATAATGCCGGTATTTTGATGAAATTTAACAGTAGGTTACTAGTAATGAAAGTACCATGGGAATTGGTTGTGGTCGAGTTTAATTTCGAAGCCAAAGAATATATTTCCTATGTCCTATGTGTCTCCGAAATCTAGACTTAATTGTAGTGGTTCAGCTATGTTCAATGGTACTTGCTGCATTTATGTAAAATTTATTTTTATATTTAAATGAATTATATGAAAAGGTGTAAATTTTTTATTGTATTTTAGAAATACATTTATTGCATATTTTGCGTTTATAAGCTTTTCTATTAGGTATATAAACTAACCATTTAAAATAATTGCAATTTTTAAAAATTTGGATTATTAAATATATTATGCTTTGATTATCTTTTTATCACAAAATTTAATAATTAGAATTTTTTCATTTTGTAATTAAATTGGAATAAATATATTTTCATTTATTTCAAGTTTGTTTGTTTTTTAATATTTTTAAATAGATAAATTAGTAAGAATTTGTAGTATTTTTTAATAGATAGGGTAATTAGAAAATGTTTTTAGTATTATACAGTTAATTTGGTTAGCTATGTCTTACGATCAAATTAATAACAGCTTCTATGGTGTTAAAATGACTTATGGATATGTCCTTAAATTTGAACCAAATAGGTGTAGGGTATTTCTAAGTCGGTTGCACCGACTGACTGTTTCTTTACTTGTTTATATTATTGTTGATATTTTTATTTATATTTTTGTTGATATTTTTGTTTATTAATGTTGATTTTATTTTTATTTATTGAGGTAAGTAACGATTATTTTTTTAAAAAAACGAGGAATATTATAGTTGCCCTTGTCAACTTTTAGATACCCGTGCTTACCCCCTAACCGTTATTTTATTTCCCCTATGCTATTATAAATATTACAAAAAAAATATATGAAAGTAAAATAGTTAAAAAAAATTTAACTTATTATCCCATAATTTTTGCTTGAAAAAAAATTTAATTTTTAATTCATTATACCATAATTTTTGCTTAAAAAAAAAAAAAAAAACAGCCCACCCTAAAAGTTGGTCCGAATGATGTTTAACTTTGCTTGCCCTATTGTTTTACCTGCTCAGTTTTAATTTTAACCTCGTAGCTTCATTAGATTCACAGTTATCGAATTGACAACTTTGTATGGCAGGTGCCCGAAAACGGGGCCGTAACATTTTGAAACTTCATATAAGTGCTCGATTCATTATAAAACTAACCGTGTGCAATTTTTATCTTCCTGGTATAATTACATTTGAAGAAATTCATATTGGTTTAAATAAGTTGAGTGGCAATCACATGAAATCGTAACTCGAAATCGTTATCTACAAAAAAAAAAAAAACAACAAAACAAAAAAATTCGAGTGATTTAAAATATCGTGGGTGGATGAGAAATTTTAGTTAAAACTTTAAAAAATAATTAAAAATATATAAACAGAAGATAATTGTGGAATTCTATTTTCTAAGAACTATAAAGAACAATTTTTTAAATTAAAAATTTGGTCAATCAAACTGAATAAATTATAAAACTGCATTATAAAAAACATTTTATTGCAAAAATGCAAATGCAAATTTTTTCTTTTTGTAATTTATTTGATATTAAGTACTCAAAATTTTTTTCTCTTGAGTGAAAATAATAAACTTTAAAAATAATAAATAGAAGATAATTGTGAAAAATAACTTTTTTAAGTGATAAAGAAATATAAAGAACCCTACAAATTTTTTCTTTTTTAACTGTCAAACTGAATAAATTATAAAATATCAATATAAAAAGTTCTTTATTGTAAAAAATGCAAATGCAAATTTTTTTCTTTTTGTAATTTTTTTTGGCAATAATTACTCAAAATTTTTCTATTGAGTGAAAAACAGCAAATATTAAAAAAAAACCAAGATGAGTGTTATTTGCTTATTAGAAAGCTGTAATAAACCAATTAAGAATAATGAGAGCTATATAATATGTGCATATGGGTGTAGTAAAGCTATACATATAAAATGTGCTAAGCTGGATAATAGTGTAACTCATTTAATAAATACAAATAAAAATATAAAGTATAGTTGTGATTTATGCTCAAAAAATGGTTTACAAAACATTAACAAAACTGTTTTAAAATTATCATTAGAATTAAAAGAAATGAGAGAAATAATGAGTGAAAATAATAAAAACATAAAAGATGGTAATGGTGGTGTAAATAAAGCATTCGGTGAACATAAAGTATTTATATCAAAAGAAATTAAAAAATTAGAAGATAATAAAAAAAACAATTTAAAAAAAAATTTACAATCAACAAGGTATGCTGATACGTTGAAATTACCAATAATTGTGAAACCAAAAGATAATAAACAAAAAAGTGATGTAACAAAAAATGCAATAAAATCAAATATTATTCCCTCAACATTGCAAGTAGAAATCGAAAAATTAAAAGAATTAAAAAATGATGGTGCAATTGCTATTACTTGTAAAAATAAAGAATCTGTTAAAATAGTAGAAGATGCAATAAAAGAAAAATTAGGTAAAAATTATGAAATTCATGTAACTAAAGAAATAAATCCAGAGATATTAATTGTGGGAATGAGTGAAGAAATATCTAAAGAACTAGTTGTGGATGCAATAAAGAAGCAAAATAGTATAGAATTTAGTGAGGTGAAATGTTTAAAGGTATATAAGGCTCAAAAAAATAAAAAATATTATTTTAATGCAATAGTTGAAATGGATGGAAATGCATTTAAAAAAATTATGGAAATTGGAAAGATTAATATTGAATGGGATCGTTGTAAGGTATATGAACATTTACAAATTTTAAGGTGCTTTAATTGTTATGGTTTTAATCATAAGGCTACAGATTGTAAAAGTGGAATTTGTTGTTTTAAATGTGGTGAAACTGATCATAAATCAAATGAATGTCAGGAAGCTGTTCAAAAATGTGTAAATTGTATAAAAGCTAAGATTAAATTAGGTCTTACAGACTTGAATGTGGAACACGACTTCAGAAGTGTATCATGTCCTAGTTATGTAAAAAAATTAAATGTTGCAAGAAGTAAAACAGCATATTAACAATTAAAGAATGTTGAAGGTGTTTGTCTTAATATACAAGGTACGAAAAATAATTTTGCACAAATAGAATCGGTACTTATTCCTAAAAAATACGATTTTATTTCATTAACTGAAACTCATTTAACGAAGGATGATGATGATAGTTTAATTTATATAGAGATTTATAATATTATAAGAGTAGATTCAACTTCAAAACATGCGGGTGGTATACTAATTTATTTAAAAAAATGTTGGAATTATGAGATAATAAGCTACTTTAGCTCAGCATTGAATTGGTGGGGGATATGTAAAAATATATAAACAAAATCGATATATTAATATAGTGGTGGTATACAGATCTCCAAAATATATAAATATCAATTCAGATTTTTATCTGAATTTTTCAAAATGGATAGAAGATATTGGAGAAAATACAGAAAAAAACTATTATTAAGGGAGACTTTAACATAAATTGGCTAATGAACAGTAATACAAAAAATTTTTTAGAAGGTATAATTCATGATAATGGGTTTAAACAGGTAGTGAGACAACCAACACGTATCACCATGCGTTCTAAAACAGTAATTGAATTGGTAATGGTAAATGACAAATATAATGTCAAGGTAATGGAGGACAACCTGTTAAAAATAAGTGATCATGAAACAATAGTAATAAGTATACAAAATGAAAATACTATAGATGTTAAAAAAACCATTAAATATTTTAAATACAATAAGACTATATTTAGGGCAAAACTATGCCAAAGTGAATTGCTAACAGTATATTATACAAATTGTAATTTGAAAGCTGATATTTTTGGTAAATCTCTAACTACAATTTTAAAAGAATTTGTAAAAAAGCAAACCATAAGGGTAAGTTGTCAATGGTATACAGAAGAGCTAAGAATTATGAATATAGAAAAAGTTAAACAATACCAGAGAGCAATTTTGATAGATAATATAAATGAGTGGCATAGGTATAAACATATTAGAAATATTTATTCCAACAAACTTTTTGAAACAAAAAATAGTTTTATTAATAATCAAATTGAAAATAGCAAGAGACCAAAAATCTATGTGGCTTAAAATAAAAAGTTATATATTAAGAAAACCAAGGAATGAAAACAAAGAAGTTTGTTTCGGGAGTAAAATATATTCAAAAGAGGCTGATATTGCTACAAAATTTAATCAATATTTTGTAGATAGTATAAGTGAAATAAATAGTAGTATAGCATTTAAGCAATATAGTAATATTATTGACAACTATTCTTATCAATTTAAATTACAGTTAATTAGTATTGAAGAATTAAAAAAAGTTATAAAATCATTAAATAACAAAAGAGATCTTCATATGATGAATAAGAATATTTTTATTGAATGTTTTGATTTAATTGGAGAGAATTTTTTAACTATTGTTAATAAATCGTTGAAATCATGTACTTTCCCTGATACTTGGAAAGAAACTGTTGTAATTCCCATTCCGAACGTAGCTGGAACAAAAAATTGTAAAGAATTTCGTCCTGTGAATATGAACTGCATTGAATCAAAAATATTAGAAAAAATTGTTTTTGAGCAATCAGGCTTTAGAAGAGGACACAGTTGTGAATCTCTACTTAATCTGGTTATAACTATTTGGAAGGATGCAGTAGACGATAAAAGGACAACTGTTGCAGTATTTCACGACCTACGCAGAGCCTTTGAAACAATAGATAGATTAATTTTATTAAAAAAACTTCAAAGGTATGGTGTTACTGGTACTGAAATAAAATGGTTTGAATCGTATCTACGTACAAAACGTACAAAAGTAAAAGAATGCATTTCAGAAGTAATAGACACAAAGCTTGGAGTACCTCAAGGATCAGTTCTTGGAGAATTTTTGTTCTTAATATACATCAACGATATTCAGAAATGCTTTAAATTTAATGAAATTGCACTTTTCGCGGATGATGCTCTTTTATATATAATAGGTGATAATGTAAATTATTGCGTTAATAAATTAAACTTAGATTTACAAAATTTAAATGAATGGTTCCAAATGAACAAACTAAAAATAAATATTGATAAAACTAAATGTTTGATAATTAATAGTAAATTAAATAATAACCTTGTTGTTTTTAATAATGAAAATATAGAAATAGTTCTTCTTCTTCTATGGCGCTACAGTCCGTTGTCGAACCTTGGCCTCCTGAAAAAATAGTTAATTAAATAAAATATTTAGGGGTGATTGTTGATAATAATTTAAATTTCAAATCGCATATTGACTACATTGTAAAAAAGTTGCTAAAAAAATTAACTTTTTTTCAAAAATTAGAAAGAATATCACATTAGCTTGTGCAATTAATTTATATAATGTTATTATAAAACCCCACTTTGAGTATTGCTCTTCAATAATTTTTATGTCAAACCAAAGTATGTTGAGTAGGTTACAAAAACTGCAAAATAAATCAATGAGGATTATATTAAAAGTTAATAGATATACAGCTAGATTATATATGTTAATTACATTAAAGTGGTTAAGCGTAAGGCAAAAAATAATAATGAATGTTTTAATTCAAGTATTTAAAATTAAATATGGTTTATTACCTAATTATCTATCTGAAAAGTTATTGTATGTAAATGAAGTTCATAATTATTGCATAAGAAATAGATTAGATTTTAGATTAGATGTAGTATGAAATGAAAGAAATAAAAAAATATTGTTTTACAATGGATTAAAAATGTATAATGCCTTACCAAATGAAATAAAAATAGAATCAAAATTAGAAGTTTATAAAAAATTAATTATTAAGTATATTAAAGAAAATATTTCTTATATTTAAAAAAGATTATAAAAACAAAATGTGATAATTGTTAAACTAGTTTTAAACTAAATAAATATAAATAAATAAAATAAATAAATAAACAAAAAAACACAAAATTCATACAAGATGCATTGCAAAATTTAAAATTTTTATATGAAAATATTGGAGTTAAAAAAGTTAGTTGTTCGAGAGCTACCCGAAGTTTTGGTCCGATCTTAACCAAAAAAAATACGGAACCTAGAAATTGATTGAAAAATATTTTGTGAAAATTTCAAAACTGTAGTTCTTTTAGTTTTTGAGTTATCGTGCTGACACAAAGACGGACGGACGGACGGACGAGCAGACACACATAGCTAGATCGACTCATATTTCGATTCTGAGCCGAATTCTTGACACTATATCTAGCTCATTTAGATCGATGCGTTACAAACGGAGGAGCAATTTTAATATACCCGATGTCATACATGTATTCACGGGTATAATCACAGAGATTTTAACTACTACTATTAAATGCAGAATAATATAGTTAAACCTTTTGAAGAAAAACACTTATACTTCCTTACGCACATATAATTGGCGTATCAGCTATAAACTTGTACACTATTTAATGGTAAATTAACGTGACAATGGCCACTTAAACCCAAGAGAAGGAAGGTTCACCAAAACTTTAACGGAGCTAATCAAGAAAGTTTTCATTTTATCAAATCAAAATTTAAATGTCTAAAAATAATGCAAAAAATAAAACATCTAAAATACTTTGTTGTAGCATCTGTGTGCATCTTAAATATTATAAGGCTAAATGAAAAGGAAAGTTATAATTTGTCGGATAATTTAGAAAATGAAGGGATTAAAGAAGAGTTAAGATTTTCAAAATCAGAGAAAGACAAAATAAAAATACATATGATTTGATGACATTATCAGAAAACGTATGAAGATAGATTCTAAAATTTTTTTCAAAAAATTATTGATATTATTTGATATTGATGTTTTAATTAAATGAATTTAATGAATACTTTAACATATTATAACTCTTCCCCCTTTAAATTCAAATGCCCTAATTTTTTTCATCGTATTAAAAATTGATGTGTTGAATGTTCTTGTGTTTGGAATGAGTGAAGGGTTTTCTTGCATATGATTTTACTGTTTATTATTGTTGATTGCGTATAACAATAACAATATTTTATTGTTATAACGCAACATTTATTATGTTGCGTTATATTTGACTGTGGTGGTGGTTGTGTCATATGAGTTGGTGGGGGTGATATGTTTGTTTATTTAACTTCTAGTATTGATATTGATATTACTGTTTCTTTGGCTAATGATGTTTGTGTTGATGTTTGATTCTCAGATGCATTTTCAAGTTGGTTGCTAAAAATTATTTAATTTCTTTGTTTTGTATTTATGATGATTACAACAATTAGTATAAAAATGACTATGTCTGTTGGTCTTATACTAATGATGCTTAGAAGTTGATCGCTTATAGTTCTCTTCTTAAGTAAATCGATCTCTTTGGTATTATTGATATGTATTTCTTGAAGTAATTCTAGTGGTAGTTTTTGTTGTAATTTGTTTGTGATGATTTGTGGTTGTAGTATGGCTGGTAATATTTTAGTGGTTGATATTTCGGTTGAGTAGTAATGGTAATCTTTGCCACTTATGGTTATTGTTGATTTCTGTATTTTTATAAGATATGTTCCTTTAATATGTCTTCCTTCCTTGTCAATTATAATTGGTCCTTCAATTTGGTTGAAAAAAATTACATCAAAATCTAATGCTTCATTTGTATTACCATAAGGAAGATTTTGAATATCAAGTATTTTAATTATTGTTTCTATCTCTAATTTTCATCAAACCGTCCGGTTTATTACGCCTAATTTGGCCCAATGAATCGCGTATTTAAATTTGTAATTTCATTTTTTATTAATTTTAATTTATATTATATTTGAAAGACTGCGTGATTATCAATAATATTGTTAGTTTCAATTTGGTTAGTAATTTTGGTTGTGTTATTAATTCTATCATTATAGGTTTTATTTGTTTCTCCATTTTCTTTTTTGGTGCCATAGGATAAGGATATGATTTAAAATATATTGGCTCATCTATAGTGGTTCTAATGTCTGCCAGTTCTTTGGTCGTATAAGTAAGTTTCTCGTCCGGATTTGAAAAAAGGCTTCTATAATTGTTAAGTTAAGTGTTTTGTGACGTTATAAATATGAAGTAGATTTCGATATGTAAAGTACTTCCTACTTAAGAAACCCAAGCATTTCACGACATCTTTTGCGACAGAAAATATATGGTCGTTCCACGAAAGTTTTGCGTTTATTTCCATGCCTAGGATTCTTAACGATTCGGAGTTAGGAATAGCCACATTGCCAAAAGAAATGTTTAATACAGAATCTTTTCGCTTGGTTGATAACAGACAGGTTTGAGTTTTTTAATCATTAAAACTTATCCTGTTCACGCTTCCCCAATCTTGAATTAATTGGAGATCATTATTTAAGGCACTTTAAACTTTGGCTCTATCATTATTTACCGATGTTGAGGTAGCATCAGTTGCTCACCCGAAAAGGTACGATCAATCAAGAATGCTGTTCGGTTTTGTTGGTGTGAAAAGATTCATGCCAAGGAGTCAAGCGCTAGTTAATGTGTTAGCAGCTACATCAACATTTCTATTATTGAAAAATTAGACCAATAAAAGTTTTTGAAAAAGGAGGTTCAACCATCGTAGTTGGCTTCATTGTAGAGCCAAATTTTATGTTTGGGAGGAACTTTTTGGTTAGTTAAATTTTGAATTAGAAATTGAGTAATAATAAGGCAGTGGTCAGTGCTGCCTAATGGGCTGTTAAAAGAAATGTTGTATTGCGGGTGATAAGGTAGAAAAAAATCTAGAATATAAGCACTATGTGTTGAACAGTTTAGTATGCGGGTGGGTTCTTTCACTAATAGTGTAAGTTGATGAAGAGCGCTGAAAAGTTCTACATATTTGCATTCCGATGTGTGAGAAGAGTATAGAAGTCAATTTTTGTTGCAAACATTGGCATCGCCGACTACAACGATTTCCATTTCGGGGTTGTCGGGGATTCGTTGTTGATAGCTTTCAATTTCGTGGATGCTAATTATAGAATTCGATAAAATATCAAATTCCACATTTGATGTGTTCTCCTTCGAAATATTTTGACTTCTGTACAAAAAACAAAAATACGTTGAATGGCCACCAAAAATAAGTTTGGTCTAAACATAATTAAATTCTGGATTTGTGCCTATGTTATATTTATCCAGAATTTGGTAGGCCGTATGGGTACGAATATAAAGAGCAATACTTCCATGGGGACTAAAGAACGTTTCAAGTTTGTAATCAGGAATGCTGAACCTAATCGCATCCTGTTTTAAAAAAACATGAGTGTCGTTCAGTACCAACACGGCTGAATTTTTTGTAGTAAGGTGAACATACACACCGAAATGATTGGGCTCTAGCCCTCTAATATTTGCAAAATTTATACTGATTTGACTCTAAATAAATCAGACTTAGATTTCAAGATAAATGTCATTTACATGAAAATAAGAAGTGAAACATTTTAATTCAGTCAAAACTATCAATCTAATTGGGATTACTTACAGTGATGTCACCGCGGTCAGTTATCGCATACTGTAGTATATACACCTTCCAGCATGAGGTAGTGGTCGACAGCAGCATAAAACAATCATCACTGCAGCATAAAACAACACCAATATACTTGGCTTCGTACATAAAGTCGGAATAATGCAAGATAATAGAAAAATTAAAAAAAATTAATTAATATCAAATTTACATTTATTAGTAGTTTATATTAAATATTAAAAATAATAAAAGAATTAAAAGAAACCAAAGTATTGGTATTAAAATATAAACCAAAACTTATAAGGTAACAAAAAGTTTGTGAAGAACTTACGGAGATCTTTCGGTTCTCTCATACTTATGAACTTTGCAAAGTCTCCGTTTCGTCCCATAAAAAAAGTGTTGAGAGCTTTTTCTTGATAGTGTTCAGTCCTATTAATCAAAACTTGCTTCACCAAAGAAATTTTTCATTCCTTTGATCTTGTACCCTGTCCGTCCCTTCCGTTATAGTTATTGTTGGTTTCTATTTCTTCTTCTTCATTTTGATTTCCATTGTCATGCTCTGTCTGTTTGTAATTCGTTTCGATCTGAAACTCGTGTTGCCTTATCCTATTTCTTCGGTTTTCCCTCGTATTCCCTTCTGGATCTTCTATGATAGTACTTAAATGTGGAGATAATATCTCTTGTCTGACAAAGGCAAGACTAGGAGCCATAGTTCTTATTACCTTTTTATAAGTATTGAAAGTTTTTTAAGGACAGTAGATAGAAGTTCTCTTAGACACAAAATTTTGTTTTTATAATAAATGCAAATTGATAAAAATTTTGTTCTATTCTAGAAATTCTTTTTGTAATTTTTAAATAAGTTAAAATATGGTAAAAGTAAATGAATAATGAAATTTATATGATTTTATAATACTTAAAATAATTTTAAAACATTTATTAATAGTTAGGAATAATAATTTCCTTTAGAATATAGTAAACCGTTTGAGATTTTCATAAAATTTATAATGAATTAAATTCGTAAAATTTATAATATTTTAATTTGCTAATTAATTAAATTTATATGATTTTTAAAATGTTTTCGATTTATTTATTCAATATATTTAGCATTAGTAATAGTTTATAATAAGATTTAAGTTATAATATTTTAATTAATACATAATTAGATTAAAATATGGTTTCAATTTTCATAAAATTTATAATTCGTAAAATAATTTAATCTTTACTAATATAGTGAATAATAATTAAATTTATATGTTTTTTATAATGTAAAAATGATTTAAAAAATTTTCCATTTAGCAATAATAATATTTATACCCGTATGACTATATAGTCAAAGGGTACAATAAATTTGCCATTACGGTTGTGACGCAGAGAAGGAGGGGGGCAGATATAGACTCAAGTGTATAGATCGGATCAGAATCGAAAAATCAATCGATTTAGCTATGTATGTCCGTCTGTCTGTCCGTCCGTCTGTCCATTCGTCTGTCCGTCTGTCCGTCCGTCACCACGATAACTCAAAAACTAAAGGAGCTAGGATCTTGAAATTTTCGCAAATTCGTTTTTTTGCAATAGCTGTCATCGCTATTTAAATCTAGCCATTTTGGTCCATGGGTTCGAGTAGCTGCCATACAACTTCTAAGCTTATATGGGCATTGCTCTGTACCTATTAAAGTTGGGTGTCTGAAATTTTGCCAAAAATAGTTTAGTGTAATGGCCAAAGTTACTGCAAAATTTGGTTGGTCTACTGCTGAGGGTTTGAGTAGCTGCCATACAACTCCTTCTTTTATATGAGTACTACACTACACCTAATAAAGCTGGTATGTTTGAAATTTTGCCAAAAGTAATTAATATTTAAAATAATAATGATATAATGTTTATATAACGGTCATACGGGTATCCCAGAGTTGACACAGTCTACTCTACCACACTCTTTCTCGCTTTAATTAGATTTAAGTAATAATATAAATATTTTAAATTAAGATAAATACTAGTTTAGTATTAACAGTTATCTAATTCTACAAAATAATACTCCTGTTAAACTATGGGTTCAATCAACTTCAAAGTTTTTTAATGATATTAGACCTGTGTAATGATATTTTTTCTTTTAAATTTATAATTCTTTTTTATTATTTTCTTTTTTTGTTTGTCTTTTAATTATTCTACTTCGACGAAGTGCAGAAAGTTTTACCGTAAGTTAATAAGGTCTCCTTGTCGTCATACGTATATGACTAATTTCCGGAATTTCGATTAAGCTACTGAACGTTCTAAGATTTGAATTAACAAGTTTTTATTGTCGCCATATACATGTGGCTAATTTACGGAATACTAGTTGATTCAGGGATCTCTTTTTATGAACGAAAATTAAACCTCTACTTTATATTTTACAAAATTTTTATTATTTTTATATCAACTTTTATCGATATTTTTATTTTATTATTCTTATTTAGAACTTTTTATATTCAATATTCTTGAGTTTAATTATTTTTTAATTCTAATTTAGTTTTTTTATTTTAAAAATTTTCCTTCCTTTATTTTTAATTTTCTCAATTAACTATTTATAGTGGGTGACATTATTTGTTTTATATATATTTTTTTTTTTTGTTTTAAAACTTTAATCAAAATGTGACTTACATAAATATTACTGCTTTTTTAGATGGCACAGCAGCTTCATCAGCACCAATACCTTGGTGTTCTTTTCCTTTTTTTCCTTAAAAATATTAATATTATTTATTTTTAATAAATGTTTTTCAACAAAGTTGGTTCAACAAGTAACTTAAATTCAATTCAATAAGTCACTTAAGTTTATTTTCAATTATAGATTCTTTTTCACTTTATTTTTAATTTTGCAAAAAAAAAAAAAAAATGTTTATATTTTATTTAAAATATTCCTCTTAATTTTTATAACTATTTTCCAATTATTTAAAATAACTTTTATTGTATCATTTCTTTTTTTCCACTTATTGTTTATTTAAATATTTAACGTCGCGGCACGGTACGAACTGGTTTACTAACGAATTTTCAGTTTCAATTATTTCCTATATTGCGCCTGATGCAGCCTCACTCCAGATTGCGAAGAAAGTAGGCTTTTTTCACAATACAGGATTATTAACTTTACTGAATTTGAACACCGAACGAATTATTACCTTTACGAAGCGCGGTCCCTGGCCCCTCGGATTTTTTCGTATTTGGGTCTCAGCTCGGGCGCCAGTAACTTTCCTTTATGTTTTTAAAAAAAAAAAAACTGATTAAAACAAATTTTATATTTTTTACTAGGAGAACCTCCTAGGTTTAATTCCAAAATTTATCTGATCTTTTACAATTTTTGTTACAATTTTTATAGTGAAATAACAATATTTTCATTTCCTTATCCGTTCTGTTCTAATAAGCTGGATTTTTATAACATTTTGTAAGAATTCTTATTTGAATCTTAAATTATATTTCTCAATAAGCGGAAATTTCTAAGTGGTAGATTTCTAATAATTTTAAAATAATTTGCGCTTATTGGACAAAACAGTTTAATATATTTGATATATAATGACTAATATTTGATATTGATATTTTAATTAGATAAATTGGATGGATACTTGAACATATAATAACTTATATAACAGGTGAAATTAAACAAATATTATTTAATTTTTTAAAAAAATCACAGAGATTTTAACACATTCACACTTAAAGTTCTGAATTAAAATACAAAATTAAGTTATGTTGCTTATGTACAAATTCATATTGAATTAAGGTTTTTCCACATCTGCATAGATTTCTAATAATTGTAAAATAATTTGCGCTTATTGGACAAAACTGTTTGATATATTTGATATATAATGACTAATATTTGATATTGATATTTTAATTAGATAAATTGGATGGATACTTTAACATATAATAACTTATATAACAGGTGAAATTAAACAAATAGTATTTCATTTTTTAAAAAAATCACAGAGATTTTAACAGATTCACACTTAAAGTTCTGAAGTAAAATACAAAATTAAGTTATGTTGCTTATGTATAAATGCACATTGAATTAATGTTTTTCCACACCTGCATAAGCAATCATTCAAAACAATATTACCGACATTATTATGGAATTGAATTTCTTCTGATACTTTATCGAAAATATTACGTTCGTCAATAGCGAAATATATACATTTCTCCAAATAATTGTTCTTACTCATTAAAATTGAGATCAAATGATTTGATTCTGTCTACATTTTACTTCGTTCATTTTGCATATACTTTCAGGAATTCCGATAGGAGATTAGGAATACAAATTATTAGCAGAACGGTCTTGCTGGTTCAATTGGAAAAATGGTAAAGGTTTGATACATTCTGTAATTTGATTTTTTACGTTGGTGATGATTTATGATTGTTTTTTCATTTACTTCCTTAATGTAAACACAAATGACGATTAGATAAATAGCAATACTCGTAAAGTCAAATTGTTTTATTTTACATTACACAAGAGCAAAAGATTTTGGTTTTCATATGACTCTTTGATAAATACTTCACACATTTAATAATGATGGACAGACAATTTATTTTTTTTTGTTAATACAAAATTTTAGAAAGTTTTTTTTTTATTTTTTTTATGGCTATACTCAAACCTTCAAATTAATTTTATGGATGAAATGAATCATGCTCAAAGAAATGAATAGAATAGAAGTAAATTTGGTTGGTCTACTGCAGTAGGTTCGAGTAGTTGCCATACAACTTCATATGTATGAGCATTACTGTATAAATAATAAATGTGGATGTTTGAAATTTTGTCAATACTAGTTATCTTTAATGGCCAACGTCTGAATAAAATATTATGTTTATTGTTTTCTTTTTTAATTTTTTTTTTCTGGTATTTTTCTTACTCTTATTTTCTATTTTCGTTTTAATTTTTGCTGTTATATTAATATAAAACAAGTAAAGAAACAGTCAGTCGAACTTACTTAGAAATATCCTACACCTTTTTGGTTTAAATTTAATGAGTAGCACATAAGTCATTTTAAAACCATAAAAGCTTTTATTAGTTTGATCGTAAGACATAGTTAACCAAATTAACTTTATAATACTAAAAACATTATCTAATTGCTTTATCTATTCAAAATTATAAAAATTTCTTACTAATTTGTCTATTGAAAAATATTAAAAAACTAAAAAACTTACTATTTAATGCAGACTATTATAGTTAAAGCTTTTGAAGAAAAACACTTATACTTCATTAATTAAAACTTTACTACATTTAAAGGTAAATTAACGTCAAAATGGCCACTTAATCCCAAGAGAGCGAAGGTTCACCAAAATTTTAACGGAGCTAATCAACAAAGTTTTCATTTTATCAAATCAAAATTTAAATGTCTACATCATGTAGAAGAGCAACAAATAGAACATCTAAAATATTTTGTTGTAGCATCTGTGTGCATCTTAAATATTATAAGGCTAAATGAAAAGGAAAGTTATAATTTGTCGGATAATTTAGAAAATAAAGATATTATTAAAGAAGAGTTAAGATTTTCAAAATCAGAGAAAGACAAATTAAAATACATATGATTTGCAGAACATTACCAGAAAACGTATGAAGATAGATTCTAAAATTTTTTTCGAAAAATTATTGATATTATTTGATATTGATGTTTTAATTAATTGAATTTGATGAATACTTTAACATATTATAACTCTTCCTCCTTTAAATTCAAATGCCCTAATTTTTTTTCATCGTATTAAAAATTGATATGTTGAATGTTCTTGTCTTTGGAAGGAGTGAGTTTTCTTGCATATGATTTTACTGTTTATTATTTTTGATTGCGTATTATGTTGCGTTATTTTTGACTGTGGTGGTGGTTGTGTCATATGAGTTGGTGGGGGTGATATGTTTGTTTATTTAACTTCTAGTATTGATATTGATACTACTGTTTCTTTGGCTAATGATGTTTGTGTTGATGTTTGATTCTCAAATGCTTTTTCAAGTTGGTTGCTAAAAATTATTTAATTTCTTTGTTTTTTATTTATTATGTTTACGACAATTAGTACAAAAATGACTATGTCTGTTGGTCTTATACTAATGATGCTTAGAATTTGATCGCTTATAGTTCTTTTCTTTAGAAAATCGATCTGTTTGGTATTATTGATATGTATTTCTTGAAGTAATTCTAGTGGTAGTTTTTGTTGTAATTTGTTTGTGATGATTTGTGGTTGTAGTATGGCTGGTAATATTTTAGTGGTTGATATTTCGGTTGAGTAGTAATGGTAATATTTGCCACTTATGGTTATTGTTGAATTCTGTCTTTTTATAAGATATGTTCCTTTAATATGTCTTCATTCCTTGTCAATTATAGTTGGTCCTTCAATCTGGTTGAAAAATATTACATCAAAATCAAATGCTTCATTTGTATTAGCATAAGGAAGATTTTGAATATCAAGTATTTTAATTATTGTTTCTATCTCTAATTTTGATCGAACCGTAGGGTTTATTATGCCTATTTTGACCCAATGAATCGCGTGTTTTAAATTTGTAATTTCTTTTTTTATTAAATTTAATTTATATTATGAAGACTGCGTGATTATCAATAATATTGTTAGTTTCAATTTAGTTAGTAATTTTGGTTCAATTTAGTTAGTAATTCTATCATTATAGGTTTTATTTGTTTCTCTATTTTTTTTGTGGTGCCATAGGATAAGCATATGATTTCAAATATATTGTTATAATTCGGATTAGAAAAAAGGCTTCTTTATTTGTTTACTCAAATATTGTTAACTCATTTTATTTTTTTTTTTTTTTTAATCATTTAGATGTCCATTCCGTATTTCAATACAAAATCCGAATTATTTTGTTTAATTGTTATTTTTAGTTCATTTTTTTTTTTCTAAATATCCTTATTTTATATGGATATAGCAGATGTTTCCCCCTGTTGTTTATTAATGTCGCTTAGTTTCAGACAGTAATGCAGGGCTTCTTTTTTTGTCTAAGGGAGGAAAAAACCTTCAAAAATCAACTTAAATCTTAATCCCAAGTCCCAAGGTGAGATTTCTATTCAACTAAAACAACCTACGCAGGATTATCGCTGAAAAGTGGCGACAATTCATACATATAAATATCTATCAAAGGTTGAATGGGAAACCCAAGAGATGTAAGTTGACTTCCTTCTTGAATTTTCCTAGGTCATATGTATTTGGAAACACATATGGGGGTAATGTATTCCACAATTTGGAGGTTAAATTAAATTTCCTAGTTCTTGTTCTGAAATTCTCAACTGTATATGGATGTGAATGAGCTTCTAACCGTGTGTTACGGCGGTAGGGTTTGATTTTAGGCATCATGTTTTTAATTTCTTTTGAAGTATTTTTTATTTTTTTTTTTTTCTTTATTATAAGTAAGTATTCATAAATTACAGTAAATCAATAAAATTTAAATAAATAATATAAACATTAAATTAGCTACTTGGACCGTGGCCTGGGCTATATGGTCCTTAAATTCAAAATTTAGGAATCTCTTTAACGAGTTCCTGCACAAATTTAAAATCAAAAGTATAAAGAGTATATTAATTTTTTTTTTTTTTTTTTTTTTTTTTCTTATATTTAATAAAAATAAAACAAAAAAAAACAAAAACATAACAAAAAAGAAAAAAATGACCAATAACATTCCCTTTAACAAAAGTTATAAAATTAAAGTAGTTTTAAGTATTTAACATAAGTAATTAATATAATAAACAATTCATCAAGTTATTGAATTAAATTCATTTAATTCTCCCTAACAACAAAAACACATTCAATCCAAGATGCTAACTTTGCAACACAAATGTTCTAATCATTGATTTAAACTTAGGTAGATTTTCAATCCGTTTAAGATTTTCTGGCAGCTCATTATACGCTTTTAGCCAATTATATACGACATTATTTGTTTGGTTATTAGTACGGAATAATGTAAGGTAGTAATTTGCTTTGTTACGAGTATTGCGGTTGTGAATATCGATCATTCTGTTTAGAATAAAATTATGCTTAATTTCATTATTAATAATCTTAAACGATAAGACATATAGTTCAAATTTACTTATGTTTGCTAAACTAATATATCGTCTACAGTATAACAAGCTTGTCGGATGTCGAATGGGGTATCGATTAATTACCTTTATACTTTGTTTTATGTACGATATCAAGTTTGTTTAGATAGATATTCGCGGCTCTACCCCAAATTGGGTTGAGATAACAGATGTGTGATTTTATATAAGATGTATAGATCGTATATAAAGCTTCCTTAGAAAGAAAATTCTTTAATCTATGTAGGATGAATATGTATGGCCCTATTCTTTTTATTACATTATCAATGTGATTGCACCAGTTTAAATTATGGTCTATATTTAATCCTAAATAATTAAAGTTTTTGACAATTTCAATATTCTCATTTTCGAAAGGTATATTTGTTCCTAAGTTCCACGATTTGTTTTGAAAAATAATAATTTTTTTTTTTTTTACATTTAAACTGATCCTATGCTTATTTAGCCATTCTTGAATTATTTCAAGATCATTTTGAATTGAAAGCTTTACACTTTCTTCACTAGCTTCAGCGTATTTTAGCACCGCATCATCTGCGTATAATTGCAGATCTCCCTTTAAGTTGAGACGAGCTAGATCGTCAATATATATCTTAAAAAGATCCGGTCCTAAAATCGAGCCTTGCGGTACACCTTTATAAATAACCTTTTCCGAACTATATGTGTTATTAATGCGAACTCTTTGCATTCTGTTTTGTAAATATGATTTAAAAAATTGTAGTTGTATACTGGTAAAATTAAAGTTAGCAAGTTTAAGCAATAATATTTGGTGGTCAACACAATCAAATGCTTTTTTTAAATCAAGAAATACGCAACTGGTATATTTTTTGCTGTCAACACTTTTCGATATAAAGTCGGTTAGATTCAGACATGCAGCTGTAGTATTAGATTTCATTTGGAAACCAAATTGTTGCTCACTTAAAATATTATTATTAGAAAAAAAATTATTCAATCTATTTTTTATTACTATTTCAAAAATCTTAGAAATTGCAGATAATATAGAAATGGGCCTATAGTTTGAGCAATCTGTATTACTTCCACTTTTATAAATTGGAATTCAAATAGCCGCTTTAAGTTTATTCGGAAAGATACCGTCACGAAATGATTTATTAATTAATTTAACGAAAGTTGGAACCAATCGATCTGCAAAGCGTTTAATAAATTTCGTAGAAATATTATCAATTCCAGTAGCTGCTGCCGCATTTAATGTGCTGATAGCTGTGCAGACCTTTTCAGAATTTGTTTCAGTTAATTGAAAATTAGAGAAGATACTACGTCTGAATTGATTCATATAAACATGATCAAGGGTAGTATTAGGTACGTTAATTTCTTTTGTTACATTTACAAAGAAATGATTAAAACATTCCGAGATTTCTTTTTCATTCTCAATTGAATTTTTTTGCTCGATGGAATCAGTGTTAAACATGATCTCTTTTTATAAATTCCACAGTCTCTTCGTATCACTGGGGTGCAAAGATATTCTGTCAGTATTTTTTTTTTCCTCAGTGATTAATTTTTGAACCCTATCTCTATATTTAAAATATAAGTTAATAATGCGTTCATTACCCACATATTTTTTCCTGTATTTGTTAAATGAGTCTCTGATTTTCATTACTCTGAGAATCTCTTCAGTCATCCATGCCTTATTTATTTTAGTATTTTTTATTTCAATACGTTCAGTATTATTATTTATTAAAGAAGTAAGAGTATCAATGATTTCATCAGCTTCACTATAAGATTCAATATTTAGCCAGAAATCATCAATAGCAATGTTGGCGTAGTTTAAAATTGTTTTATATTTTACGTTATTACTTTTTTTGCACTTCCGATCAGTACTGATAAAAAGCATTTGATGATCAGACAAAGAACAGTCTAGAACATGTATATGATATTCCCTCTCTACCATGTCAGTTACAAAATGATCAATTATTGTTTTTGATTGTGATCCAAATCTAGTTGCAAATTTTTTGGATATCTTATTTCAAATCAAAAAACCATTACTTAGCAACATATTTTTATACGATATTATTTCAGAATTGTTAACATTTAATAAGTCTAGATTACAATCACCTACTATTATAGTTCTTTTAAGGTTTGAAGTTAGCTCATCAAATCTATTAATAAAGTTCATCGGGTTTGTCTCGTGTGATCTATATATGCCAATAATATTAAAATTTTCCTTCGTTAGCTTAATTCCCAATATTTGGCTAACTTCAATTTCCTCACTAATAATAATATTACTAGCAAAGTGATTTCTTATGTAGATGGCAATTCCACCGTAAGGTTTGTCTCGATTAATGAAATACGAATCATACCCTGGTAGATTAAAAAAAATATTTTCAGAAGAAAGAAGCCATATCTCAGTTAAAACAATTATATCTACATCACATTTAAAACTTTCAATTAATGTTTCTACTTCAAACAATTTTTTTCTTAAACTTTGTATGTTTAAGTACAATATATTAAAGTTATTTTGATATTTTAAGCTCATTGAATTTGAATCATAATGTAAGTAATGTTCCACTCTAAAATGGTTTTCTACGTTCTCTGTTTCATCTAGTGCATTTGTAATAAAAAAAACAATTTGGATAATTTGGATAAACATTGTCAGCTGTTCAATATGATCAAGATTATATGTAAAAATTAATATTATTTTTAAATAATATTTGGCATTTGTTCTTGATTTGTCAAAATTTGTTTGAAACGTGTTTTTATAAATTATTATTGTTATTAAAAATTTTTTAAATAAAAATAATAAGTAAATTAAATTATTAAAATAATTAAATAATGTGAAGCAAAGTGAAATGTATAAAGTGAGAAAAAATTTAATATGTAATTTATCAATGATTAAAATCAGTATGTCAATCACTATGAAATTGTATAATATAGATAAAATTAATATTGAATTTAATCGAAGAATATTTTTAATTCTATTCATATTGATTGGAATTATTATAAAGAATATTAATAAAAGTGTACTATTGTAAATTAATTTTGAAAAACGAAATATTGTAATTATAAAATTAAAGTATAAATTTGTTTTAAAAAATAAAAAAAGTTTTGAAAATATTGCTTTGTATACAAAGTAATTATTTGCATAGTTTTGCTTTAATAAATCAATAAGGAAATATATATGCAATTTCATAGTGAAATTTATTGAATAAATAGTAGATGCCAAAGAGAAACAAATCAATATTTGATGAATTATACTGTTCCATGTTAGTAAGGGAATGTTATAGATTAAGTTAATTTTTGCTATTGATTTTATTAAATTATTCAAGATTAAACGAGAAAAAGAAATTGAATTTAATATATGAATGTAATAATTTTCAAAAGCAATGTTATAGGTTATGTTAAAAGTTAGAATTGTTACAAAATTGTTAAAAAATATTAAAAAGTGTAAATTTATAGTTAATTTTAAACACAAAATAATAATATAAATAAAATAAATTTTTTTTTTTTAAAATGCAGAAAGTTTTGAAATGGTTATTATATGTAGTACAATGTAGTTATTTGCAGAGTTTTGTTTTAATAAAACTAATATCATAAAAATTTAGATAATTTATAAAAATCTTCTAGAAGCCTAGAAGATTTTTATAAAAAAGACAAGCAGCTACCTAACTAATAAGGCTAACTAATAAGGCAGTGGTCAATGCTGCCTAATGGGCTGTTAAAAGAAATGTTGCATTGCGGGTGATAAGGTAGAAAAAGATCTAGAATATAAGCACTATGTGTTGAACAGTCTAGTATGCGGGTGGGTTCTTTCACTAATAGTGTAAGTTGATGAAGAGCGCTGAAAAGTTCTACATATTTGCATTCCGATGTGTGAGAAGAGTATAGAAGTCAATTTTTGTTGCAAACATTGGCATCGCCGACTACAACGATTTCAATTTCAGGGTTGTCGGGGATTCGGTGTTGATAGCTTTCAATTTCGTGGATGCTAATTATAGAATCCGATAAAATATCAAATTCCATATTTGATGTGTTCTCCTTTGAAATATTTTGACTTCTGTACAAAAAAAAAAATACGTTGAATGGCCACCAAAAATAAGTTTGGTCTAAACATAATTAAATTCTGGATTTGTGCCTATGTTATATTTATCCAGAATTTGGTAGGCCGTATGGGTACGAATATAAAGAGCAATACCTCCATGGGGACTAAAGAACGTTTCAAGTGTGTAATCAGGAATGCTGAACCTAATCGTATCCTGGTTTAAAAAAACCTGAGTTTCGTTCAGTACCAACACGGCTAAATTTTTTGTAATAAGGTGAACATATACTCCGAAATGATTGGACTCTAGCGCTCTAATATTTGCAAAATTTATACTGATTTGACTCTAAATAAATCAGACTTAGATTTCAAGAAAAATGTAAATTATATGTAAATAAGAAGTGAAACATTTTAATTCAGTCAAAACTATCAATCTAATTGGGATTGCTTACAGTGACGTAACCGCGGCCAGTTATCGCATACTGTAGTATATACACATTCCAGCATGAGATAATGGTTGCAAGCAGCATAAAAAAATCATCACTGCAGCCTAAAACAACACCAATATACTTGGCTTCGTACATAAAGTCGGAATGATGCAAGATAATAGAAAAATTAAAAAAAATTTGTTAATATCAAATTTACATTTATTAGTAGTTTATATTAAATATTAAAAATAAAAAAGAAAAAATTTGTAATTTTCAGTAAAAATAATAAAGGAATTAAAAAAAACCAAAGTATTGGTATTAAAATATAAACCAAAACTTATAAGGTAACAAAATGTTTGTGAAGAACTTACGGAGATCTTTCGGTTCTCTCATACTTATGAACTTTGCAAAGTCTCCGTTTCGTCCCATAAAAAAAGTGTTGAGAGCTTTTTCTTGATAGTGTTCAGTCCTATTAATCAAAACTTGCTTCACCAAAGAAATTTTTCATTCCTTTGATCTTGTACCCTGTCCGTCCCTTCCGTTATAGTTATTGTTGGTTTCTATTTCTTCTTCTTCATTTTGATTTCCATTGTCATGCTCTGTCTGTTTGTAATTCGTTTCGATCTGAAACTCGTGTTGCCTTATCCTATTTCTTCGATTTTCCCTCGTATTTCCTTCTGGATCTTCTATGATAGTACTTAAATGTGGAGATAATATATCTTGTCTGACAAAGGTAAGGCTAGGAGCCATAGTTCTTATTACCTTTTTATAAGTATTGAAAGTTCTTTAAGGACACTAATAGAAGTTCTCTTAGACACAAAATTTTGTTCTTATACTTAATGCAAATTGATAGATGATAGAAATTCTTTTTGTAATTTGTAAACTTAAAATTTATTTAAAATAGTTAGTAATAATAATTTCCTTTAGAATATAGAATTAGATTTAGATTTATTTTGTTAGTCTCTAAGAAACTGTACAATTTTACAATTTAAAATTAAAACTATATTTTACATATATGCTCTACTATTAATTTTTCAAATATACTAATTCTAGTTTAATTCTTTATATTATGGTGTAGTTCATTAAAAAGTTGCACTCCTTTGTACATTAGTGAATTTTGTGAGCTCAATTTTTTGTATAGCGGTAGTCTAAAATCTCCTCTGTTCCGTAAATAATAATAACCACCAACATATTCAATGTGTTTCTGCATATAACTGGGCATCAAATTATGTTTCAGTTTAAACATGAGGATCAATATGTTGAACTTTGATTTGTTTTTCATATCCATCCATTTCAACGTATTTAACATATCTTTGATATGGGTTCTAACACCGCATTTTAAAATGATTCTCATAGCTAAATTTTGCAAAACTTGTAATCTGTTTATTTGAGTTTCGTTACTTAAAAATAAAATTGAAGAAAAATAGTTTAAATGTGGCAGTATAAGCGTATTATATATATTTATTGCACAGCTTCTGGAAATTTTTGACCTTATTCTACCTAAAAAAGCTATTTTTTTTGCCATATTTTTATATATATATTTACAGTGCATTTTGAAATTTAGCTTATTATCTATAATTACTCCTAGATATTTTATTTCATCGGTATTTTCAATTTTTTCTCAATTTATTTCTATTTTTGGTTTTTGTAATGTTCCTATTGTTAAACATTTTGTTTTCATTATATTAAGTTTGAGTTTATTCATATTAAGCCATATATATAGGTTTTTTAAATCATCATTCATTTTGGTTTCACATTCAACTATCGCTATATCAACTATCATAATCGCTAATTATGTGCACTAAAGTATCGTCTGCAAATAGTGAAACTTTACAAAATTTTAATGTTGTGTTAACATCATTAATATATATGAGAAATAACAATAACCTAGAATATAGCCTTGTGGAACACCTAAATCAACCAATCTAGCATTTGAAATAGTGTCATTTATTTTTGTACACTGCATTCTACCTGTTAAAAAACTTCTGAACCATTTCAGCTCCACATTTCTGATCCCGTATTTTTCTAATTTAGCTAAGAGTATATTCCTATCAAGCGTTTCGAATGCTCTTTTGAAATCTAGAAATGTTGCTGCAATTTTTTTCCCTTTATCTGTATGTCTTTACCATTCCTGCAATATCCAATTTAGTGCCGTCTCTGTTGAATATCCTTTCCTAAAGTCAGATTGCATTTCAGTTATAATATCATTTTTCATTAAATAGTCTTCCAGTTGTAAGCAAACCACTTTTTCTAATATTTTTTTATATAGTGGTAATATATTTATTGGCCTAAAATTTTCTGTTAATTTTGCATTTAGTACTTTTTCTACAGGTATTATGGTAGCTATCTTTCACTTACTTGGAAATATTCCTTCACTTAATGATTTATTTACTAGCTCTGTTAAAACTGGTATTATTTTCTCTTTACATTCCAAAAATATATTACTGTTTAATCCATTCCAATCATTTTTTTGAGATATACTTCTAATAACAGTCTCCATTTCATTAAAGTTGACTAGCTTAAATTTGAATTCATCCTGCATATGTATTATTTTATTTTCATATTTTACAAAAGATATTTCTATATTTATTTTCTTAACACTATTAATAAAAAATTCATTTAACTTATCTACTATTTCTATTTTATTATCTATTTTTTTATCATCTATTATTATTTTATTTATCTGCTTCTTTTCCTTTTTTAGTACGTATTTTTTTATTGTTTTACACATATTCTTTTGATAATTTTTTTTCTCATTAATTTTAGTCTCGATATGTTTATCTCTATAATTCCTACACGCATTATTATACTTATTTCTAGCGGCTTTATAATCATTCCAATTACTTATACTATATTGTAATAAGGAGTATACATTATACAATTCAATTTTGTTTGCTTTTAGTCTATGCACTTCCTCATTAAACCATTCAATTTTATTATTTTCAATATTAATAGTTTTTCTTAATTTTTTTAACCCTAATTCAATTATTTTGCTAAATTTTCTACTCTTATCATCTAAATCATTTAAGTTCACTAAATTTTCAAAATTATTTTCAACCAATTCTTTTATGTATAATTCTTTATTAAATTTATTGAATGAGAACTTTTCTTTTGGTATTTCATTTTTGTTTGCACATATTTTGATATCTATGGTTTCATATTCGGATATTTTACAATTTTTATTAATATAAATAGTGGCATCAGTGAAATAATCAATCAGTACATAATCTTTGTTTTGGTATCTATTGTGACTCTAGTATATTCCTTTACAGATTGTTTTAACCCAAAATCTTCAATCACTTCATCAATTTTAAGTTTCGCATTCCTTATAGCTTTGTAGTCTATGTTGAAATCCCCACATATTATAAAATTTTCTTCAAATTTTTAATTATTTTCAAGAAAATTTCTCAAGGTATTTACAAATTCATTCACTGGCATTTTTGGTGATCTATACAAAGCAATAATATTCCATTTTGTATCTAACTGTTTTATTTGACACATTAAAACCCACATTTTATTATCAATTGAAAGACACTTAATCTGATTGGACTCAATTTTTTTATTTATATAAACTGTAACTCCTCCTGTGTGTCTTGAATTGGAATAAGCTTGATACATGCTGTACCCGGTGAAGCTGATTTCACTGTTTTCTATTTCTTCTGTAATGTGCGTTTCAGTTAATATAATAATCACATTTGTTTTTTGTAATTATTTCTTCTAATTCAGCAAAATTTCCTGGAAGGCCTTGGATATTCATCATTATACCTACTAATTCATTCTCCTTTTTTTTGTCATTTATAAAAAAATCTTCTTTTTTTCAATAAATATTTTTCTGTTTAATGTTGGACATTTTTTATCATTTACTCTATGATTTACATCAAGACCCAATTTATATTTATTATTTGCTCTCACACAATTTACAGATTTCCAATCAGTTGCTTTACAATCTTTTATTTTATGTTCACCTCCACATTTTAGGCAGCTTTCCGTTTCAGCCTTACAGTTTTGAGTCTTATAGTTGTATCCTAAGCACTTACTACATTTTCTAACATCATAACTATCATATACTTTGCACATGTCCCATCCTATTTTTATTCTACCTTCTTTTAAAATTGTTTTATAGTCTTCAATATTCAATCCCACAATCGCATTAAATGATAATTCTGCTGTATCAAAACTTGTTTTTTTATACCCGTGCATACATATATGAACATCGGGTATATTAAAATTCTCCACTCCTCCGTTTGTAACGCATTGAAATAGACGAGTTAGATATAGTGTCAAGGGTACGTATCGAATCAGCATCGAAAAGTGAATCGATCTAGCTATGTGTGTCGGTCCGTCCGTCAGCACGATAACTCAAAAACTATAAGAGCTAGAGTTCTGAAACTTTCACAAAGTAATTTTTAGACAATTTGTGGGTTCCCTTTTGTTTTTGGTTAAAACGGAGAAGGGCTTCGGGTAGCTGCCATACAAATTTTTGGAAATTATATGAATATTTTCAAAATTAATAACTAAATAGAAACCAAATATAAAAACAAACAAAATGTAGTTAAATTATTAATCGATTCATGGTGTAGTGGTTAGGACATGTTACTTGTAGCCAAAATGTTTCGGTTCGAATCCAGTCCAGGGAAATTTTTTTTTTTTTTAAATTCTTTTTTTGTTATATATTTTCTTTTTAATAAAATATATGTATTTATTTTATGTATGAAAAATTTTATTTTATTGAAAATTTGACAGAAAACTCTCATATTAAAAATTATTATTTTTTTTTAATATTTCTATAAAAAAATTCAAAACTGTTATTTAAAACAAACAATTGATACCATGGCAACTACAATTATTAAAAACTAGGAAGAGTGTAGTAGAGTAGACTGTGTCAACTCTGGAATACCCGTATGACCGTAACATATACATTATATCATCCGGTTAATTTCTTTTGGCAAAATTCAAACATATAGCTTTATTAGGAGTAGTGTAATGCTCATATAAAAGTAGGATTTGTATGGCAGCTACTCGAACCATCTGCAGTAGACCAACCAAATTTTGCAGTAACTTTGGGCATTACACTAAACTATTTTTGGCAAAATTTGAGACACCCAGCTTCATTACGTGTAGTGTAAAGCTCATATAAAAGAAGGAGTTGTATGGCAGCTACTCGAACCCTCTGCAGTAGACCTACCAAATTTTGCAGTAAGTTTGACCAGTATACTAAACTATTTTGGTAAAATTTCAGACTCCCAGCTTCATCAGGTGTAGTGTAAAGCTCATATAAAAGAAGGAGTTGTATGGCAGCTACTCGAACCCTCTGCAGTAGACCAACCAAATTTTGCAGTAAGTTTGGCCATTATACTAAACTATTTTTGGCAAAATTTCAGACACGCAGTTTCCATAGGTATAGAGTAATGCTCATATAAAATTAGAAGTTGTATGGCAGGTACTCGAACCCGTGGACCAAAATGACTGGATTTAAATAGCGATTCTGGTTTTTGCATAAAAACGAATTTGTGAAAATTTCATAATCCTAGCTCCTTTATTTTTTGAGTTATCGTGATGACGGACGGACGGACGGACATACATCGCTAAATCGATTTATTTTTCGATTCTGATCCGATCCATACACTTGAGTCTATATCTACCCCCCTCCTTCTCTGCGTCTCAAACGTAATGGCAAGTTATACGGGTTTAAAAAAAAAAAAATTAAGATAAATAAAAACTCGTTTTGTAGGCAAATTTTTAATTGTTCTATGGTGTAGTGGTTAGGACATGGGACTAGTACTCAAAACGTTTCGTTTCGATTCCTGGCTGGGGTAAAAATTTTTTTTTTTTTAAATTCATCTTAAAACTCTCATTTATAAATTATTTATTTTTTTTTAATAAATTTTTAAAAAAATTCAAAACAAACAAATGATATGGATTGCTATGGAGCAACTATAATAATTTAAAAAAAAAATTGAGATGCACAAAAAGTCGATGGCTTAGTGGTTAGGACGTCGACATTTTAATTGAAAAGTGTGGGTTCGAATCTCGTTCAGAGCATATATTTTTTTTAAATTCATCTTTTTTTTAATTCATGTTTTTTTTTATTAATTTTTTTTGTAATTAAATATGAAAAAACCAATATTTTGAATCTTCTGTCAAACAGTTCAATTGCAATATATGAAATTCTTTTTTATTTGATACATAATAGTGTACGCACGGGCAACTATAACCTTCCTCGTTTTTGTTTGTTTTATATAGTCTAACAATTTTTATTTCATCCTTAAATGTGATATTATTTTGAGCTACTATTTTGTTAATTACTTCAGTATTTTCATATTCATCCGACATACCGATTATTAACATTTTAGGATTTCTATTTTTTGGTATAATAGCTTCATAATTATCTTTTAATTTATTTTCAACTTGTTTTTTCATATTTTCCACTGATTCGATATCTTTGCAAAAAACAGCAAGAGTGCCATTACTTTTATTCAATATCCCATTTTTATTCAGATTTGTGTTTACTAGGTCAATTTGACGTTTCAACCGCATTTTTGTTGCATCAGCTGTTTGCATTTTTTAGGTTTTACTAATACCATTGGATCTTTTTTTACCCCTTCAACAAAAGTTTGTTTTTTTTTTTAATTTTGGTAATATTGTTTAAATTAAATTCATTAAAAATCTTCTCACCTTGTATTTTGCAGTCTTCCGTCATTTTACTTATTTTACTCAGCTCAGCTATCTTGCGAATTTTTTAAAGGCAATAGTCTTTCAACATAGCGTCTTTTTACAGCTTCAAGTAAGTTTTTTATTTCGAATTCACTTTCTTTTAATGACTCATCAAATTTGTTTTTTTATTGCTCTAGCTGCAATCTAATTTTTTCAACCTTATCACTGATACTATTCAGCACCACGTCCACTGTTTGAATATATTCGGCACACTGATCACACATAAATCTAATTTGTTAATTTTTGGAAAGGATGCTAATAGTAGATTCATCAAGCCCACAACATCTAATTTAGCTGCAATAAATCTTGCGACAAACTCCTTCACACATGATTCCGGTTTTAAAATGATTTTATTTTGAAAATGATTCCGGTTTGAGATTTTGATAAAATTTATAATGAATTAAACTCGTAAAAATTATAATATTTTAATATTGTAATTATTATTATTATTATTATTATTATTATTATTAATATATTTGTCTAGAATGAGGTGTAACAAACGCATTCAATTAAATGTGTTTTGTTGGATGTGTTCAATTATAAAAAAATAAAATATTAATGTTTTGTTGATGTGTTTTATTTTAGAAAATAAAATATCCAAAACTATCATAAGCAGGCCAAAAAATATTTTATTGATTTTTAATAAAAAAAAAAAACATTTTTATGAACTTAAATTTATATGAAATAGTTCATTTCAGTTTTAAAAATCACAGAAGATTTTTGGGAAAATTTAAATAAATAGTAAAACATTTTGCATTTAAAATCGAGACTATGATTTACAGGATCATTCCTGTTTTAAGTCTTCATTAATTTCAGTGAAATACTGAATTAATAGAATAGGCCAAATATGTGCTTTGGTGCTCTGCTTGCTTTGCTTTGAAAGCAAATAACCAAGCAAAGCAACCAAAGCAATTTCAAATTTTCCCTAACTTTTTTTTCGATTTCACAGATACCTAAAGAAATAAAATTTTTGTTTATATTTTAACATTTATATTAAATAAGTGTATAATAAATAATATGGTCTTAATAGTTTTGTAATTAACTCTAAACCAATTCCATTTAACTATTTTTTTTCCTTTAATTAATAATCAATCCCGTTTAACTATTTTTTTTCTTCAATTAATATATATATAAAATATAATAAGGCTTGCCTTCTGATTTTGAAATCGAATCCTAATTTTTAATATTTATAATAATATATATGTATATTTATTGTATTAGGGAGAAAGCTTTTTATATATATATTTACAGTGCATTTTGAAATTTAGCTTATTATCTATAATTACTCCTAGATATTTTATTTCATCGGTATTTTCAATTTTTTCTCAATTTATTTCTATTTTTGGTATTTGTAATGTTCCTATTGTTAAACATTTTGTTTCCGTTATATTAAGTTTGAGTTTATTCATATTAAGCCATATATATAGGTTTTTTAAATCATCATTCATTTTGGTTTCACATTCAACTAAATCATCGCTAATTATGTGCACTAAAGTATCGTCTGCAAATAGTAAAACTTTACAAAATTTTAATGTTGTGTTAACATCATTAATATATATGAGAAATAACAATAACCTAGAATATAGCCTTGTGGAACACCTAAATCAACCAATCTAGCATTTGAAATAGTGTCATTTATTTTTGTACACTGCATTCTACCTGTTAAAAAACTTCTGAACCATTTCAGCTCCACATTTCTGATCCCGTATTTTTCTAATTTAGCTAAGAGTATATTCCTATCAAGCGTTTCGAATGCTCTTTTGAAATCTAGAAATGTTGCTGCAATTTTTTTCCCTTTATCTGTATGTCTTTACCATTCCTGCAATATCCAATTTAGTGCCGTCTCTGTTGAATATCCTTTCCTAAAGTCAGATTGCATTTCAGTTATAATATCATTTTTCATTAAATAGTCTTTCAGTTGTAAGCAAACCACTTTTTCTAATATTTTTTTATATAGTGGTAACATATAACATTAATACATTATAATATATACACATATATACATTATAACATAATTTATTGGCCTAAAATTTTCTGTTAATTTTGCATTTAGTATTTTTTCTACAGGTATTATGGTAGCTATCTTCCACTTACTTGGAAATATTCCTTCACTTAATGATTTATTTACTAGCTCTGTTAAAACTGGTATTTTTTTCTCTTTACATTCCAAAAATATATTACTGTTTAATCCATTCCAATCATTTTTTTGAGATATACTTCTAATAACAGTCTCCATTTCATTAAAGTTGACTAGCTTAAATTTGAATTCATCCTGCATATGTATTATTTTATTTTCATATTTTACAAAAGATATTTCTATATTTATATATATTGTTTATAATATATTGTTATTTAAGAAATAACACTATTAATAAAAAATTCATTTAACTTATCTACTATTTCTATTTTATTATCTATTTTTTTATCATCTATTATTATTTTATTTATCTGCTTCTTTTCCTTTTTTTGTACGTATTTTTTTATTGTTTTCCACATATTCTTTTGATAATTTTTTTTCTCATTAATTTTAGCCTCGATATGTTTATCTCTATAATTCCTACACGCATTATTATACTTATTTCTAGCGGCTTTATAATCATTCCAATACTATATTGTAATAAGGAGTATACATTATACAATTCAATTTTTTTTGCTTTTAGTCTATGCAATTCCTCATTAAACCATTCAATTTTATTATTTTCAATATTAATAGTTCTTCTTAATTTTTAGCACATTTTCAAAAAATTTTGTAAAAATGTGCCTATATAGCTTCACTCTGTCCGTCCGTCTGTCCGTATGTTTACAAAAACTTTTACACCGTTTAAAATAGAGTAAAGAAATTTTAACCATGGGTAGTTTTTGCAAAAAAAATAATTTCGTAGAAGAATTTTTTTCTGTAGCCCCACCTGACACGGGGCTACAGCCCCCCAAAGTTGGAAAAAGCCCTATATTTAAATGGTTATAACAAGAGTTCTGTTAGATATATTTTCAATCTGAAAACGGCAAACGATAGCTGGTTTCAAACATTTTATAAATTTTTGACAGGCAAATGTTTAGGGTTGCCATACGGTAGTAGTACGGTAGGAGTCGGCTAACAACATTTTTTTGTCAAGCCCCCTGTTTAGAAGCTATAAGGGCTCGAAAATTGAAATTTTGCTATTTTTAAGCACCTGTAACTTGAATACCTGTCCATTTTTTTTTTTTTGTTAATATAAAAAATTTGAAGGTCCAACATTATATTTTAACATATGTTAAAGGCTTTTCTTAAATTTAAAAGCAGTTCCTTAAACTGAAGAAAGTGTCTCTCAGTTTTACTCATTTTTGCTTAGATAATAAAATTCTAAGTGAAATTCCAAATTTTGGTTTAATTCCTAGAAACCACAAAAGTGGTGATGTAGGGGGGGGGGGGGGTGGGGTTGGTTAGATGAAGTTAGGTCCTTGAGAAATTTGGCAACCTTCCCCATAGATTAGCTAATAGGGCTTAAAAATTAAAAATTTACTGTTTTTATAAGTAAGCAGTAACTTAGTCACTAACGTATATATTTCCGAAATTAAACGTTAATATTGAAGCTTCAACATTATATTCCGATAAAATACTTAGTATGAAACGCTATATTATTTTGAAAATGTGCTTTTTTAAAAACCCTTGGTTTTTTATCATCACTTGTTTTAACCCTAATTCAATTATTTTGCTAAATTTTCTACTCTTATCATCTAAATCATTTAAGTTCACTAAATTTTCAAAATTATTTTCAACCAATTCTTTTATGTATAATTCTTTATTAAATTTATTGAATGAGAACTTTTCTTTTGGTATTTCATTTTTGTTTGCACATATTTTGATATCTATGGTTTCATATTCGGATATTTTACAATTTTTATTAATATAAATAGTGGCATCAGTGAAATAATCAATCAGTACATAATCTTTGTTTTGGTATCTATTGTGACTCTAGTATATTCCTTTACAGATTGTTTTAACCCAAAATCTTCAATCACTTCATCAATTTTAAGTTTCGCATTCCTTATAGCTTTGTAGTCTATGTTGAAATCCCCACATATTATAAAATTTTCTTCAAATTTTTAATTATTTTCAAGAAAATTTCTCAAGGTATTTACAAATTCATTCACTGGCATTTTTGGTGATCTATACAAAGCAATAATATTCCATTTTGTATCTAACTGTTTTATTTGACACATTAAAACCCACATTTTATTATCAATTGAAAGACACTTAATCTGATTGGACTCAATTTTTTTATTTATATAAACTGTAACTCCTCCTGTGTGTCTTGAATTGGAATAAGCTTGATACATGCTGTACCCGGTGAAGCTGATTTCACTGTTTTCTATTTCTTCTGTAATGTGCGTTTCAGTTAATATAATAATCACATTTGTTTTTTGTAATTATTTCTTCTAATTCAGCAAAATTTCCTGGAAGGCCTTGGATATTCATCATTATACCTACTAATTCATTCTCCTTTTTTTTGTCATTTATAAAAAAATCTTCTTTTTTTCAATAAATATTTTTCTGTTTAATGTTGGACATTTTTTATCATTTACTCTATGATTTACATCAAGACCCAATTTATATTTATTATTTGCTCTCACACAATTTACAGATTTCCAATCAGTTGCTTTACAATCTTTTATTTTATGTTCACCTCCACATTTTAGGCAGCTTTCCGTTTCAGCCTTACAGTTTTGAGTCTTATAGTTGTATCCTAAGCACTTACTACATTTTCTAACATCATAACTATCATATACTTTGCACATGTCCCATCCTATTTTTATTCTACCTTCTTTTAAAATTGTTTTATAGTCTTCAATATTCAATCCCACAATCGCATTAAATGATAATTCTGCTGTATCAAAACTTGTTTTTTTATACCCGTGCATACATATATGAACATCGGGTATATTAAAATTCTCCACTCCTCCGTTTGTAACGCATTGAAATAGACGAGTTAGATATAGTGTCAAGGGTACGTATCGAATCAGCATCGAAAAGTGAATCGATCTAGCTATGTGTGTCGGTCCGTCCGTCAGCACGATAACTCAAAAACTATAAGAGCTAGAGTTCTGAAACTTTCACAAAGTAATTTTTAGACAATTTGTGGGTTCCCTTTTGTTTTTGGTTAAAACGGAGAAGGGCTTCGGGTAGCTGCCATACAAATTTTTGGAAATTATATGAATATTTTCAAAATTAATAACTAAATAGAAACCAAATATAAAAACAAACAAAATGTAGTTAAATTATTAATCGATTCATGGTGTAGTGGTTAGGACATGTTACTTGTAGCCAAAATGTCTCGGTTCGAATCCAGGCAAGGGAAATTTTTTTTTTTTTTTAAATTCTTTTTTTGTTATATATTTTATTTTTAATAAAATATATGTATTTATTTTATGTATGAAAAATTTTATTTTATTGAAAATTTGACAGAAAACTCTCATATTAAAAATTATTATTTTTTTTTAATATTTCTATAAAAAAATTCAAAACTGTTATTTAAAACAAACAATTGATACCTACCATGGCAACTACAATTATTAAAAACGAGAAGAGTAGTAGAGTAGACTGTGTCAACTCTGGAATACCCGTATGACCGTACATTATATCATCCGGTTAATTTCTTTTGGCAAAATTCAAACATATAGCTTTATTAGGAGTAGTGTAATGCTCATATAAAAGTAGGATTTGTATGGCAGCTACTCGAACCATCTGCAGTAGACCAACCAAATTTTGCAGTAACTTTGGGCTTTACACTAAACTATTTTGGCAAAATTTCAGACACCCAGCTTCATTACGTGTAGTGTAAAGCTCATATAAAAGAAGGAGTTGTATGGCAGCTACTTGAACCCTCTGTAGTAGACCTACCAAATTTTGCAGTAAGTTTGGCCATTATACAAAACTATTTTTGGCAAAATTTGAGACACCCAGCTTCATTACGTGTAGTGTAAAGCTCATATAAAAGAAGGAGTTGTATGGCAGCTACTCGAACCCTCTGCAGTAGACCTACCAAATTTTGCAGTAAGTTTGACCAGTATACTAAACTATTTTGGTAAAATTTCAGACACCCAGCTTCATCAGGTGTAGGGTAAAGCTCATATAAAAGAAGGAGTTGTATGGCAGCTACTCGAACCCTCTGCAGTAGACCAACCAAATTTTGCAGTAAGTTTGGCCATTATACTAAACTATTTTTGGCAAAATTTCAGACACGCAGTTTCCATAGGTATAGAGTAATGCTCATATAAAATTAGAAGTTGTATGGCAGGTACTCGAACCCGTGGACCAAAATGGCTGGATTTAAATAGCGATTCTGGTTTTTGCATAAAAACGAATTTGTGAAAATTTCATAATCCTAGCTCCTTTATTTTTTGAGTTATCGTGATGACGGACGGACGGACGGACATACATCGCTAAATCGATTTATTTTTCGATTCTGATCCGATCCATACAATTGAGTCTATATCTACCCCCTTCCTTCTCTGCGTCACAAACGTAATGGCAAGTTATACGGGTATAAAAAAAAAATTAAGATAAATAAAAACTCGTTTTGTAGGCAAATTTTTAATTGTTCTATGGTGTAGTGGTTAGGACATGGGACTAGTACTCAAAACGTTTCGGTTCGATCCCTGGCTGGGGTAAAAATTTTTTTTTTTTTAAATTCATCTTAAAACTCTCATTTATAAATTATTTATTTTAGTGGTTAGGACGTCGACATTTTAATTGAAAAGTGTGGGTTCGAATCTCGTTCAGAGCATATTTTTTTTTTAAATTCATCTTTTTTTTAATTCATGTTTTTTTTTATTAATTTTTTTTGTAATTAAATATGAAAAAACTAATATTTTGAATTTTCTGTCAAACAGTTCAATTGCAATATATGAAATTCTTTTTAATTGATACATAATAGTGTACGCACGGGCAACTATAATCTTCCTCGTTTTTGTTTGTTTTATATAGTCTAACAATTTTTATTTCATCCTTAAATGTGATATTATTTTGAGCTACTATTTTGTTAATTACTTCAGTATTTTCATATTCATCCGACATACCGATTATTAACATTTTAGGATTTCTATTTTTTGATATAAAAGCTTCATAATTATCTATTAATTTATTTTCAACTTGTTTTTTCATATTTTCCACTGATTCGATATCTTTGCAAAAAACAGCTAGAGTGCCATTACTTTTATTCAATATCCCATTTATATTCGGATTTGTGTTTACTAGGTCAATTTGACGTTTCAACTGCATTTTTGTTGCATCAGCTGTTTGCATTTTTTAGGTTTTACTAATACCATTGGATCTTTTTTTACCCCTTCAACAAAAGTTTGTTTTTTTTTTTAATTTTGCTAATATTGTTTAAATTCAATTAATTAAAAATCTTCTCACCTTGTATTTTGCAGTCTTCCGTCATTTTACTTATTTTACTCAGCTCAGCTATCTTGCGAATTTTTTAAAGGCAATAGTCTTTCAACATAGCGTCTTTTTACAGCTTCAAGTAAGTTTTTTATTTCGAATTCACTTTTTTTTAATGACTCATCAAATTTGTTTTTGTTAATCTGGCAACGTCATAAATAGATTATTTAATATTCATATTGTATAAATATTGTTATCTCTTTCTTTTATTAATTACATAATACTGTATTATATTTTTATACTCACTTCTCAATAAATCATTGAATAGTTCACATGGGTTATGGGCCCAGGCACACGAGAAGTAAATAAAATATTTTGAAAAATAAATCTTAAAATATTTTAATCATCAAAGATTAAAAAATAAAAATTTGGAGACAATTATAATTATATTGTTTAGTTAAACTGCTGCTCAGAAATATTTCATCATAAAAATGACATGCAGTTATAACTCCATTAAGTTAGAACTTCTAACCTCAGAGAACTATGACACGTGGAAAGTGTACATAGAATCGCTGATGATCAAAAACGACCTTTGGGATTATGTGTGCGGAACAGTACCAAAACCAACCGAGACAGAAAAAATTGTAACGTGGGAAAAATTAGACCGAAAGGCAAAAGCAGATTTCATTTTTAAAAGAAGTAAAAGATTGTACTACCTCAAATGCAGTATGGATAAAATTAAAAAATTGTTGCGAATCCAAAGGCCCTGCCAGGAAGGCAACTCTTCTGAAACAACTAATAATGACAAAACTTACAGGTAACATTTCGGTTAATGATCATTTATCAAAATATTTTGATATTGTAGAAAAATTAAAATCAATCGATGTAGTCATGGATGATGACTTAGTATCAGTGCTTTTATTATATAGCCTCCCTGAACAGTTTCAAGGATTCAGAATTGCTATCGAATCCCATGACATCTTACCAAAACCTGACATATTAAAAATAAAGATTATGGAAGAACATAATGCGAGAACATCAGGTATAATTTCAAGTGAAACAAAAACTGAAGCCCTCTATACAAATTACCGATCCGATTCAAATAATAATAATTTTCATAATAAAAGTAAATATAATTCTTCATCTTACAAGAAAAGGGTTGTATGTTACAATTGTAAACGCCCTGGTCACAAATCTTTTGAATGCAAATCTAAACAGAAAAAACAAGACAGCTCATCTTTTGTACATGAATCATCAATGAATATCGAAGAAGGAGTTAGAGATATCCAAAATAATAGATGGATACTAGACAGTGGGGCAACATCCCATATTTGTAAAGACAAGCAACTGTTTTATGAATTAGTCTACAATGAAAAATCTCAAATAAATCTAGCAAATAATGCTGTTGCCGATATTATCGGGAAAGGTAAAATAAGACTGAAAATAAATGAAAATCATATCATAAATCTACAAAATGTTCTATACGTGCCAAGTTTACGATCAAACTTACTGTCTATCAGTAAAATAACTAGTAGTGGGTATTTAGTAAAATTTCTAAATGATAAAGCATATGTATTGAACCAAAATAATGAAGTAATATTTAAAGCCGTAAAAAATGATGACCTGTATGAAGTTTATGTTAAAAAATTACCTGAAATTAATTTAACGCAAAATGAAAATAAATTAAAACTATGGCATTATAGATATGGCCATTTAAATTACAATACGTTAACAAAAATGATACAATCTGAAAAAATTGTTGGTGTAAAGAAAAATATTTTAAATAAATATGAACAACCAAAATGTGAAATTTGCGTACAAGCAAAACAAACTCGAGTACCATTTAAAAGAATTGATAAATCAACACTAAAAAGAAAACCATTAGATTTAATATGTAGTGATGTTTGTGGCCCGATAAATATCACATCATTAGGAGGAGCAAGATATTTTATAAGTTTCATTGATGAAGCAACAAGGTGGAGTGAAATTTACTTTATGAAACATATGTCAGAAGCTTTTAAGTATTTCAAAGAATATAAAGAAAAGGTAGAAAGATATCTTGAAAGAAAAATCAAAACGTTAAGAACAGACAACGGAACTGAGTATATAAATTTAGAGTTTTCAACATTTTTAAAAGAAGAAGGAATTAAACATGAAACAACTGACATTTATTCCCCTCAACAGAACGGAATATCAGAAAGAAAGAACCGCACCTTGTTAGAAATGGCACGTTGCCTATTAATACAGTCAAATCTTCCAAAATATCTATGGGCAGAAGCGGTATCAAATGCTAATTACATACGTAATCGCTGTTCATCTGAAAGTTCATCTTAATGGGTGAAATACCATATAAACTATGGAATAAAAGGAATCCAAACGTTAGTTATTTCAAATCATTTGGATCTTTAGCATACGTACTAAATAAAAAACCAGGTAAAGGAAAATTTGACGTAAAATCTACTCCACATTATCTAGTAGGATACGATGAAACATCAAAAACTTATAGACTTTGGAATAAACTGTCAAAAAATGTAATTAAAAGTAGAGATATAGTTGTAATAAATGAATATGGTTCTGACTTAAACGAAATAAATGAAAAATTAAATTACAATTCAAATGAAATAACATTTAAAACTGGAATAGAAAATGAAGATAAAGATAATAAAGAAATTAAAGTTGATGAAACAATAAAACAAGATGTAAGTGGAGATGAAAAACCAGAAAGTGATAAAAACTCTATAATAGAGCCAGAATTAGAAATAGAAAAACAAGATGATAATTCACATTTAAATTCAGATAAAAATTCAAAAGAAAAATCCGGAAATGAAAATAATTATAGAGGAAAAGGTAGACCAAAATTAGTAAAATCGGGTAAAAGAGGAAGACCAGTTAAAATATATAGCTACAAAAGGCCAAATAAAACAAAATCAGATAAAAATGAAAGTAGTAGTACATCTTCAGAAAAAACAAACAAAGTACAAAATTTTGAATTCCAAAATCAAGATTCAGATATAGAACAAAAAGGTTATGAAACAGCTGATGATAATGTTTTTACAATATATGAAAGCATTCCAGAAACTATAAAAGACATAGAAAACAGTTCAGATAAAGTTGAATGGAAAAAAGCAATAAAACGCGAATTGAATTCTCACAAAAAAAATGAAACATGGACAGTAATAAATAAAAATCAAAACATGAAAAAAATTGGATGCAGATGGGTATTTACAGAAAAAACAGATCAAGATGGAAAATTAATTATTAGAAAAGCGAGACTTGTCGCAAAGGGATACTCCCAGATAGAAGGTTTAAATTATACAAACACATATGCTCCAGTTGCAAAGTTGAAATCACTAAGAACTTAAATTGCAGTTGCAGCTAAATTACAACTGAAAATACATCAGTTTGACGTAGTAACCGCTTACTTAAATGCCCCTCTTGATGAGACTATATATATGGAAATACCACAGTTTTTTGAAGAGATTTATAACAGCCAATCAAATGAAAATAAAATTTTAAAATTAAATAAAGCCATTTATGGACTTAAACAGAGTGGGATGGCATGGAATAAAAAACTAAATGAAAAACTAACAAGTTTCGGTTTCGAAAGACTAAACAATGAACCATGTTTATACAAAAAAATATCCGAAAATAGTATACTTTTTATACTTGTATATGTTGATGACCTAATAGTAGCAACAAATGATGAAGAACAAGTAAAATGGTTCAAAATGAAAATTGAATGGGACTTTGAGGTGAAATATTTGGGTTTAGCTAAATATTGTCTTGGCATTGAAATACATCAAGGGAATAATGGAGACGTCATATTGTCGCAGACAAATTATATAAATAAAATCCTTCAGAGATTTAAAATGAGTGAATGTAATCCAATTAGAACGCCACTCGATCCTAATACTCGACTATCAAAAGATATGTGCCCAACAAATTCTAAAGAAAAACTAGAAACTGATAAAATCCCATATCAAGAACTAATCGGATCACTTCTATATCTATCAATTACTACCAGACCTGACATTTCTCATGCAGTTAACACCCTGAGTCAGTTCAATAATAATTATGGGAAAAATCATTGGCTAGCAGCAAAAAGGATATTACCCTACCTAAAAGGAACTTTACATTATGGTTTAAAATATTATCATGATAAACAAAATTTAATTGGATTCACTGATGTGGATTGGGGGTCAAATGTGGACGACCGAAAATCCTATACAGGATATATTTTCAAACTTTCAGGTTCACCTATTTCTTGGGATAGCCGAAAGCAGAAAACCATAGCTCTATCAAGTACAGAAGCTGAGTACTTAGCATTAACTGAAGCGGCAAAAGAAGTTATTTTCTTGAAGGCCTAATGGAACTAGGTATAAAAATAAAGCAACCTATAACAGTCTTCAATGATAACAAGAGCGCTCAGCTAATGGCAATAAATAACGTAATAAACAACCGAAATAAACATATCGACATCAGGCACCACTTCATAAAAAATACTATTTCAAATGGAAATATAAACATTCAATTTTTAAGAACTTCAGAGATGCCTGCAGATTTACTAACAAAAGGTGTAACATTTTCAAAACTTGAAAAATTTCTACAAATCATGGGAATGTGTACCAAAAGAATAACATGACGTCGAGGAGGGTGATTGTTAATCTGGCAACGTCATAAATAGATTATTTAATATTCATATTGTATAAATATTGTTATCTCTTTCTTTTATTAATTACATAATACTGTATTATATTTTTATACTCACTTCTCAATAAATCATTGAATAGTTCACAGTGTTTGTATTTCTCTAGCTGCAATCTATTTTTTTCAACCTTATCACTGATACTATTTAGCACCACGTCCACTGTTTGAATATATTCGGCACACTGATCACACATAAATCTAATTTGTTGATTTTTGGAAAGGATGCTAATAATAGATTCATCAAGCCCACAACATCTAATTTAGCTGCAATAAATCTTGCGACAAACTCCTTCACACATGATTCCGGTTTTAAAATGATTTTATTTTGAAAATGATTCCGGTTTGAGATTTTGATAAAATTTATAATGAATTAAATTCGTAAAAATTATAATATTTTAATATTGTAATTATTATTATTATTATTTTATTAATATATTTGTCTAGAATGAGGTGTAACAAACGCATTCAATTAAATGTGTTTTGTTGGATGTGTTCAATTATAAAAAAATAAAATATTAATGTTTTGTTGGATGTGTTTTATTTTAGAAAATAAAATATCCAAAACTATCATAAGCAGGCCAAAAAATATTTTATTGATTTTTAATAAAAAAAAAAACATTTTTATGAACTTAAATTTATATGAAATAGTTCATTTCAGTTTTAAAAATCACAGAAGATTTTTGGGAAAATTTAAATAAATAGTAAAACATTTTGCATTTAAAATCGAGACTATGATTTACAGGATCATTCCTGTTTTAAGTCTTCATTAGTTTCAGTGAAATACTAAATTAATAGTATAGGCCAAATATGTGCTTTGGTGCTCTGCTTGCTTTGCTTTGAAAGCAAATAACCAAGCAAAGCAACCAAAGCAATTTCAAATTTTCCCTAACTTTTTTTTCGATTTCATAGGTACCTAAAGAAATAAAATTTTTGTTTATATTTTAACATTTATAATTAAATAAGTGTATAATAAATAATATGGTCTTAATAGTTTTGTAATTAACTCTAAATCAATCCCATTTAACTATTTTTTTTCCTTTAATTAATAATCAATCCCGTTTAATTATTTTTTTTTTTCAATTAATATATATATAAAATATAATAAGGCTTGCCTTCTGGTGAAATCGAATCCTAATTTTTAATATTTATAATAATATATATTATGTATATTTATTGTATTAGGGAGAAAGCTTGTCCGTACAACAGGTGCAAATGTAAAAACCAAATTTTTTTCTGTTAAAATTTCATATTGAATTTTATAGCCTATTTTGTCAAAAAGATTTCATAATTTCACGAAATCTCTTTTAAAATTTAATTTAATTGCATTAAAAAAAAAAATTTAAAAAAATTTTCCCTTGGATTGAAATTGAACCTAACACCCTAAAATACAATATTTAGTCACCACCGTCTTAACCACCCAGCCAATTTACTTCTTATGTATAGTTTACTAAATGGTGTATTGAATTATATGGGTTTTCTTGGATGTATTCTATTATAAACAAGTGATGAAAAAAAACCAAGGGTTTTTAAAAAAGCACATTTTCAAAATTATATTGTATTACATACTGAGTTTAACTTTGGAAATATTTACTTGGAAATAGTTACTACTGACTTATCTAAAAGTTGTTATAGCCCTTCAATGGGGAAGGTTGCCAAATTTCTCAAGAATCTAACTTCCACAACCCCACTCCCCCCCCTTCCATCCTCTAATTTTTTAGGTTCTAGGAATTAAATTGTGAATTACACAAAAATTTGGAATTTTACTTAGAATTTTATTATCTAAGCAAAAATGAGTAAAACTGAGAGACACTTTCGTCAATTTAAGGAACCCCTTTTAAATTTAAGAAAAACTTTTAACATATGTTAAAATATAATGTTGGACCTTTAAATTTTGTATATTAATAAAAAAAAAATTGGACAGGTATTCAAGTTACAGGTGCTTAAAAATAGCATAATTTCAATTTTCGGGCCCTTATAGCTCCTAAATAGGGGGGTTGACAAAAAAATATTGTTAACCGACTCCTACTAATTTCTAAGGATCTAACTTCTCCTAAAATTTCAAGATCCTAGCTTGAACCGTTTAGAAGATATGTGGGGGCAAAAATTTTGCAAAAATTGAGTTTTATATAATGGTAAATTTTGGTATCGTATGGCAACCCTATACACTTAAGCAACATATTTTTGTAAAGCCTATAAAAGCAGCTCTCTAATACCGTTTTTCGATTGAAAATAAACCTAACAGAACTCTTGTTATATCAATTTAAATATAGGGCTTTTTTGGAATTTTCAGGGGCTGTAACTTCGTCACCCTTCAAAATTAAGAAAAACCTTTGACACATGTTGAAATATAATTATAGAGCTTTGAATTTTGTCTATCACTAAAAAAAAATTTGGACAGGTATTCAAGTTACAGGTGTTTAAAAATAGCAAAATTTCAATTTTCGAGCCCTTATAGCTCCTAAATAGGGGGCTTGACAAAAAAATTATGTTAACCGACTCCTACTAATTTCTGAGTATCTAACTTCTCCCAAAATTTCAAGATCCTAGCTTGAACCGTTCAGAAGATATATGTGGCCAAAAATTTTGCGAAAATTGACTTTTGCGTAATGTTAAATTTTTGTACCGTATGGCAACCCTAAACATTTGCCTTGTAAAAATTTATAAAGTTTATGAAACCAGCTATCATTTGCCGTTTTCAGATTGAAAATATATGTAACAGAACTCTTGTTATAACACTTTAAATATAGGGCTTTTTCCAACTTTGGGGGGCTGTAGCCCCGTAACAGGTGGGGCTACAGAAAAAAATTCTTCTACGAAATTATTTTTTTTCCAAAAACTACCCATGGTTAAAATTTCTTTTCTCTATTTCAAACGGTGTAAAAGTTTTTGTAAACATACGGACAGACGGACGGACGGACGGACGGACGGACGGACGGACGGACGGACGGACAGAGTGAAGCTATATAGGCACATTTTTACAAAATTTTTTGAAAATGTGCTAAAAATAAAATACCATAAATTATCATAAGTACGCCAAAAAATATCTATTTTAATTATTTATGAATTGTTTTTTAAGTATTTTCTTTTAAATATCTAAATTAAGTTTTCTTATAAAGGAAAAAATATATAAAACTTTTTTTTTTATTATTTTTATAGAAAAATACTAAAGAGGGTAAAAATTAAAAAAAACAAGCAATTCTAATTTTTATACGTTAAATTGAATTTTTATTAAAAAATAACTAAATTAAATGCAATTTTTTTCGACTTAAAAATTTTAATTTCGGTAAACTTCAAAATCCCCAGTTTCGGTTCTTCCCGGAGTTTAAAATGTAATCAATTAATAGAAAACCGATATATTGGTCGTTGTTAGAGATTTTTTATTGGAAAAAGTTAGATAAATAGTTAAAAAAGATATATAATTTGTAACACAACCAAATTAAAAAAAAAACTCTAACAAACAACATCTAAAATAAAAAGCCCATTAATTATCTAATACTATATATAAATTAAAAAACTAAGAAAGCAATAATATATAAGAAAAGCCCTAATCACAAAACACTAACAAATAATAATATCAGCTAAAAATTAAAAAATCAACTAAAAACAGGCTAAGAAATAAATCAATAAAATAAAATACTCAAATGAAATAATATGAATCTTCCAATTTGTTTTGGAAAAACTTTTAAAAAAATAATAATATAAAGACACATTTTGTAATTAAGCAGACTAAAATAAATTTACTTAAGTTTTATAAACTAATTACAAAATACGGCTAATTAAAATACAGTTTTTCTTTTCTTCTTATTAGAATACATTTTTAAAGTGTCTGACTCCGAAATGTTGACACGCAGATTCGTTTCCGGATGGAAGGATATATTTTTAAATGCATATAAATTACAAATAACTCCCTTTTTTCTTTTTCTTTACACCATTATTTGGCAAAGTGCAAATTATTCATTATTCCGAAATTCCAAGAACTTATATATTTTTGAAAATAAATTCTAATTTAATATAATGAACTACGTCATTCTATGGCGGGCCAACAGCTAGTTAATTAGATTTATATGATTTTTAAAATATATTCGATTTATTTATTTAATATATTTAGCAATAGTAATAGTTTATCATAAGATTGAAGTTATAATATTTTAGGTAACAACATTGATTAAGAATTATATATAGATAAACATTTTCATGCTAAAAATTTGTATGAAACTTTATTCGCATATTTTTTTCAAAAATACGGTTGGCACATTTTAAATGTATTGTAACTATTTCTATTTTATACTCTTTATTTATATTTTTATTCTCTCAATTTATACCAATTAAATTTGTAGACCATTATTTACTCTACATAGTACATGATTCAAGAATATCATCCTAAAGAAAAGAAAACGAGGAAGAGTGTAGTAGAGTAGACTGTGTCAACTCTGGGATACCCGTATGACCGTTATATAAACATTATATCATTATTATTATAAACATTAATTACTTTTGGCAAAATTTCAAACATATCAGATTTATTAGGTGTAGTATAATGCTCTTATAAAAGAAGGAGTTGTATGGCAGCTACTCGAACTCTCGGGAGTAGAGCAACCAAATTTTGCAGTAACTTTGGCCATTACACTAAACTATTTTTGGCAAAATTTCAGACACCCAACTTCAATAGGTATAGAGTAATGCTCATATAAAATAAGAAGTTGTATGGCAGCTACTAGAACCCTTTGCAGTAGACCAACCAAATTTTGCAGAAACTTTGACCATAAAACTAAACTACTTTTGGCAAAATTTCAGACATGTAGCTGTAATAGGTACAGAGAAATACTCAAATTAAAAAAGAAGTTGTATGGCAGCTACCCGAACCCATGGACCAAAATGTCTGGATTTAAATAGCGATGACGGCTATTGCAAAAAAACGAATTTGCGAAAATTTCAAGATCCTAGCTCCTTTAGTTTTTGAGTTATCGTGCGGACGGACGGACAGACGGACGGACAGACGGACAGACGGACGGATAGACGGACAGACGGACGGACGGACATACATAGCTAAATCGATTTATTTTTCGATTCTGATCCGATCCATACACTTGAGTCTATATCTACCTCCCTCCTTCTCTGCGTCACAAACGTAATGGCAAATTTATTATACCCTTTGACTATATAGTCATACGGGTATAAAAATTGGACAGGTATTCAAGTTACAAGTGCTTACAAATAGCTAATTTTAAATGTTCGAGCTCTTATAACTCCTAAACAGGGGGCTTGACAACAAAATTTTGTTGATTTCAAGATCCTAGCTTGAACCGTTCAGAAGATATGTGTGGCCAAAAATTTTGCAAAAATTGAGTTTTGTGTAATGTTATATTCTAGTACCGTATAGTAACCCTAAAAATTTGAAAATATATCTAACAGAACTCTTGTTATAACATTTTAAATATGGGGGTTTTTCCAACTTTGGTGGGCTGTAACCTCGTAACAGGTGGGGCTACAGAAAAAATTCTTCTACAAAATTTTTTTTTTTGCAAAAACTACTCATGATTAAAATTTCTTTACTCTATTTCAAACGGTGTAAAAGTTTTTGTAAACATACGGACGGACGGACGGACGGACAAAGTGAAGCTATATAGGCACATTTTTATAAATTAGATTTTAAAATAATTATTTAAGAACATTTATATACATACATAATTATATAGGTATATACGCATGTACATACAAAATTATATAATTTTTTAAAAAAGAAGAAATCAATTCCAAAAAATTAACTAGAATTTATGAATGAAAAAATCATTGTTTTTTTTTCTTATTCTTGTGATTTTTTTCTTTTCTTTGCTATCGTATTCATGACTCATGTTACATGTACTATGTAGAGTGAAAAATGGTCTACAAATTTAATTAGTATAAATTGAGAGAATAACAATAAAAGTAAAGGGTGTAAAATAAAAATAGTTACAATACATTTAAAATGTGCCAACCGTTTTGACAGAATTTGAAAAATTATGCGAACATAGTTTCATACAAATTTTTAACATGAAAATGTTTATCTATATATAATTCTTAATCAACGGTAATAATTAGATTAAAATATGGTTTTAATTTTCATAAAATTTATAATGAGTAAAATTTATAATTCGTATAATTCGTATTTATATTCATATAATTATTTTCGTATGATTATATAGTCAAAGGGTATAATAAATTTGCCATTAGGTTTGGAACGCTGAGAAGGAGGGGGGGAGGGGGTAGATATAGACTCAAGTGTATGGATCAGATCAGAATCGAAAAATAAATCGATTTAACTATGTATATCCGTCCGTCTGTCCGTCCGCACGATAACTCAAAAACTAAAGGAGTTAGAATCTTGAAATTTTCGCAAATTCGTTTTTTTGCAATAGCCGTCATCGCTATTTAAATCCAGCCATTTTAGTCCATGGGTTCGGGTAGCTGTCATACAACTTCTTTTTTTATATGAGTTTTACTCTGTTCCTATTACAGCTGCGTGTATGAAATTTTGCCAAATTAGTTTAGTTTTATGGCCAAAGTTTCTGCAAAATTTGGATGGTCTACTGCAATGGGTTCGAGTAGCTGTCATACAACTTCTTATTTTATATGAGCATTACTCTCCACCTAATAAAGCTGGGTGTCTGAAATTTTGCTAAAAATAGTTTAGTGTAATGGCCAAAGTTTCTGCAAAATTTAGTTGGTCTACTGTAGAGGTTTCGAGTAGCTGCCGTACAACCACTTCTTTTATATGAGTATTCCATTATACTTAATAAAGCTGTATGTTTTTACCAAAAGTAAATAACCCGATGATATAGTGTATGGGTTATGGTCACACGGGTATCCCAGAGTTGACACAGTCTAGTCAACTACACTCTTACTCGTTTTAATATAAATTTACTAATATAGTGAATAATAATTAAATTTATGTTTTTTATAATGTAAAAATGTTTTAAAAAATTTTCCATTTAGCAATAATAATATTTTTAATTAGATTTAAGTAATAATATAAATGTTTTAAATTAAGTTAAATACTAGTTTAGTATTAATAGTTAACTAATTCTACAAATAATACTCCTGTTAAACTAAGGATTCAATCTACTTCAAAGTTTTTTAATGATATTAGACCGGTGTAATGATATTTTTTCTTTTAAATTTATAATTCTTTATTATTATTTTCTTTTTTTGTTTATCTTTTAATTATCCTACTTCGACGAAGTGCAGAAAGTTTTACCGTAAGTTAATAAGGTCTCCTTGTCGTCATACGTATATGGCTAATTTCTGGAATTTCAATTAAGCTACTGAACGTTCTAAGATTTGAATTAACCAGTTTTTATTGTCGACATATACATGTGGCTAATTTACGGAATACTAGTTGATTCAGGGATCTTTTTTATGAACGAAAATAAAACCTCTACTTTATATTTTACAAAATTTTTATTATTTATATCTCAACTTTTATCGATATTTTTATTTTATTATTCTTATTTAGAACTTTTTATATTCAATATTCTTGAGTTTAATTATTTTTAAATTCTAATTTTTAGTTTTTTTATTTTAAAAATTTTCCTTCCTTTATTTTTAATTTTCTCAATTAACTATTTATAGTAGGTGCTGAAGTCTTCAGTATCAGAATTTTCTAATACTATTTTTGACATTATTTGTTTTATATAATATATATTTTTTTTTTTTAAATTTTAATCAAAATGTGACTTACATAAAAATTACTGCTTTTTTAGATGGCACAGCAGCTTCATCAACAACAATAATTTGGTGTTCTTTTTCTTTTTTTCCTCAAAAGTGTTAATATTCAATTCATAAAGTAGAAGAAGTGATAAAAGAAAAATTAGGAGAGGATTATGAAATCAAAGTACCAAAAGAAAAAAACCCAAAGGTGTTAATTGTTGGCATGAGTGATGAAATTTGTAAAGAAAAAGTGGTTGAGGCAAAAGCAAAATTGTATAGAGTTTAATGTTATAAAATGCTTAAAAGTTTATGAGTCATACAAAAATTATTTTAATGCGTTGGTTGAAATTGACGGGGGTGCATTTAAGAAAATTATGGAAACGGGGAAAATTAATATTGAATTGAATCGTTGCAAAGTATATGAGTCATTAAAAGTTTTAAGATGTTTTAAATGTTATGGTGTTTGTTTGAATATACAAGGAGCAATAAATAATTTTGATCAAATAGAAGCAACGCTTATTCCAAAGAAATATGATTTTATTACTTTAACAGAAACACATTTAAATAAACATGATGAGGTTAGCTTGATTTATATGAATAATTATAATATTATAAGATTAGATTCAATATCCAAGATTCAATAGACATACTGGTAGTATTGCAATTTATTTAAAAAAAAGTTGGAATTATGAAAAAATAAATTATACTAATTTTGGGATTGAGTGGTGGTGGCTGTTTGTAAAAATATACAAACAGAATTGTTATATATATATATAGGAGTAATATATAGATCGCCTAAATATCTGAGTAAGGAGGCTGATTTCTACAATCATTTTAGAAAGCGGTTAGAAGATATTTGCACTGAGCAAATTGTTATTATGGGCGATTTTAACATCGACTGGCTAACAAACAATACTTCGAAAAAACAAATACAAGGTATAATTAATGACAATGGGTTCAAGCAGATAATGAATCAACCAACAAGAATTACAAGACATTTAAAAACTTTAATTGATTTTTTTATAGTGAACAACAAATACAATGTAATAGCAGTTATAGATAATCAATTAAAAATAAGTGATCACGAAACCATATGTATGAGTATAAATAGTAAAAATAATAATAGAAATTCAAAAAAAACAGTAAAGTACATTAAATATGAAAAGTTGGAAAACGACCATGGAACAACTATAAGGACAAAGATTTAAGAATTTGCTCCTGGAATGTAAGAACACTCTACACCCCAGGAGCATCTAACAATTTGGAAAAGGTTCTCGCGCAGTATAAAGCCGATATTACTGCGATACAGGAAATACGTTGGAAAGGAACCGGTACACTAAAAAAGCGAAAATGCGACATTTACTACAGCTGCCATGAAAAGCACCACATATTAGGATGCGGTTTTGTAGTGGGAGAAAGGTTGAGGTCGTTGGTCATTGACTTTACACCTGTCAATGAACGACTTGCAACCATCCGCATCAAAGGCAGATTTTACAACATCTCCATAATATGTGCGCATGCTCCTACCGACGAAGCAGAGGATGCAGACAAGGAAGAATATTACGATACCCTTGAGCGAACATACGCAGCCTGCCCCGAACACGATGCCAAGATTGTAATCGGAGATTTTAATGCTAAAGTCGGTAGAGAAGCAATACATGGAAAAACAATTGGTAATCATAGTCTCCACAACACCACCACAGACAATGGTTACCGATTAGTTAATTTTGCAGCTGCGCGTAACATGGTTATAAGTAGCACCAAATTTCCACATAAGAACATCCACAAAATAACCTGGCTATCCCCTGATGGTCGTACATCTAATCAGATTGACCATCTATTGATTGACGCACGACACTCAACATCCGTGATAGATGTACGAACCTTCAGAGGGGCTAACATCGACTCTGATCATTACCTAATAGCAGCACAATTCAGAGCACGTATATTTAATGTGAGGAAGCTGCAGACCACACGATCACAAAAATTCCACATTAGAAGCCTACAATCGCCTGATATAGCCAGAGAATACAGCCAACAAATTAGCTCTAGACTCCAATCGGCACCTCCTTTGAATAATCCATCCATCGATGAACAATGGCAACATTGTTCTAACATTATCAAAGAGGTGGCTTCAAATACCATAGGTTTCGAACCAACACCAACCAGAAACCCTTGGTATGATGAAGAATGCTCAATTAAAACAGAACTCAAAAATGTAGCATACCGCAAGACCCTGCAGAGGAAAACCAGAGCGGCGCAGGAGGAGTACAGAGCTAAAAGACGAGATGAAAAGTACACCATTAGGCGAAAAAAAAGGGTTTATGAAAAATCTCGTCTTGTGGACATTGAAACATGCAGAGACAGAGGCGAAGTACGTAAGTTCTACAAACAAGCCAAGCAGTTGGCAGCTGGCTACAAATAACGTACACACGCGCTTAAAGACAGCATGGGAAATTTGGTAACCGATACGCGAGAGATATTGAAGACATGGAAACAACATTTCGAACAGTTGTTAAATGATGGGCATACAGAACACCAGAATAATGCACCAGTCACAATGATCAACGATGACGAAACACTACCACCGAGCCTAATGGAAGTTGATCAAGCCATTCAGAAACTGAAAAATAACAAAGCTGCTGGTTCAGATGGAATCCCAGCTGAGTTATTTAAGGTAGCAGGAGAAGATTTGGTTAGGAGCATGCACCAAATCATCACCAGAGTCTGGATGGAAGAATGCATGCCCGATGACTGGAACATTAGCACCATATGCCCCATCCACAAAAAGGGCGATGCCATGTCATGTGCCAACTATAGAGGAATATTTCTATTGAATGTCGCGTACAAGATCCTTTCCAACGTAATATGCGAACGACTGAAACCACATTGCAATAACATCATAGGCAACTACCAATGTGGTTTCCGTCCTGGTAAGTCTATCATCGACCAAATCTTCGCATTGAGGCAAATCCTGGAGAAGACCCATGAATTTCAAATCGATACACACCATCTTTTTATCGATTTTAAGGCAGCTTACGACAGTATCTATCGCCGGGAACTGTACATTGCAATGTCGGAATATAGCATACCATCCAAGCTTATCCGACTTTGCCAAGTAACATTGGAGAACACTAAATGTGCAGTTGCTATTGGAGGAAATATGTCGGAGCTCTTTCGCACATGCACCGGCTTCCGTCAAGGTGATGCACTGTCGTGCGACTTCTTCAATTTAGTGCTCGAACAGATTATACGCCGCTCTGGTGTCAACACCGAAGGAACAATCTTCAGAAAATCTGTTCAGCTATTAGGCTTCGCGGACGACGTCGACATAATAGCAACATCACAACGAGCCGTCATCGAAGCCTTCGTCCGTATTGAAGAAGAAGCAAAGAAAATGGGTCTTCTAGTGAACGGGAACAAAACGAAGTATATGTTATCAACAAATAAAGAGGCCAGAATACATCGAGCAGGTCCAAACATCACTGTTGGTACATATAACTTTGAAGTAGTTAAGGAGTTTGTCTACCTAGGTACAAATGTAAACTCCGCAAATGACATCAATGTGGAGATCCGACGAAGAATAAACCTAGCAAACCGCTGCTACTTTGGTTTGTCAAAACAACTGGGTTCAAAACTCCTCTCGCGCAGTTCCAAAGTGCAACTGTACAAAACGCTCATACTTCCGGTGCTACTATATGGAGCAGAATGCTGGACATTGCCCAGAGCAAGTGAGAAAGCACTTGGAACTTTCGAGCGAAAGATTCTTCGTCGAGTGTTCGGTCCTTACTGCGACGATGGGACCTGGAGAAGAAGATACAATGCCGAGATCTATCAGCTGTACGGTAACGTAGACCTAGTTCAAAAAATTAAGATCAAAAGGTTGCAATGGCTAGGTCACGTTGAGCGAATGGACAACAATGCTCCAGCTAAAAAGATACTCGAAGCCAGGCCAGAGGGAACACGTCGCAGAGGTCGCCCAAACCTTCGTTGGAGAGACGAGATTTCGACAGACATCAGAAGGCTCCAAATCTCCAACTGGAGAGAATCTGCTCGGGACTGAACGAGGTGGAGAGGAACGCTACGTCAGGCCCAAGACCTTCATGGTCTGTAGCGCCATCTAAGTAAGTAAGTACATTAAATATGATAGTAACGTATTCAGATCAAAAATTTGTCAAAGTGATTTATTAACTGTATATTATACAAATTGTAATTTAAAATCTAATATTTTTAGTACATCTTTATTATCAATTTTAAATGAATTTATTAGTGAAAAAACTTTTTTGAAAATTGTGAACGGTAGGTATACAGAAGAGTTGAAAACTATAAATAAAGAAAAAGTGAAACAATACCAAAGAGCAATTTTTATTAATAATATAGAAGAATTGGATAAGTATAAAAATATAAGAAATAAATATTCGAACAAGCTATTTATAAAAAAAACAAGTAAAGAAACAGTCAGTCGGTGCAACCGACTTAGAAATACCCTACACCTATTTGGTTCAAATTTAAGGACATATCCATAAGTCATTTTAACACCATAGAAGCTGTTATTAATTTGATCGTAAGACATAGCTAACCAAATTAACTGTATAATACTAAAAACATTTTCTAATTACCCTATCTATTAAAAAATACTACAAATTCTTACTAATTTATCTATTTAAAAATATTAAAAAACAAACAAACTTGAAATAAATGAAAATATATTTATTCCAATTCAATTACAAAATGAAAAAATTCTAATTATTAAATTTTGTGATAAAAAGATAATCAAAGCATAATATATTTAATAATCCAAATTTTTAAAAATTGCAATTATTTTAAATGGTTAGTTTATATACCTAATAGAAAAGCTTATAAACGCAAAATATGCAATAAATGTATTTCTAAAATACAATTAAAAATTTACACCTTTTCATATAATTCATTTAAATATAAAAATAAATTTTACATAAATGCAGCAAGTACCTTTGAACATAGCTGAACCACTACAATTAAGTCTAGATTTCGGAGACACATAGGACATAGGAAATATATTCTTTGGCTTCGAAATTAAACTCGACCACAACCAATTCCCATGGTACTTTCATTACTAGTAACCTACTGTTAAATTTCATCAAAATACCGGCATTATTTTTTGAGTTATGGTGTTTGTAAGATATATGTTTGTTAGTCCTTGAACTTTTCAAGGGTTCCAGGACCCGAAATTATGGTACGATTTCGCCCATATGCAGTCCCGTCATACTTTCAATACTAGTTAACCCTTGTACACAATTGGAACGCTCTATCTTAATTTTAAGTTACTAGTTTTATTAATTTCGATGATAAGCTTTTACACATTGGGGGGTCTAAGAGAGGTTCTGAACCACCACTCCAATTGATCCCAAATTAGGGGGGCACGCAAGAAATAGTAAAGAACACCCTTGTGGCAAATTGGAAGCTTCTACATTTGTTTCAAGTTACTATCTTTATTAATTTCGAAAATATGCTTTAAGGGCCTAAGAACTGAGTGGCTGGTCCGCGATCCACTACTCCAATGGGGCCCAAATCAAAGACACTTACGAAATAGGAAGGGACACCCTGATACCAAATTTGGAGGTTCTATCTTCATTGGTTTCGGAATTATGCTCGTTTGGCCTAAATTCGATCAAAAAGTTCTAAGTTCCGAACCCATTGTCCAATCCTCACCGTACGTAATCACCGCCGTAGTTTCGCTGCCAATAACCTACAGCACAAATTTCATGAAGATAGCCTCATTAGTTGTTGAGTTATCGCGATTTTTTATATATGTTCCTTAGCCCTGACATCGATTAAAAGGTCCGGAATCCGAACCGTTGGGCTGATTTCACCCTTATATAGTCCGCGCTGTACTTATAGTACTAGTTAACCCTTGTACACAATTTGAACGGTCTATCCTAATTTTAAGTAACTATTTTTAGTAATTTCGATTATAAGCCTTTAAAACTTGGGAGGTCTGAGAGGGGTACAGAACCACCACTCCAATTGATCCCAAATTAGGGGAACACGCAAGAGATAGTAAAGAACACCCTTGTGGCAAATTGGAAGCTTCTACATTTTTTCAAGTTGTTATCTTTATTAATTTTAAAGATATGCTTTAAGGTCTTCGGAAATGTGTGGCTGGTCCCCGACCCACTACTCCAATGGGACCCAAATTCACAAGACACTTAGGAAATAGGAAGGGACACCCTGATACTAAATTTGGAGGTTCTATCTTTATTGGTTTCGGAATTATGCTCGTTTGGCCTAAATTCGATCAAAAAGTTCTAGGTTCCGAACCCATGGTCCAATCCCGACCTTACGCAATTCCCGAAATAGTTTCATTACTAGTAACCTACAGCACAAATTTGATGAAGATAGTGTCATTAGTTGTTGAGTTATCGTGATTTTTTATATTTGTTCGTTAGCCCTGAAACCGATTAAAAGGTCCAGAATCCGAACCCATGGGCCGATTTCGCCCTTATGCAATCCCCGCCGTACTTTCAGTCCTAGTAACCTACAGTTAAAATTTCATTAAGATAGCTCCATTATTTTTTGAGTTATCGTGCCTACGGACGGACATGGCTATATCGACTAAGGCGGTCACGCTGATCACAAATATATATACTTTTCCATATCTAGCTCGCTTCCTTTAGGTGGTTACAAACACCATACCAAAGTTAATATACCCCTTTACCTATTCTATAGGTGTAGGGTATAAAAAATTTTATTACCAACAAAATTGAAAATGCAGAAGATCAGAAATCTACATGGAAAAAGATAAAAAATTACATATTAAAAAAAACCAAGAAATGAAATTAAGAAGTAGTTTTTGATAATAAGGTATATTCAAGTGACTCAGAAATTTCTTACAAATTTAATGAGTATTTTATTAAAAGTACAACTGAATTAAATAGGAGTATTACAAACAAACCATATCGTAATATTATTAATAGTTCAACATATCAATTTAAGTTTCAATTGATTGATATTAATCAATTAGAAAATTTTATAAAATCATTAAATAATAAAAGGGATACCTAATATGATGAATAAAAAAATACTGATGGATTGTTTTGTGTTAATTGGGCAGAATTTTTTAACAATTGTTAATGAATCTTTAAGATCAGGCATATTTCCTGATTTATGAAAGGAATCGACCGATATTCCAATTCAGAAAGTTGCGGGAACAAAAGATTGTAAACAGTTCTGACCATTGAATATGATCTGTTTTTTTTTTTTTTTTTTTATTCCTTTTCCACTCCTTTAAGGAGTATAGGGCATTCACCAAGTTTATTTTATACTTCAGTTTCTTTAGTCATAATATTCACTAAGCCGTTGATTACTCGGCTGTAGTTATTGTATAAGGTTATGAAAAATGAATGCACAAATGTTAACTTTGTGCGCCATCAATAATCTTACACAAGAATTATTTATATATTTTTATTAAATCTTATTTTATATTACGATATAAGCTATTACGATATAATTATACAATTTTACGATATTTTTTTTATTAGATATGATCTGACCGGGGTTTGAACCCGGGACCTTCCACATGAAAGACGGCGTCTTTACCACTACGCCATTTGTCAGATATGATCTGTATTGAAGCAAAAATTCTTGAAAAAGTGGTTTTTAATCAGTTTGAAATGTACTTTGAAAGCAAGAACTTTCTTGAAAAAGTGGTTTTTAATCAGTTTGAAATGTACTTGAAAGCAACTAAATTTCAATAAGATTTTAGAAAACAACATAGCTGTGAATCACTACTTAGTATTGTTATTACAAATTGGAAACTAGCAGTAGATAATAAGAAAACAATTGTAGCAGTATTTCTTGATTTAAGTAGAGCTTTCGAAACAATAGACAGGCAAATTTTACTAAATAAGTTACAACAATATGAAGTTTCTGAAACTGAAATAAGGTGGTTTGAGTTATATTTAACAAATAGAAAACAACATACAAAAGTCAAGGAAAGTGTATCAAATTCATTAGCAACATATCTTGGTGTACCACAAGGAACAGTTCTGTTAGTGTTTTTATTTTTGGTATACATAAATGATATACAAAACTGTATCAATTTTTCTGAAATTTTCCTCTTCGCCGATGATGCTCTTCTTTATAGAATTATTACGTTATATCAATTACGTTGATGAGTGTATCAATAAGATAAACTTAGATTTTAGAAAATTTAGGTGAATGGTTTGAAATGAATAAGCTTAAGGTAAATATAGATAAAACTAAATGCATGATTATAAATAATAAAAGCTCAATTATTTTTAATAATGAACATATAGAAATTGTAAGTGAAATAAAGTATTTAGGTATTATTGTAGACAATAATTTAAATTTTAATGCCCACATTGATTACACTTGTAAAAAAATAGCAAAAAAAATTCATTTTTTTTTCAAAATTAGGAAAAACATGACAATTAATTGTTCAGTAAAATTATATAATGTCATTATTAAACCTCAGTGAATTAGTTCTTCAATTATTTTCATGTCAAATCAAAGTATGATAAATAGATTACAAAAATTGCAGAATAAGTCAATGAGATGCATTCTAAAAGTAAATAACTATACAGCTAGAATATTCATGTTAAACACATTAAAGTGGCTAAGCGTAAAACAAAAAATAGTTGTAAATGTTTTAAATGATATTTAAAATTAAACATAAACTGCTACCTAATTATCTTTCAGAGAAATTAGTATATTTAAATGAAATTCAATCTATTTCATACTCCTTAAGAAATAGATTAGATTTTAGGTTAGATTTTATAAGAAATGAAAAAAACAAGAAAATAATATTTTATAATGGATTAAAAATGTATAATGAATTACCAAATAATATTAAAATAGAATAAAATTTTTTAGCTTATAAAAAATTAATTATTAATTATGTTAAAGAAAATATTTCTATAGTATAACAAAGAATTAAATTAAAAATATGTGATTAATTGTAAATTAGTTATGAAATAAAATTATTATTAAACTAAAATATTATTTTTTTTTTATAAATGTTTTTCAACAAAGTTCGTACAACAAGTAACTTAAATTCAATTTAATAAGTCAATTAAGTTTATTTTCAATTATAGAATCTTTTTCACTTTATTTTTAATTTTTCCAAAAAAAAAAAATTAATGTTTATATTTTATTTAAAATATTCTTTTTAATTTTTAAAACTGTTTTCCAATTATTTAAAATAACTTTCATTGTGTCATTTCTTTTTTCCCACTTATTGTTTGTTTAAATATTCAACGTCGCGGCAAGGTACGAACTTGTCTACTAACGAATTTTCAGTTTCAATTATTTCCTATATTGCGCCTGATGCAGCCTCACTCCAGATTGCGAAGAAAGTAGTATTTTTCCACAATACAGGATTATTAACTTTACTGAATTTGAACACCGAACTAATTATTACCTTTACGAAGCGCGGTCCCTGGCCCATCGGGTTTTTTCGTATTTGGGTCCCAGCTCGGGCGCCAGTAACTTTCCTTTATGTTTTTAAAAAAAAAAAACTGATTAAAACAAATTTTATATTTTTTACTAGGAGGTTTAATTTCAAATTTTATCTGATCTTTTTATAGTATACAATTTTTTATAGTTTATAGTATACAATTTTTATAGTGAAATAACAATATTTTCATTTCCTTTTCCGTTCTGTTCTATAAGCTAGATTCTTTATTACATTTTGTAAGAATTCTTATTTTAATCTTAAATTATATTTCTCAATAAGCGGAAATTTCTTAGTGGTAGATTTCTAATAATTTTAAAATAACTTGCGCTAATTGGACAAAACAGTTGACCAAAATTATTTTAAAGTATTCAAGTTACAATATAAGTAATTTATTTACATATTTTTTCATTTGGATTACTAAAATAAAGAAAATGTTTATTAGGCAAATTTCGATAAGTTCAAATACAAATTTTACAAAGAAATTTACTTTTGTATCTGGTATATAAATGAATATTTACTTATTTTTAATTTTTTATACCCTACACCTATAGAATAGGTAAAGGGGTATATTAACTTTGGTATGGTGTTTGTAACCACCTAAAGGAAGCGAGCTAGATATGGAAAAGTATATATATTTGTGATCAGCGTGACCGCCTGAGTCGATATAGCCATGTCCGTCCGTCCGCCCGTCCGTCCGTAGGCACGATAACTCAAAAAATAATGGAGCTATCTTGATGAAATTTTAACTGTAGGTTACTAGGACTGAAAGTACGGCGGGGATTGCATATGGGCGAAATCGGCCCATGGGTTCGGATTCAGGACCTCTTAATCAATTTCAGGGCTAACGAACAAATATAAAAAATCACGATAACTCAACAACTAATGACGCTATCTTCATCAAATTTGTGCTATAGGTTACTAGTAATGAAACTACTTTGGGAATTGCGTAAGGTCGGGATTGGACCATGGGTTCGAAACCTAGAACTTTTTGATCGAATTAAGGCCAAACGAGCATAATTCCGAAACCAATGAAGATAGAACCTCCAAATTTAGTATCAGGGTGTCCCTTCCTATTTCCTAAGTGTCTTGTGAATTTGGGTCCCGTTGGAGTAGTGGGTCGGGGATCAGCCACACATTTCCGAAGACCTTAAAGCATATCTTTAAAATTAATAAAGATAACAACTTGAAACAAGTGAGGGAAAAAACCAA